>CAMXCT020003832.1:0-52752 GCA_947184155.2 Cladocopium goreaui
ACCCTGTTGCAAGCGGGCTCTCTATGGTGCCCTCACAAAATGGACACCGGTAGGTATGCTTGACACTGTTCGGGACCGCTCCCCTGATTGCGCCGTTGTGCACCCGAAATTGATGGCCACACACAGCTCTATGATCGATACGCCCTGTTGCACGTGGGCTCTCTATGGTGCCGTCACAAAATGGACACCGGTAGGTGTGCTTGACACTGTTCGGGACCGCGCCCCTGATTGCGCCGTTGTGCACCCGAAATTGATGGCCACACACACCTCTGTGGTTGATACGCCCAGTTGCAACTGGGCTCGCTATGGTGCCGTCACAAAATGGACACCGGTAGGTATGCATGACACTGTTCGGGACGGCTCCCACGACGGCGCCCTTGTCAACCCGAAATCGGTGACCACACACCTGTCTGTGACTGATGCGGCCAGTTGCCATTTTGCTTTCGATGGTGCCATCACAAAACGGACACTTGTACGTATAGTCGCTCGGACTTTCTTTGCCTTCCGATCGGCCTTTCCTCTCTGCATTCTCCGCTGTCGCCTGTTGTGCCTTCCCTTCCGGCTTTCTGGTGCTCCCTTCCGGGTTTGACGCAGCACTTCTATCAGTTTCTTCACACCACTGTTTGCCAGCCACGGACCGCCCTGCTAGTTTGCGTGCCGCGACGACACGCGCAATCTACTACTACTACTACAACTACTACTACTCCTGCTGCTATTACTACTACTACTACTACTACTACTACAGCTACTACTACTACTACTACTACTACTACTCCTACTCCTACTCCTACTCCTACTCCTACTCCTACTACTACTACTACTACTACTACTACTCCTACTCCTACTGCTACTACTACTACTACTACTACTACTGCCACTGCTAGTACTACTACTACTACTACTACTACTACTACGACTACGACTACGACTGCGACTGCTACGACTACTACTGCTACTACTCCTGCTACTACTCCTACTACTACTACTACTACTACAACTACTACTACTCCTGCTGCTACTACTACTACTACTACTACTACAGCTACTACTACTACTACTACTACTCCTCCTCCTCCTCCTACTACTACTACTACTACTACTAATACTACTACTACTACTCCTACTCCTACTCCTACTCCTACAACTACTACTCCTACTACTACTCCTAACTTGCTATTCCCATCAATGCGAGGACACAAACTGCCGTTCCTGATGTTTGATTCCGGGGTCGGCGGCAGGGGCGGCAGCCCTTAAATATATATATACACTATACACATTGTAGACATTTGACAGCATTCCAAACATCGGCCTGAACAAAGCAGGACCTGAAATCTGCCTCAATCCTCGCATCTTCACAGATGCTGTGCTTCGAAAGTCACCCGAAATCGAAAGGCGTGATGCGCCTGGACCGAAGAGGAAATTCTCTTCTGTAATGCTCTCATCAATGCCGTTGTCACCTGCCAAGGTCATGCGGATTGGTGATTCGAGATTCTGAACCTGGCTCACTAAAGAAAGGATTCCCAGAGCTATAAAAATCATCAAATCCAGGAGCTGCTGGTGTTCCCTGTGTCACTATGTAACTTACGTATATCATTAATGTTATTGGACTTGGGAACACCATCCACCATGACCACAGCCGCTTGCTGCGCACGATCGGATCTAGCCAAGAGACCCAAATACCACGCCACAGCGACCACCAAAAGGAGTAAGGCGCCCACGCTCATGGCTGCCAAATGACGCATGAAACCCACCTGAGAATGCAATATCTGGATTCTTGCAGGGTCACTGGTCAAAAATGTCTACGAGGATGAATCCTCAATAGCCATCAAGACTTTCAAAACCTTTCCTGCGATCAAAGTGTGAGTCAAAGGTGATATCTTAGCGTGTTCAAATATTGGCAATTCAAGCTCTGGCATTTCTATGTCTTGGTAGAGGCTCAGATAGGCTTACATCGCTGACAGATCTTCTCTCTATCATCTGCAATCTGCTCCATGATCTGCAGGGTGAAGTTGATTCAAGCAAATTGAGTCGGTATCCAGAAGGTCATTGTTGGGGTTACAAGTTGCCTCATTGTATCGTTCAAGAAAATGCCATTCAGACTGCGTTCCAACAAAAATTAAATTTCTTCAGTCCACCCCAACTTCGCCCAGACACATGCCGGGCCAAAGCCAAAGGGCAACAAATGAAGATTCCGATCAACACCTCGATTGAGAGTCGTGGTGATCAAAGGCATTGACCCCATGACCCACATGGTCGTACATGAAGATAGGCGAGGAAGTGGTGGATTTGGGGCAATCCCATGTTTGAACCGAGACCGTTTGTCCAAGGTTGGATGTAGCTGCCATCCTGAACAGCTGGATTCACCCACCCTACATCAACGTGCCATCATGAATCGCAGAAACGCTGAGTATCTCAGCGCCTGCATCCCTGCCACCCACTTATTTAGCTGGCCACAATTCACTCAACTGCTCATCACAGCCCATGTGCATCCATTCCCAGCCACAAAGGACGCCCCGAAAAGTCCAACATGGAACCCCAAAAAAAAGTCCGCTTGGAAGATGACTTGGAGACTTAGATGGCGTTTTTCGATGTTTTTCCCGAATGCGTAGCAAGGGTTCCCGTTTCACTCTGGGGGTCTGGGGGTTGAGGGTGTGTTCGCTCGACGTTGCGTTCACGGTCGCAACCGTTCGCAACCGTTCGCAACCGTCCGTCCGCAACCGTTCGCGCGAGGACCATATGGCCGTGCCTATGGGAAGTTCTGCAGAGGTGGTCATTTTTGGAGGTTTCAGACGTGTCGTTGCTTCGTTTCGCGTGGCAGGCGTGGCATTTCGTGACATTCAGACGTGTTCTGGAACGTGTCGAAAGTCGTTTTGTGCGGCAGGTGCAATACTTTCGCAACGTTTTCACAAGATGTCTTGCATTTTTCGTGGCAGGCGCAGCACTTTGGACGTGTCCATCGTCATTTTTCGTGGCAGGCGCAGCACTTTAGACGTGTCGTGTTGCGTGTTTTTTGTAAATCGCATTGGCAGGGCTGCGTCAAGTGGCGACAAGGTGCAAATTCCGTGGCAGGCGTGGCATTTTGTGCTATGTGCTGAAAAGTGACGGAAGCCTCGCACGAAACATCGATTTTGAGGTTGCAAATTTTCAGGTTCTAAGGAAAACTCGTAGGAAAACGTCGATTTTGCAGCTACAAAGTGTGAAAATTGGAGGAGGTCTCGCACGAAATGCTCGTTTTGGTGCTCCCACCTGTCTCGTCTCGCGTCTCTGGTTTTCCCGTGGCCTCGCCGTGTCTATGCGGGAAGCTGCAAAACTTGTCTTTTTGTTATGTTGCCAACTGTGAAAATTGGAGGAAGTCTCGTACGAAATGCTGTTTTTTCTGCATCCACGTGTTCTGTCGCGAGTCTCTCGTTTTCCAGTGGCGTCGCCGTGTCTATGGGGGAAGCCGCAAAACCTCTCCTTTTCGAATGTTTCCACGCAGGTTGTCCTGTCGTTTTGCGTGGCAGACGTGGCAGTTTCTGACATTCCAACCTGTTTGATGATGTTCACAAAATGTCAAAATTGGAGGAAGTCTCGTACGAAATGCTTGTTTTTCTGCATCCACGTGTCTTGTCTCGAGTCGCTGGTTTTCCTGCGGCGTCGCCGTGTCTATGGGGGAAGCTGGAAAACATGTCCTATTCGAATGTGTCCAAGCACCTGAGACTTTACACTCCACACTCCACACTTTACACTACACTCTACACTTTCCACTCCTCACTCCTCACTCTACACTTTACACTCCACACTCCACACTCCACACTTTACACTACACACTCCTTTCTTTACACTCCACACTTCACACTTCACACTCCACACTCCACACTCCACACTTTACACTCCACACTCCACACTCCACACAATAATCCACTCCACACTCCACACTTTACACTCCTCACTCCACACTCCACACTTTACACTCCTCACTCTACACTCTACACTCCTCACTCCACACTTTACACTCCACACTTTACACTTTACACTACACTCCACGCTTTCCACTTTACACTCCTCCCTCCACACTTTACACTCCACACTCTACACTTTACACTTTACACTCCACACTCTACACTCCACACTTTACACTCCACACTCCACACTTTACACTTTACACTCCTCACTCCACACTCTACACTCCACACTCCCCACTTTACACTCCACACTCCACACCCTACACTTTCCACTCCACACTCCGCACTCCACACTCCACACTTTACTGTGCACTCCGCACTCCGCACTTTATACTGTACACTCCTCACTCCACACTCGACACTTTACACTCCTCACTCCACACTCCACACTTTACACTCCACACTCCACACTTTACACTCCTCACTCCACACTTCACACTTTACACTCCACACTTCACACTTCACACTTTCCACTCCACACTCCACACTCCACACAATAATCCACTCCACACTCCACACTTTACACTCCTCACTCCTCACTCCACACTCCACACTTTACACTCCTCACTCTACACTCTACACTCCTCACTCCACACTTTACACTCCACACTTTACACTCCACACTTTACACTTTACACTACACTCCACGCTTTCCACTTTACACTCCTCCCTCCACACTTTACACTCCACACTCTACACTTTACACTTTACACTCCACACTCTACACTCCACACTTTACACTCCACGCTCCACACTCTACACACCCCACACTACACTTTCCACTCCACACTCCACACGCTACACTCTACACTCCACACTCTACACTTTACACTCTAAAATTACACTCTACACTTCGCACTCTACAATTTACAAACTCCACACTCCTCACTCCAAACTTTACACTCCTCACTTTACACTCCACACTCCTCACTCCACACTTTACACTCCTCACTCCACACTCCACACTCCACACTTTGCACTTTACACTCCTCACTCCACACTCTACACTCTACACTCCACACTCCACACTCTACACTCCACACTCTACACTTTACACTCCATACTCCACACTCTACAGTTTACACTCCGCATTCTACACTTTACACACTCTACACTCCCCACTCCACACTTTACACTCCACACTCCTTACTTCACACTCCTTACTTCACACTCCACACTCCACGCTCTGCACTTTCCACTCCACACTGCAGACTGGTAACAAGGGAAACATGTACAAGACTGTTCAAATAAACTATTGCAGAAAGGTATTGTGCGTGACTGCATAACCATGTGTTTTGACATCTGTACCATTAACATACGTGTGAGCATTCGGGTTCGTGGGCTTCATCTTGTTCTGCTTTTTTTAGTCCTGGTCGTCCTAGAAATCCCTGGCCGAAAAGTCATCACCAGGCAGCCAAGAAGATGTTGCGTGCCCGATGGCTCGCCTGAAAGATCACGACATAGACCTGGCCGCAAACCTGAGTCGCTGGATGTCGCTGGAGGGTGGAGCTTTGGGGAGCTTTGGGGAGCTTTGGGCCCCTCAATGGGTTCATGATCTAGAGGAAAATCATGAAAATTCATAGGAAATCTACAGTCAGTTCAATTGAACGATTGACTAAGCAAGATCAATGGATCCGTTTAAGGGAAAATCTGCAGGAAACCATGGTTTCTACCATTCTCCATTGTTAGAGTATAGAGGGTTCCTGTAAACTTCCCCATCATCCACTTTGGGGACATGAGTTTACTTGGTGATTGCTGGGTTGTCCCCCACCCCAGTGGATTGCGACAATTCCTGGTGGTGCCTGGCAAACTCATGGGTATCGGTCAAGTCTTTGGGGTCCAAATGGAGATCATTTTTCTAGGTTGATGATTTGACCCACAGCTCATATCCCATCCATTCCCATCCCATACAAATAGTCGGTTGTGGCTGGTCCATGGCTTTCCATATACTGGAGCATGATACATCCCACGGTTCCTCATGCTTTCCAGATCTTTCTAGTTTGCATTTTTCCACACTGCATGATACTACTCATCCCCACTACAGAAACCAGGTGGTATCTCCCCAAAGACGACCTTTAGCCGCGCAAGCGCAAGAAGCAATCAGGTAGGTCGCAGCAGCGCCAAGACAATTGCAGACATTGACAAAGCCAGTGAAGAACGACATCGCCTCATCTGCCCCTCTGGCATTGCCAGCTGTGACCGTATCCCGTTACTGCACAGAATTTATTACTGTCATTGCGCCTCCATGCGCCAACATACTCCAAGCACGAAAATGTCATCTCATGTCATATCATTTCAATGGTTTAAGGGAAAATTGACAGAAAACCAGGAACGATCTTTCATGGAAAAACCCATGGGTTTCCTCCGATTTTCCCAAGCCAACCCATCTCATGTCTATGCTCAGTTGGGTGTCCGGATGAAACAGCTCTTCACAAATATCCTCGAAACTCCAGCGTTGAGTCTCAATGGAGGCCGTCGAGATCATTCGAATGCTGACAACGGTCAGCACTCCTCCAAACCTGGCTCGTAGCGTCGGGGTACACCCTCAATGGCCACTTTCAATCGGGAAAATATAAGAAAATGTGGGAAAAGGCTGATATTTATGTCAAACTCAAACTGGAAAGTTGTATCTTCTGCTGTTGTGCCCATTGTTGGATTTGTTGGTCAAGATTTCTTCCGTCCTTTGCCCGAGCTCTTCATTTTTTTCCAGCCCATGCCAGCCGAGATGCACAAGACAGATGAACTGATACAGGGCTCCCACTTCCGCACTGTGGGCCGCCACCGACAGAACCCCTGCTCCGATTGCAGCTTTGCTCAGGCAAATGGCCGTAGGAAAGATGCCACCGCGCCGGAAGACTGAGCTGGAAGCAGCTGGGGCTTCAGCCCTTAGCTACAGATGAAGCAACCACTGTGTAGGTGGGGCCAAAGGTGGATCTTTATATCGGTTAGCCCAAAGCAAAAATATGCAAAAATATGCAAAAATCCTATTCAGGATGTGTCAGAACTATTCGATTGGGATTCCAAACATTCCAAACACAATCCTGAATCACCAGTTCATGGATCAAAACGAGAGGCCAGCATGTTGCTGGAAATCAAATGAGGTATTCAGGTATTCGATTGCAATGTTGGCAGTAGCAACATTCATGACAAGACAAGACAACACCATCTGACACTTTCGGATTCCACGCGAGACCGGCTTTCAAACATCAAGGCAAAGTTGACAACATAACAAAACAACACCACAACCCCAACCACCAGAGAATAAGCAGCACCAATGCCGGCGCGACAACTAACTCTAGCACAAGCAAGACTGCAGCTCCAGCATCAAGCTAGAGTACTCTCGAAGCATGCGTGCGGCATTGAAAGAGTCTTTGCAAGGACGGGTTTGTTTTGACTTTTGGCAATCGTTGCAAGCACTGGCGAGCACTGGTGATTCGATATGTACAGCTCTAATAAAATTCAGGATCAAGGCACAAGAAACGCATCACACTGAAATGAAATTGAAAACTAAATATCTCAATCCATGGCAAAGGTCAAGCCATCCGACGATTTCATGTCACCATCGCTTGAAAGCGCTCCATCGAAACTCCCAGTCGCGGTGCTGGCAATGGTCTCCAAGTCCAAGGTGGTGGTATCAGTCTTGGCCTCAACTTTTCAGCAGACACAAGCTGGTAAAAGACTTGCTACTGGATGGAAACGATCAAATGATCACATATATATCACATAGATAAATCGTGTATAGGATGGCAAGGATTGGCTTGTTTTTGGACAGCAACGCCCCTTTAGCAGGACTATTTTTCACAAAGTTCCAAGAACTTATCATACCTATATATATCATAGCTGCGAAGATAGACAATCTGCAAGCCATCTGTAGGTGTCCAAACAGGATACGGCCACTGGTTGAAAGTCCCACAAGTCCCACAATTTTGGACCCAGCCTCAATGGCTGCCATGGCTCACGAAACAGATCACAGGTGCCAAAGGTTCCCAAGTCGCTGAGGGCAAAAAGCTACAGAAAACCGGTTCCATTGGATAGATCATCATGGATATCATTGGATATTGCTCTTGGATATCATGGAACAGTATACAGTCCTCGGTTTAAAGACCTCAGTCGGGGCTGATGGACAAGTTTCCCCATGAAGCAAATCCAAGCTGCAGACATTTTGTTGCCTTGGTGTCTTGTTAACAGACCTGTTTCATGCCAAACCCTGGCCAACCTTGATGTCTTCATGTCCAGGGATCTTCTGGAGCTTCTGATAAAACCTCTCAACCGTGCTCTGCAAGATGAGTTGAATTGTTACCCTCCTGTTTTCACAAGCCTTATGCATCCCTGTGCTGTAGAGGTTTTCTCCAAACTGCCATATTTTCAAGAACAGTGGTTCAAACACGCAGGGAAACCTAGGCTTTTCCAAGTTTGACAGTACATGAGTCAAACCTCGAGCATGCTTCAGTGTTGAGGAGGATGGTAGTAGTGTGACTGGATTGGTAGACCTTCGAATGACAAGCTTGAAACGAAAGCGTCAGCTTGGCGCACTTCTTGTTGTGATTCGTACCTGTCAGTTGGTGCACCCCCTGTTTTTTGGCAAAAGGGGAGAAGCCAATTGCGACATGAACCTGCTATCAATCCATATTTTGCTATGAACAGATGGAAGTAGGTTCTGGTTGACGCAGGCATCCACCATTCCAACCCAACGAGAGTGGAACCAGCATGGGAGTAGGCTGGTGCAAAGGACAGAACCAAACAAAACACAGGCAATGACTAGAGTCGCACTTTCCTAGTTTTGGGCTTTTTCTATGGTGTGTGTACTCTCCAGAAACCATTTGCGAAAAATGTGACTTCCCACCTTTCTCTGCGTAGTCGCCCACCAGCGTCTGGATACCAATGTCATCCGTCTTGGACTGGCTGGTCCTGCAACCGCCCAGGCAGTCTTCCCATCGCGCTTGATGATGCTCGTGTCTACAACCCCTGAAATCTTGCATATGCTTCAATCTGGAAGGCAGCAAGAAGCATATTTTTCTTGGACTGGACGAAAGTTGTTAAGAAATAGCATTGCAAGTCGAAAATAGAAGAAAATCGAAAAAATAGAATATACATGTATAATCATATATTTATATAAATATACTCTTTTGGAATTGTCTTTTTTTTGTAGTTATTTCCAACAATTTGATGTTTATTCAAACGATCGAATCCCAAAAAAAAATCCACTTCTGGGCTTCCCTGCACACTCAACTTGGGAGCATCTTTGCCTGTGGCCTGGCAATGTCCCTTGATTGTTCCATTGGGTCAGGTTCCATTTGTGGATGGTCAGATAACATACTGTAAAAAGAAAACATGGTTTGCCAGGAAATCATCTATAACTGCTGGATTTTCATATTTTTCATGGATTGGAAAATCTCCATGTCAGTATGGAAAATCCTTCCAAAATCGAATTTCTGAGGCAGGTGCCCTACAGAAATTCGTGCCAGCTGGACCGTGGCTGGCACTGGCGGCTTCTTGATGACCCCGCCTGGACCTGGCTTTGGAACGCATGGCAAGGGTTGCAGGTCATGTCTTTCCGACCCGACACACATGGCATCTCAAAAAGAGAGCAGCACGCGACTACCGACATATTATGCTGTATAGATATGTGTTTATGTGTATACCTACAATTATACATACATACATTACATTGGATTACACTACACTACAATACACTACCCTACAATACAATACAACACAACACAATGCAATACACACAGTCATTGTACATCTAGATACTTCTGACTCTTTAACCATCCAGCGTGATGGGGAAAAACAGTTTGGAACAATACCTGCCATAGCCATTCAGCTTCCGCCCAACATTGACGCTTCTCACCTGCCGTCGCTTCTCCTGTGGCCAGCGTCCGGTCTCACTGGATAAGAACCCCTTGATCTAACTGGTGATACCAATTAGATCCAATTATATAGTAGATCAGGATATCACAACAATATGATCTGGTGATCATCGATATCTGGTGATATTTCTGGTCATATTGCAAATATGTGACAGGGTCAACTCATGTGGCTCCCAATGGAATGCACCCCCAGGGAGAAAAATGCCATCTTCGAGCCTGGGCGCTTCACGGCAATTTGCCTCGAGACGGATTGAAATCCCAACAAGCTTCAACCTGACCCAAGGTTCTCAGATTTCTTAGGGAAAATAATCCATGCTTTAATCCTAACTGGCCCTATTTTTCATGGAAATCAAAGCATACCATAAGAATGCCAACGAAAAATCACTGTGTTTATTCAATTTTGGTGATATTCATTGAAGCCACCTGTTTTTCACCGATGAACAAACCCTGGAAGAACCTTCCCAACTGAGGGCATCCACTGGCCGGGTCTGGCTTGCACGGGCCGTGGCCCGCCGGGAGCGGCACCGGCACTGCCCGGGGGTCGCAGGCCAGGCTGGGCCACCTCAGAAGACACCAATATTGGGTGGTTGCTACAGTTGCTACAGCTAAATGTGTATGAATCAAGCCATTGATCAGTGGGCGAATGGCTAGTAATTAAAGGGAAACACTCCAGCCATTGAGAATTCTGACCCATCCCCAAGCCGAAACTTGGGCAGGTTTAAGAAGATTGAAATACCAAAACTGGGAAAGCAACAACAATCAAGATGCCTATGGATCCTATGGATCCTATGGATCCTATGGTGGCCTGGACCTTGGAAGCTGATCCTTGGCCCCACGGGTGCCCCCCGTGCCAGGCCTTCTGTCCCGGTCTGACTTGACCTGGTGTGAACTTTTGGGCCATCCATCATTTGGAAACTTGGCCAATGATAGGGCCAATCATAAGTGATGGAACACAACAAAAACATTACAAAAACCAGGTCACCTGGGCATGAATTTCTCATTGGAGCAAAGCAAGATGTGAGTGATTGAAACCACCAGCAAAGTGCTTGATCGTCTGAACAGAACTGG
Organism: Cladocopium goreaui; assembly: GCA_947184155.2. NCBI lineage: Eukaryota > Dinophyceae > Suessiales > Symbiodiniaceae > Cladocopium > Cladocopium goreaui. The sequence continues at coordinate 10,886 of CAMXCT020003832.1, forward strand.
GAAAACCCTACTGTACCTTCCTTGAAGAGACTGGTCAAACAGGTGCAGACAGCGCAACGAGGCCCAACTTCCACCACAGCATCATCAACTCCAACGCAAACACAACTTTCACTATCATCAACTATCATCAAGTACTGGATGGAAGAAATCCTGCACCAGTTTGTAGATGGTTTATCCCAGGATAATCCCATTATTTACAGTTTTTTGTAGTTGCCAACAGTATAATCAATCAACTATTATATAACTCTCACAAACCATCATCAACTATCGTCAACTATCATACGATCATCAACTACAGAGTCTGGAAGAAATCCTGCACCAGTTGGTAAGTGGAGAACAAAGTATCATTAACCCCAACTATTACTATGTTTTACTATGAATTATTGACTATCATCAATGATAGTGCTATTATTAACTATCAACTATCATCAACTACAACTAACTGTGATTAAGTATGATTAACTATGATAGTATTAATACGCGCAAACACCCCGATTCGCCCACACCCCTTCTATGCTGTACACTTGGGGATATCAAACGTTAGACTTTACATTCAATTGGGAAGATCAACAAGGGTATTTAGGGAATATAAATTTCCCACCCCCGTTAAACTTCTACATTCATTGAAGATCTTCAATAAGGGTTTAATTCTCCCACCCCCGTTAAACTTCTACATTCATTGAAGATCTTCAATAAGGGTTTAATTCTCCCACCCCCGTTAAGCTTCTACATTCATTGAAGATCTTCAATAAGGGTCTGATGATGATGATGATGATGATGATGATGATGATGATGTGTAAGAGACTCGCACAGGTCCCTATGCTGTGCGTGCCGATATACAACATCAAGTTAACCATGATGCAAAAAACTCCCATGTTTACCACGTTTTCAGCACATACGAAGATGGCCGCCGACAAGCGCGGGCAAATCGAGGTGTTTGCCCGTATTAATACTATGATTAACTAATCATCAACTATCATCCCAGTAGCCTGGCAATCCCGGAACCTGCCTGGCGAAGCAGGCCTAGGCCCAGTCGGGCGCACGCCGGGGCGCGTTGCAACTGGCACCTGGAGACGTTGCGAACATCTCAACAAATGTGACGAACATGTGCAGAACTGTGTATTTATGAGATATGTGACATAATTTATGACATAATGCAATGTTCTGTGTTCTTATGTTCTCTTACATTATGTTACATCGAGTTGTGCTGTGTCGTGTTGTTTCGCATTGTGTCGTGTTATGTGTTGCATCAAATTGTGTTGTGCCGTGTCGTGTCCTGTTGCGTTGTGTTGTGTTGTGTCGTGTTGTGTTTTAGTATGATCTGTTATGTTATGTTACGTTACGTTATGTTATGATATGGTATGTACCTACATGTACAGTATGTGTATATATATACATACATACAGATATAAATTATATAATACATGTACGGATGGCTTCAGATGTGAATGTATATGCGCTCTTGTGCGTCTGTCGGTGTATCCACACTGACCCAAACAACACACACACACAATGCCACTTTCACCCCTTGATGTTCAGGTCAGCCTGTCTGGGTTCCCCACCTTTCCGGGACCCGGCCGCGCCTTGGAGGGGAGACGGTTGGGGATGGGCTGCCCCTTAAGTCATTTGGGATTTCTTAGGTAACTTAAGCGTTTTAACTCGTGGCCAGTCATGCGTTTTTTGATATATAGATATAGTTAACTTGACATGATATGGGTTTGTCCACAAAGGGGGTAGGCCCTAAATTCGCAATTTGAAGATAGGTGGATGGATGGACGGACGGATGGACGAGGATGATGAGGATGATGAGGATGATGAGGATGAGGAGGAGGATGAGGATGATGAGGATGAGGATGAGGATGAGGATGAGGATGAGGAGGATGAGGATGAGGATGATGAGGATGAGGATGAGGATGAGGATGAGGATGAGGATGAGGATGAGGATGAGGATGATGATGATGATGATGATGATGGTGATGCTGATGATGATGATGATGATGATGTTGATGATGATGATGATGTTGATGATGATGGTGATGGTGATGATGATGATGATGATGATGATGATGTTGATGTTGATGTTGATACACCACTCAATTTTCACATTTGGGTTGCTAAACGCCATATGACCGACGGTTGACGGATGGACATCCATTTAAGAACTAGTTCGGTATTCACCAGGGTTCCTTGGTTTTGGCATATTCATATATTACATACTACATACTACGTACTACATACTAAATATTTCTTTGCAGATTACATATTACATATTACATATTGTGTATTACATATACATATTATGTTACAAATCACATATTACATATTACCATTACGTAATACATATTACGTAGTACATAGTACATAGTACATAGGTGTACATAGTACATATCAAATATGCGTCTACATAAGGCCATTGGGGAATGATTCCCCTTACCAACCATCATTCCAGCGACGTCACAGTGGAGGCATTATAATTCATCCAGTTATATGGTGGTTTCCAAAATCGGGCTACCCCAAAACCATGGCTGTCAATACTAAAATGGTCTAAATTTGGATGATTTTGGAGTACCCCTATTTTCAGAAACCTCCATATGTGTAAGTATTCTATTGTTCCTTCATCATCGTTTTCCCATTAAAAACTATAGTGAAATGAACATGACCTTGGAGTCCCGCATTTTCAGACCCTGGCGGTGAGCCATCAGACGTTTCAGGCTGGGTTCCCTGCTGTTGGCCAGCTTCGTCCCTTCATGACGCAATCTGCACCAAATGACCTGCAGACAGTCTACAGGTGCCCCAAACGTGGATTTGCAAAAGGGGGATTTAAACGAAAAAAAACATAGATTCCTCAAAATAGTGGATTGGCTAAAAACAAAAAACCTGTTCAGCAAATCCACATGAAGCGGATGATGATTTGCAGAATGACCCAAACCTGTCGGTTGGGTTGGGGATAAATGGACTATCTTGACTCACAGGGAGGGCGTGGCTTTGAAAGTTATCAAGCACCTTTCTTATCGCATTGTCTTAGCTGCGTCCACGAAACATAGCACTGCTCCGCTTAAAGATTCACAAATTACTCTTGTTTCGCAACAGTGACAAGGCTGTCTTGTACATAATAATTGGTTGGTCATTTCAGGGAGTGAATGAACACCTGACCATCACCACCATCACCACCACCATCACCACCACCACCATCACCACCATCATCATCACCATCATCATCATCATCATCATCATCCAATAAAAAGACAAAAATATATACATATATATATATATTATTAATAATAATCCAGTTTAATTTTTAATCCAATGATATAATCCAATCATCAACCATCTCAGCTTGGCCCCACTTTGCCCCATGTTGCCCCTTGGGCAGCGAACGCCGAGATGGCCGCTGCCCAGCCGCGTGGAAAAAGACCAAAACCGCCCGTTTTTTTCGGGTGCCAACTTGAGCAGGTTCAAAAAGCCAAGGTCCCACAGGTCATCGCACTCCAACATGTTTGATGATGTTGCTATGGGTCAATATCTATCCAAGCCGGGTATTTCCTATCCTATTCTCAAGGTATCCAAATTTTGACCCGCACCGCCTATACCCATCTGTGCATCTGTTCAACAATGACCTTCGTAGCAGTGATGTATATGGGAATGACTGGGTTTTCCGCAACAAGCCAAATCATCCAACTACGTCCAAACACTCAGTCCCATAACTCTCCTTCTCAAACTTGTCCCAAGTCAGTTGAAAGTGACTACTAGTCCCACAAAATTTCTTGCTTTCAGCGTCAAGAATCCTTTGGAGCAAATCAAAACTGCCATTCCTCCAGTTCCACACTGTAGATTCCCTGTCCAACTGATCCAACGATGTTCGGATTTCCACCTCGGCCACCTGCGCCCTGAGCTCTGTCAGCTCCTAAAAAGCGCTGTCAGGAAAGCTTGGAGGATCTCTGGAAATATCAACAAGAAGAATTGTTTTCTTCAACTGACCCCAACCCTGACACGCTATTCTGACATAGCTTCTCAATATTTCTGACGTACCATCTGGAAGTATATATGGCATATCTATTCTGATATTCTATCTAACATTCTTTCTGGCATATACTCTGACATTTTATCTGACATACTTGCTGGCATACGTTCTGACAATTCTCTCTGGCTTTCTATCTGGCATCTAGTTTGACACTCTTTCTAGCATCTATTCTGGCATTCTATCTGGCATCTATTCTGACGCTCTGTCAGACATTCTTTCTAGCGTTCTATCTGACAAATATGTTGACATTCTGTCTGGCATTCTATCTTCTCTCAGGCATGCCCACCTGCATCCAGAACTCGCGATAGGATTCGGGCCCAAGCGTCCCCAGCTGCATCTGGAGCTCACGATAACCCAGCTGCATCCAGAGCTTGCGATATCACTCGGGTCCATTGATGCCCACAGTCAAGACCAGCTGGCAAATAAGTAGACGAGGAGAAGAAGGAGAAGAAGGAAGAGTTGCACCTTTGTTAAAATCTAAATACCCTCACCTAGCAGGTGGGGAACAACATAAACCAACGACTACAAGGTTGAAATCTAGAATGTGTTTGATAGTTTTGAACCTACGATCGCCTCATATCACGCCATAGAACAAGCCAATCAAGAAGGGTCTGAGTGGCTTCACCGGTTCACAACTGGCTATGGATCAAGACCTATAAATACCATTTTTAGGGGGATGAACATCCATTTACCAGCTATTTTGATGTTCACCAGGGATACAAGGTGTTGACCCATCCCCAACTGTGAGTCAAGGCACTGGAGCCCAAGACGCGTTGCAAAATGTTGGTGAAAATATGTGAAATTGGGAGAAAACCAACTGGATATTTGCGGTACCTAAAATTGTTTGGGCAATTCTCCCAAGAAAAAGTTCCTCGTGTCCATCCAGATGTTTTGAAAAAATGGTTTTCCTAATGATAGAAAATGCATCCCAGGCATTCATGGAGATTCGCGGCCTTCTCAGCCTTAGACAGCTGCTTTTGGAGCAGCGGTGGTTCCTTCATCACCTGGGAACAGCCGATGGCGTTCTCCCGGAAATTGGGAGGAACCCTCCAGAACCTCAATGGGAGGAACTCTGTAGCAACAGTAACCACCAAAAAGATGGAAAAGTGAACCGTCCATTGGTCCATTATTTTAGAATATTTTAGAATTGTAATATGTTGGTTTTCTATGGCCTCGCTAAGGTGCCAGGATTGCCGTAGGAGCGTCACCTGCCAGGACAGCCAGGGTGGCGATCGTCATGAAAAGGAGTACCCCGAGTACCCTTTAAAGTTGGGAGGCCACGTTTCCACTAAAACATCAGAATGTTATAACGAATCAATAAATGACAAGAAATGATTTATGATATAACAATATGAAATGATGATGTCATCTCATGAACAACAATTGAGCAATGCGCAAAACCTCTGTCATTCCACAAACAGCTTCTTGGTTAAGAACGGGATTCCCAAAAAATGGATGGTGATCATCCCTAATATGTTGGATAGCACCAGTAGTGCCCGCACGAGGCGGGGCGGAAGTTGCCTTGAGGTTATCATATAAGACCTTTTTCATCTATAGAACTTGCGTGCGCCGTGCGCCAGCCAGGCCCGTGCGCGTGCTTTGGGCAAAAGCGGCGCGTTGTTCCACATGTCACACTTGAAACTCCACACTTCACACTTCACACTTCATCTCATCTCACCTCATCTGAATTCTTCTCACCTCATCTCAGCTCATCTCATCTCTTCTCGTCTCACCTCATCTCTTCTCATATGTCATCTAATTTCTTCTCAATTATGTTCATCTCATCTGAACACTGCTCGACCTTTCTCATCATCTCATCGAAGATCTTCTTAGCTCATCTCAGCTCCTCTGTACGTCCGAAAGTTTTTACTGTCAGAAAGAAGTTTTGTTTTAACAAAACAGGTCGTTATATCCACACGTATCTAACAAAAGACAACAAAGCATAGCGCACACCCAATTTGGTCATGAAAGCTAAACTGTCAATTCCTCATCCCCGCCATAGTTCAGCATGCACCATCTTCCCAACAGAAAACAAACCACTGGAATCTACATAAATGTGCTTGTGCACCAATCAAAAACTTTTTCATGACATTCTCTGGACTCTATTTAAAGGAAGCTCCCAAAGAGCCAAAACCTAGTAAGGACAAGTATGACGTTGATGCCACAGGCTGGTCAAATAGAACACTTTCGAAACAACCCCGCCGAACCACAGGATCAGCCCGCACTGGGCACTGACGCGCGTGCAAGCAGAGACTGGGCTTGGCGATAATAGATAATGGTGCATTTATGCAGCCATTATAGTGCGTTATAGTGCGTTTTGTAACCAAAGACTCTAAAACACCATGTAACTGCCATGTGCAGGAACACGCGAAACAAATCGAAACTGCCATTACAGTGCGGACTGCGCCGGTTCGTCGCCGGCTCCGGCCACCCCACACGAGAAAACACTCCGGCATCCTCCCAACACAAGTCCCATGCAACATTCACAGCCACGACTTCCCAAAGTCTCCACTTCCCTGAGTCACCATTTCTCTATGTCCTCACTTCCCAAGGTCACCACTTCCCTAAGTCACCACTTCCCTGAGAGACCACTTCCCTAAGTCTCCATTCAAAGTCATATGTAACTCGGAATATTGCTTCCTAACTTCGTTTGAAAACAGTACAGTATAACCCCAAAAAATCCTCCACCAACCAACCATTAGACCTTGGACCACAAGGTGGGCGCCGGCAAGGTCCAAATCTGGGGATGTCCAGTGGCCGATCCGGATCCGACGCATGCAGAGGACTCACCAACATAACCATCAAAATTCGGATGTTAACATATATTTCTTTAAAAAAATATATAACCTACCACAAACCAATGGAAATTTGGGTCTGAAGATTTGGGGGGAAGGCTTGAAGATCCCATTCCACCCACTCGCAAATCATCATTATATATCCCGTTTAAAAAGTTATCAACATGGCATCTGTAGAGTAAAATCCAAAGAGGAACATGGCATGGTGGTGCATCACCAAAATCTATGTTAAAATCAAAATGATATATATATATATAGGTGTTCTGGGGAATTAACGCGTACCATTCTGTAGAGGAAATTCCAAGCGAGAAACATGGCCATGATATCTCACGCGGGTAACTCGACCATTTTCAGACACCCCAGGTGGTTTCACTGGTTTGCCTGGGTTTCACCTTCACATTGAGATGTGTTGGAAATGCGACGATTCGCAAAGAGGTCAATCATTTCATGGCAGCCGCATGGAAATATTGAGGACCACGCGATTATGTACATGAGGCAAAGGATAACCAGGAGGCTGACCTGAAGTTCGGTAGAAGGTGCCATCAGGGTAGCACCATTCCGCATTCCCCCGCTCACAAAGGTCAGTCATGGTCAGTCTGAGTCTGCAGAGTTTTCCTGAACAAATCATCAGTTGCGATTGTTTCACCTCCATGGTCCCGATGAATCTTCGATTCAATGCAAAGGATCCCATGCCTTTTGTGAGAACACGTCTTGCTCTCCAGTGCACCCAAAAGCTTAAGCTTTTTATCTTGTTGGCCCTGCATCAGTGACAGCTCCAAAGGAGGCTGCGATCGCAGCCGCCATGCACCAAACCGCCACATGTGAACGCTTTGAGCAGTTGACACGTAGGAGAGTGGCTCTGAGTCCATGTATATAAGTGAATTTTCCAAAACCTGAAATGGCGACAAGTTGTGGGGCTGATAGTACTTAATGTAGAAATTATAAAAAGTCCAGAATGAGTTCAATATTAACCTTCATTATCCTTCAAGCGAAAATTGAGGTCTTCGACGATTTGAGTCGTCGATGTGTCTGTTTCCGGTCCTCTCTAATGGAGACCTTGAAGCAGTCCGATGTGTGCAGCACGAGAGATCCACTTGCAAATGCTTTCAGCAGTTTGACAAGTCCGAAGTCCGAGATAGACGAGTGAGACTGAGCCAGAACCTAAGGTTCCTTATCTACATAGAAATCTATGCATATCTAAGCAGTAAGCACTTAGCCCTGCTGCGAACTCGGAGGTTCCCACTGCGGCGGACCGAATGGACCGAAAGGTGGAACGCTGTTCGCAACTGCTTGTGCCAAGCAAAGCCCAGTGGAAGCACCGGAAGGGTTCCAAACGTTGGCTGATCTCCCAACCTGCTGGGGCTCATTGTTTGGACCTTGTACATTAGCAAAGCGCAACAAGGGCGCCAAGTGGTACACCTCTCTGGTGTTGGGAAGATCCCCCATGTCACGTGGAATGACAGGGCATGAGATCACTTTTTCTATCTCATCCAGGGCATCTTGGATAGCTGTCTTGAAACCCATCAGGCAGAGCTGGGATCCGTGAGTCTGCAAAGTCACACAGCTGTGGCGTGCAATGCTGTCAAGGATGCCTTGGCTAAGCTTCTCCACAGGAGCTTCCACTTGTGCTTCAGCACACATCTCCTCTAGATGCTCTAACAGAGTACTGGCCATAGCTACAGCATGAGCCGACCCGAACAATCTCACATGGTTGGCATTGCGTTGCAAGTGGAGCCGACAATCTGTGAGTTTCTGGATCAAGTTCAGGGCCCCAAGACCCTGTCTGGTTCTGAGTAACTCTTGCCACACAGCTGTAGAAAGCTCCTTCACAGGCCCGAGCCGTTCCTCCACCTGCTGCTGAGCTATCTGAACACCTTCCGGTGTGGAAGTGATCTCCAAGACACGAAGTTCCTTGTACACTTTCAGCACGGTGTCAGGTGGGCAGTTGGCTTTGATCTCACGGAGCCTGCGACGCCATCGAACCGTCTGGGTGACCAGGAGAGCCTGCTCAGTCAGCGGTAAGCGCACGGTAATGTTAGCAACGCCGCTGGCAATCATGTTCGAATGCACAGCAGGCGCTTCTAAGCAAACTGTGGCCAAATGGCTGGTGTGTTTGGCAAAATGACTTCATATATCATGGGATTGAAGGTTGGATGTCAAATTGTGTCAAATATGTCAAAGTTAAGAATAGGATTGCCAGGATCCCAGAGTGAAACACTCAGCTACTAGTCTCCTCATGCAACATTCAGATACTACGTCGCTACGTAGTCCCACCGAAACTGCGGGAGACTTTCCTGCAAGCACCACCATCCCCCATTTCTCAAGCATCGGGCTGTGCTACATGACAGACCTCGCCGCAGAAACATTTGCAAAAGCAAGGCCACCACCGGGTCAGCTGGACATGTTCCAGGGGTGGTCAGGTGGTCCTAGTCCAGTTGGTTGAGGATGGTCATCAAGCCCAGATCCGCAGCCTTACAGCCCTACAATCTCCAGGTCTTTAATAATTGTGTAATCTTGGAGTGTGGCAGAGAATGGCCTCTCTGCGCAGATCTGTAGAAGACTGGTGTCTGATAACGTGTGCTGACTTAAATGGCCTGGAAGGTGCCCCGGTACCCAAGTAAAGTTCCTCTCCCGGTCCGTGGGCTGCGAAAGATTGGGACACCATGCCACAATAGGTTCCGCCACCCTTCTCCTTTGGCCTCGCCAGGGCAGAACAGGTCCGTCCAGCGATTCAGGGATTGTGGTAAAGTGGACCCTTCTTCCGAGATTCCAAACCTTCCTTCACCTTCCACATCCTGAAAGTGTTCAGTGAATTCCGTTTTTAGGAGATTCAATCGACTTCAGCGTTTCGTGGCCTACCCACGGAAGTGACAAAATTTGAGAGATTGTGATTGTTTTTGCAGACTTTTGCAGCTAATCCTTGACGTTTTTGGGCTTCTGTCTGTCCAGAGTCCAGATTGCCCATTTCCAGTACAAGTAGATTCAGTAAACTGCAGCGGTTGGTTAAATTCTCCATCGTTTGCACCCAAAACATAGTCAACTTCACAGTTCACTGTATTTTTTCAGGGTTTAGAAGTTCACTTCTCTGCTGGGTTTTGCTTCTGAAATCCAATGGATTCCCGCATTGCTCGGGACCCTCGTGTAGTGGCCGGTGGCAAAAGACCAGCCTACGCGTGGGTGGGACGTATGCACAACATGCATCCAGATGAACCACCTGTTGATCGCCACTGTTTCCAGCGCAGGCCTCATCCAAGCCCAAACTATCCTGGTGGCTTTGGAGGGGATGCAGGCTTTCGTCGCAGAAAGCTGGGCCCCTTTCGCGAAGCCGCTAGAATTATCAAGGCATCGGAACAAGTGCCAGTGAACATTCTTGACCCTCCCCATCTCCCAGAAAAAAAATGCACCATCTTTTCTGGGGTGTCTCGCGGAAAAATATCATCTCATCGTCCCCCCAAAGTTTCAGAACCGCCCCGCCCTTTTGAATTTTGTCCTCGCTGGTCCCACCCCGTGATCGCATCAGGCGGCGAGAAGCGACTGTGATTCTGAACAAGTAGTTTGTGGTGAGCTGAGTCATAGGGTGTCACATTATACATTGATGTCCATGTCCATGACATGTTGCAGTACAAACACAAGGTCAACTGGAAGGATACCGAAAATGCACATGACCATCCTGGTTGAGGTCTCAGTAGGACCCATGACTTTCATGTTTGCCACCAGGAATCTGTACTGAGCCATCCTCCAAGAAAGGGCCATTACTCAAAAGGGACCACCTTCACGAAGACGAAACCAAAGTTATTCAGAGAAGCCAACCCTTCAGAATCGATTTACGGTTGCAATGATCGAGTGGGCAAGCAGCTGTACACTGTGCTGAAATTGGTTCTCTGGAACCCCGTCGAATTCTTAAACTTGCAATTGGGGTTGTAAATCCAAGTCGGGCAGTTGCAACCCAACTCAACCCCTGGAACTGCCAGTTGGATACACGTTGCCGAATCTTTGGATGATACAAGCCACAATGCAACAGAGTCGCAATGATCCACCTGCTTCTGGCCGACCCTGACCACAATATGACAATAACTATGTATGACTGTATTTATTTCAAACAGGGCCATCTCAAGAAGATCTATCCCATTTACAACACCTCCGTTACCGCCTTAGGATCATCTTCCAACCCTCTATCTGCATGTCCCCCGTTTTTCCAGCAAAGGTGAAATGCCGATCTGCGCGATTCGCCAACATCGGTCACCTCCGGTTCACCTCTTGTTACCGCTTGGTGTCTCTTTTGAGACAGCAAAGTGGTTGCGTTTTACACTTGAAGGGGTCAAATCATGGTTGGTGTTGATGTGTATTGCTTTCTTGTGGACTTGAGGCCCTCGTGCGTATGCTCAGTTGCCCTTGAGCGCCACTCAGAGACCCAGCACGGCACGTCTTTGCCTTAAGTGGAAACAAGATGCGGCCCACGAACCCGAATGCTCACACGTTTGGTAATGGTGCAGATGTCGAAACACATAGAGAGGAAAACCTCATAGATGTTGCAACCCGTGGCTGCAGCCAATTTTGTATCTTCGGCAGTGCATGATTGTGCGATGAGGACGCTACGCGTAAAGTGTAAAGTGTAGAGTGTGGAGTGTAAAGTGTGAAGTCGAAAGTGTAAAGTGTAGAGTGTGGAGTGTACAGTGTAGAGTGTAGAGTGCGCAGTGTCAAGTGTAAAGTATAAAGTGCAAAGTGTGAAGTGTGAAGTGTAAAGTGCAAAGAGTGGAGTGCAAAGTGTAGAGTGTAAAGCGTAAAGTGTAAAGTGTAGAATGTAGAGTGTCTACACTTATAAGTAAAGTGTATAGTGTGGAGTGTAAAGTGTGAAGTGTAAAGTTAAAAGTGTAGAGTGTAAAGTGTAGAGTGGGAGTGGCAAGTGTATGTAGAGTGTAAAGTGTACAGTGTTGAGTGTAAAGTGTAAAGTGCAGAGTGTCCCAAATACTGCACCAGCTTCACAAAATGACAATCCACACACGACAGATCTTCACCAAATGCTGCACTTGCCACGCCAAATGACACTCTCATGCCCCACGGCTGCCACGCGATTTGCACGTTGTCACCACTTGACGCAACCCTGACAATGCGATTCGCAAAAAATAAAAATTAAAAAAAACGCCACGCGTCTAAAGTGATGCAGCTGCGACGCAAAATGAACACGGATGTCTCCAAAGTGCTGCACTTGCCACGAAAAATGCAACGAATCTTCTGAAAACGACGCAAAAGTATTGCGCCTGTCACACAGAACGACTTTGGACACGTTATGAAACATGTTGGCATGTCACGAAGTGCCACGCCTGCCACACGAAACGGAGTTGTGCAACGTTTGAAACCTCCAAAAGTGACCACTTTTGCAGCCCTCGCCAGAGGCACGGCTGTAGCGACCTCACGCGAATGGTTGCGGACGGTTGCGAACGGCAGCGAACGGTTGCGCAACGTCTAGCGAAGAGTGAAACGCGAACCTAACCTTGCTACGCATTCGGGAAAAATGGTGAAAAATGGTGCCATGAAAAGGCGTCATTTGCACAAATTTTCCACATCAAAGAATAGCCGGGAAAGAAGATGTTAATGTCGGAAATTCGTCCGCCAAGTCATTATGGAGAGTGATTTGTTTTTCAACCCATATTCCACGTTGATGGCCTGCTATTCACACAATGCAGTCCCGATTCTCGACACCGCCAAGCTGCTCTTGGAGGAATTGGAAGAGCTGCTTCGCCTGCTTCAAGTGGTTACCAATACCCCCAACTTGAACATGACCAGAAATATCCAGAAATGATGGGGTTTAGTTTGACTGCAGAATTTCGAGCTCAACATCTTTCAGTTGAGCTCAACATCCAACATCTCTGTGCCTTTTCGGTACATCCAGGGTTCTTGTCCGGGTGCAATCGGATCAGAAGATCCTTCACCTTCGCCTACCCAGCTCTCCACAGCGGGAGGAGGTGCCAGCAAATCAACCGCGGTCCATCTGCGATTGTCGGCCAATCTGAAAATATCTTCAAAATTCTTTAAACATGTTATGTATGTGTGTGTGCATGATACATATGTTTATAGGAATATAAACTCCTCTATAGTCTATAGCCATTCTCCAAGCCTGTGCGACCCCATCTGTCAACGGGGAAAGCAATTTCCAATCTCATCCATGGATCTGTAACAACCAACTGAAGATGAACAGCCCAGAACTCTTCAGAGGAAAGAATCATGCAGTGGGATGAAAAAATGTTTCGGATAAAACCCATCATCGAAGGTTTGTTGGGTCTGAACTTTTGACACTCCCAAGTTTTGATGGATGATTTTCACTCTTGTGCCTTCTGAATGTGGCAGATGTTCTAATTCAACATCCATGTTTGGGGGTTTCTTGAAATGAAGGAACCCAAAACCGTTGGTTTCCCTATTCAACATGATCAATTTTGAATGATTTTGGGCCCCCCCGGTTCAAAGAAAACCCCATTTCTATCCATTTCTGATGGTTTCCCCACAAATTTCAGTGCGTTCACCCCGCAACTTGGCCTTCTGTGTTTCTCGCGGAGCACCCAGAACGGAGCGAAGTTCCTGGCACAAAATGAATGGTGAGATCGTCCATATTTAGAATAAGAGTGACCAAACTTGTGGTTTCAAATTGTTCAAAGGGTGCCAAAAATCGCTCAAACCCAGATATGTTTACTTTACATATAATACATATACATCTGTGTAGATATACATAGATAGATAGATTAGATAGATTAGATAGATTAGTTAGATTAGATAGATTAGATAGATTAGATAGAATAGATAGATTAGATAGATAGATAGATTAGGTAGATTAGATAGATTAGATAGATTAGATAGATTAGATAGATTAGATAGATAAGATAGCTAAAATAGCTAAGATAGATTAGATAGATAAGATAGATAAGATCAGATCAGATCAGATCAGATCAGATCAGATCAGATCAGATAGATAGATAGATAGAATAGATAGATAGATATAATAGATAAAATAGATAGATTTGATAGATTTGGTAGATTTGATAGATTAGATAGATTAGATAGATTAGATAGATTGGATAGACTAGCTAGATTAGCTAGATTAGCTAGATTAGATGATTAGATAGATTAGACAGATTAGATAGATCAGATAGATTAGACAGATTAGACAGATTAGATAGATTAGGTAGATTAGATAGATTAGATAGATTAGATAGATTAGATAGATTAGATAGATTAGATAGATTAGATAGATTAGATAGATTAGATAGATTGGATCGATTAGATAGCTTAGATAGATCAGATAGATTAGATAGATTAAGATAGATTAAGATAGATCCGATAGATTAGATGCTAAGATAGATAAGATAGAACAGATAGAACAGATAGATAGATGGATAGATAGATTGATTGATTGATTGACTAGATAGATTAGATAGATTAGATAGATTGAATAGATTGGATAGATTGGATAGATTGGGTAGATTGGATAGATTGGATAGATTAGATAGATTAGATAGATTAGATAGATTAGATAGATTAGCTAGATTAGCTAGATTAGATAGATTAGATAGATTAGATGGTTAGATAGGTTAGATAGGTTAGATAGGTTAGATAGGTTAGATAGGTTAGATAGGTTCGGTAGGTTAGGTAGGTTAGATAGATTAGATAGATTAGATGGGTAAGATAGATAAGATAGATAAGATACATAGGGTAGATAGGATAGATAGGATAGATAGGATAGATAGGGTAGATAGGATAGATAGGATAGATAAGATAGATAAGATAGAAAAATATAGAAAAAGATAGATGAGGATAGATAAGGGTAGATAAGGATAGATGAGGACATATCAGGATAGATAAGGATAGATAAGGATTGGTAAGGATAGATAAGGATAGATAAGGATAGATAGGATAGATAGGATAGCATAGGAAGGATAGATAGGATAGATAGATTGATAGATAGATAGATAGATAAATAAATAGATAGATAGATAGATAGAAAAGATAGGATAGGATAGGATAGGATAGGTAGCTAGACAGATAGACAGACAGACAGATAGACAGACAGACAGATAGATAAATAGATAGATAGACAAGATAGATAGATAGACAAGATAGATTGGATGGATGGATGGATGGATAGATAGGTAGATAGAGAGATAGACAAATAGACAAATAGACAGATTGATTTCTAGATAGACAGATAGACACATATACAGATAGACAGATTGATTTTTAGATAGACAGATAGACAGATATACAGATAGACAGATTGATTTTTAGATAGACAGATATACAGATAGACAGATTGATTTTTAGATAGACAGATAGTTAGATATACAGGTAGACAGGTTGATTTTTAGATAGACAGATAGGCAGATATACAGATAGACAGATTGATTTTTAGATAGACAGATAGACAGATATACAGATAGACAGATTGATTTTTAGATAGGCAGATAGACAGATATACAGATAGACAGATTGATTTTTAGATAGACAGATAGACAGATAGACAGATTGATTTATAGATAGACAGATAGACAGATATACAGATAGACAGATTGATTTTTAGATAGACAACAGATATACAGATAGACAGATTGATTTATAGATAGACAGATAGACAGATATACAGATTGATTTTTAGATAGACAGATAGACAGATAGACAGATTAATTTTTAGATAGACAGATAGACAGATATACAGATAGACAGATTGATTTTTAGATAGACAGATAGACAGATATACAGATAGACAGATTGATTTTTAGATAGACAGATAGTTAGATATACAGATAGACAGGTTGATTTTTAGATAGACAGATAGACACATATACAGGTAGACAGATTGATTTTTAGATAGACAGATAGACAGATATACAGATAGACAGATTGATTTTTAGATAGACAGATAGACAGATATACAGATAGACAGATATACAGATAGACAGATTGATTTATAGATAGACAGATATACAGATATACAGATAGACAGATTGATTTTTAGATAGGCAGATATACAGATAGACGATTGATTTTTAGATAGACAGATAGACAGATATACAGATAGACAGATTGATTTTTAGATAGACAGATAGACAGATAGACAGATTGATTTTTAGATAGACAGATAGACAGATATACAGATAGACAGATTGGTTTTTAGATAGACAGATAGTTAGATATACAGATAGACAGGTTGATTTTTAGATAGACAGATAGACGCATATACAGATAGACAGATTGATTTTTAGATAGACAGATAGACAGATAGACAGATTGATTTTTAGATAGACAGATAGACAGATATACAGATAGACAGATATACAGATAGACAGATTGATTTATAGATAGACAGATATACAGATAGACAGATTGATTTTTAGATAGACAGATAGACAGATATACAGATAGACGATTGATTTTTAGATAGACAGATAGACAGATATACAGATAGACAGATTGATTTTTAGATAGACAGATAGACAGATAGACAGATTGATTTTTAGATAGACAGATATACAGATAGACAGATTGATTTTTAGATAGACAGATAGACAGATAGACAGATTGATTTATAGATAGACAGATAGACAGATATACAGATAGACATATTGATTTATAGATGTGAGGATGTGAGGATGAGAAGATGGGAAGATTTCAAGATGTTATGTGAATATGTGAAAATGTTTGACAGACCCTCAGTATTAGAAGAACCCTTCGTTCAAACGCTCTCGGGAAAAACAAACTTATCTGATGGTCTGCATCACCCCATCTCCCCACCTTCATGACCTGCCGTTCTTCGGGTGCCAGGTTGGTATCACCTGCCCCCAGTGAGATCACCCAGGTGATGGTTGATTATCAGCTATAGTTGACTATAATATAATCTATATAATAGTTGATAATAAAAAAAGAGTCAACTACTATAGATTATAATTTATTATCAACTTTTCATCTATATATATATATATACATATATATATACGTATATATTACTTATATCATCTTATATCTATATATCATCTTTCGCGTCTCAAGGTCCAGTGGGTTTTTCCATGCCACGAATTCAGCCGATCTTCGGGGGGTCCCCTCCTGCCTTCCGCTTCAGGTAGAGCACGCTCGCTCTTGTGCCATGTGTCACGCTTGGACGCGTAGAACCTGGCAGGATTAAGTTCTTCGTGTAAAATAGGCCCAGATTCTCCAACAAATATTGGGATTAAAAACTGTGATTTAAGCAGCAAGCTCTTCTTCAGTAGATAAAAGGATAAGTTGATCAGCTCTATCACTTACTTTTCAATGGATTTTTGACATGAGAATATATCATTTCAACATATTATATATATATGTATAGACAAATAACATGAACTTCTCAGTGGATTTCGAGGATAGTACATATCCAGTTGCATCCAAATAAATGTCAAAAAGAACCCACTCGCCAAGGTGCTGCTCATCAGCTGCGGCTGCCACTCGTGCCTGGCTGTGAATCATCAAGCATCATAGGAGCCTATAGATGGTGAGGGAAAAATATGAACATCAACCCTCCCGTGGTTGATCATAATCATTCGAATTTGTGTGTGTGTGATTAATGCTGTATCATGGTTTATCAAACATCATGAATCATTCTGGATCCTCCATGATCATCCATTATCAAACAACAACCCATGAATATCTGAATGCTTTGAGTACATCAAAACCTAAGTTTGAGTTCACCCCATCAAGATGCTTTCCCAAATTTCATCCACAATCCCCATTAATCCCCTATATCAGTTCGACCCAATCGAAATCTCGGGCTTTCGGCCTTCTGTCGCAGCTTTGCAGCGCAGAATTCCGCCTCGCTGGCAAAGCGCAGCCTGGCGGGGGTTGTATAACCCCCAATGGCCATTGGTTTTTGGGATAAACCAGTGGATGGAATGGGGTATCCATTTTCAAACAAATCCTGATGGATGTGATGATATTTTTGGAGGGGGTTGATACTCATAATCCAAGTTCCAGCTCGTGGAATGCTAGTAACATTCGAATTTACACACATCAGCCGGCCTTTCAGCCGCAAAGTGTCTCTCCCACTCCTGAGAAACTTGCTCTTATCTCAGAATGATGCGTTTATGCAGGCGTGGTTTACATTGTTTTACGCATTATTTTGCACCTCCAACTCATATACCATTACGTATCATCTAGCTCTATATTGTACATAAAAATACAAATAGACATGCACATATGTCAATATCATTCTTAAGTATGCGCTTATATATGTAATTATATATATATAAATGATCGAAAAATATATTACACACCCCGTAACCCCATTAACAATGATCAATCTCCAGGAATCCAATTGCACTTCGTGACCTTTTGGGATCCTAAAAATCCGGCTGTCCTCAAACTGCCGCCGCCGGAAACGCGCGTAGTCTTCGACCCTGCGGCGCTCCTCACGATCGAAAAACGGTGCAAGCTGAGGTATGTTTTCTTTTGCACCAACAAAATGATGTAGAAATCCTGTTGATATGAGGATATCATGGAAAAATACATGGAAACTAACAGGAACATCTTGACATTACAGGAATGTTCACAAATTGACAAACAGTCGAGAATCATTCTTGGATAATAATTATTGGATAGTAAATGAACCATGATATTCTAGCAGTGTGGACCGCCAACATGGTCAGTTTTAGTATTGAAGCCAACATTTTGCAGGTCATTTTGAGCCGTTTCCAAGTGTCCCATTCAAAGATCAGCTAAGCAGCTAACCGCAGCTAACCATTGGGGAGAGTCTTCAACAGCCCTTGCCCACCAATTTTGCCGTTGAAAATCCCATGACCTGCGGGCTGCCCACCTGTGCTTCTTGTTCGGCCCATTGCCGCTCGAGCTCATCCGTCAGTCCCCGCCTCGGTACAGCGAATTCGCACGATGAATATTTTTCACATGGATATATGCAAATTATGTATATATATATATCATTATTATTATTATCATTATTATATATGTATATTGTGTATATATATATATTAAGTATGTTATCATTATTATATGTATATTGTGTATATATATATATATATTATGTATGTATGTATAGATATATATATATTATTTGTTACATATATAATGATGTGTAATTATAGATAATGTGTATGTACACATATATATATATATACATACACATACGGAATATCAACAGCTTGGGATATTGAAAGAATGGATAGTGGCTGTTAAAGATATAGATGTACCATGCATACCATATAATATATGTAATGACGTGTATATATATATATATACCTATATACAAATGAATTGATTCGAAAATTGCCGAAAACCAGGCACCCCCACACATCGCTGGATGCTCCGAAACGCCCCAAACGCTGCTCCTGCTGGATGACCACATCCTAGGTTTTGGCCATGGTTTTTGACCCATCCCTATTTCAGTCTGAAACCTTTGCCAGAGTCCTGCCCAGTGTTGAAAAAGGCAGCAATTGGTGAAATTGAGTAACTGGCAGTTAGCGTTCTTGTGGCTATGATCCATCCCAGGCTTCCCCAGTGGACCTGGTTTTCTTGTTGGGGATGCTGTACTTCCACAACGAATCGGTATCCATCCCCGACATTCCCATACCAACTTGAAACAAGGTGATGTTGAGGAGATTCCTTACGAGCCCTCACTTTTAGTGACCTGGCATATCAAGATATATTGTGCTCAAACAAATTGCAAAAGCGTAAACATGCAGGTGCCATGTTCGAAGAAGTCATATGGCATCTGCATGCATCTGCCAGAAAGCTGTCTAGTCACCACGCTCTTCCGACTTGCCAAGACAAATTGCAGAAGCTTGTTCTGGCAAATATTGACACAGCAGGAACCAGAAACAGATCCCCCTGCAACACGGTGCACAGATCTCTTGTAGCGCATGGTATAGGGGCCCATCGTACTCATTTCTGGAGTTTGGGCCCGGGGGTCCGACGCGCAAGATATATCAAGATGCATTGTGCTCAAACAAATTGCGAAAGCGTCAACATGCGGGCGGAATTTAAAAAAAAAACGTTGTGGGGAAGTGGTTCCAATTCACCTAGACCTCCTTTCCCTGGTCCTCCAACTGCCGAGATCGCTGCTCCTCCTACACAGGTTCAAATGACCATAGAGGCGCCCCGAACATAACCGGCAACTGGCCGTCTTTGGGTCGACAACGCCAAAAATGTTGGTCATGGCTTAAATGGTCCAGTGATAAACCATGATTTTCCTATGATAAACCATGATTTTTCTGTGATATAAATGATAAACAAATATTTTCCTATGATAAACCATGGTTTTTCCTGTGATAAACAATTATTTTCCTATGATAAACCATGGTTTTCCTGTGACAAACAATTATTTTCCTATGATAAACCATGATTTTCCTGCGATAAACAATTATTTTCCTATGATAAACCATGATTTTCCTGTGATAAACAATTATTTTCCTATTACTATGATAAACCATCATTTCCCCGTGATTAACCATCCCAAAACCCAACTTTGGCCCAAAGCCATCTGGCTGCCTGTTCCAACTGCATCTTACGACGACTTTGACGTTCTTCCAGCAGCTGTCGCGCCTGGGGTGCGAACCCATCTCATGTTGCGATGTCTTCATGGTCAAGCTGCATCACTTGACACATGACACAGTCACCTCTTCTTCCCTTGCAGCTTGTTCTTCTGCTTCTCTCGCCTGTCACGGCTGGGTATGTCTGAAAATAGGCTTTCCATTATGTATGAATATATGAATATATATATATATACATATCTATATATATATACATATCTATATATATATATATATGTATGTGTATATTATATATATATGCGGATTTCCCACCAGTCACCGAATGATCACAAGACCACACTGGAAAGGAAATAAGATCAACCTCTAAAAACCCTGGGCACACTCACGAGCAGGCGCGTAGCTTTTGGACAGCGCTGCTAGAGTTCTGGCCACCACAAAAAGGGGGGCAACAATCCACTTGATCCGTACTGTCACGAAGTACAGGAATCAGATCTGCCATGAGCAAAGTCTTCAAATTATCACGGCTCAAAAATTCTTTCTTGCTCACATGGCAGTGGATTCGAGAGCATAGACACAGTGCAACCAATATGAGTGATCAGCATTCTGACTCACCATCTTCATCGCTCTTTTCTTCCGGGCAGACTGGAAATCCGGATCATACACGATTCGCCATTCTCCTTTTCCCAAAAATCTTTGATAAGGGGCTCATGTCTCCAAGGTTTAGTCAAACCATCCGCAAGTTCTTGATCCCCATCGACCCATTTCAAATTAACATTAGCCTGTTTCAACCTTTCTTTAATAGCCAGTAATTCAATAGCAGTACGTTTTTCTTCCATATGTAAACCAGAAGTCTCAACACGAACAATTCCATCAAAAATGTTACGAGCATCACAAACCAAACACGAAAGAAACGAAGAAAGGTAATCATCAGCCCTACGAAGATCCAACCTTTCAGAATGGTCCATGTCCCAGAAACCCAGTTTATTGAACTCATGAATGTCCAACGCATTTGCACTCATTCGGGCTTCAGCACTAGTTGAAGACCTAGCCACCCGTCGCAAACGTCGGCTTGTCCAACTCAACACACAAAAAGGTGTTCGGTGTCCCTTCAAAACATTCTTTTCCATCAAAAGGGTAATCTGACCTCCTTGAGATGACCCGTCTTTTCTGGTAGCCCATGAGGCATCGGTGAAAGTCACAAGAGTCACTTCGCCCATTAAAGGAGGAAAATAAAGCCCTTGATCAAACCGTTTTCTTTGAAGTCTGACAAGTTTGTTTACTGACACCAAGTCACCAACTGTAGCACTCTCGACAGTCCCTTGAAGAATTGAGACAGTAGCCAGCAACCAAGGAGCTGTCTGTGTTGCGCGCCAATTAAGAGCACCTAGTGCCTGTCTCATACTTCTGCGTTCACCATGTGTGATCTCATCAAAACTGTTTTCTCGTCGTTCAGTGGTCATAGGTATCTCTTCAATACCAAGTGCAAATCGCTCCTGCTTGACATGGATACCAAAATCATCATTTTGGGTGATTTCATAACCACAATAAGTAAGGGAACCCTCCTGTGCACAAGACCATGAACCAAAAGGATATTTTTCACGTAAACGATTAATAGCAGCAGTGAACTCAGAACCAACCCCGGCACAAAGAACATCATCGACATGAATCCCAAGATAACCACAAATCTCATTGTTTTCATCAATACGCTTAAATAAACATTTGTCAAGAGAATGAACAATCCAACCATCGTCAATGAGGAAACGACTCAGGGAATCATACCATCTTTTGGGGGCATTCAACAAACCATAAATGGCTTTGATGATTCGAATGATTTCATGATCCTTCATACCCAGCATCTGACGAACTTCCGGTGGAGGATATCCATACAATTCATCCTGGGATTCCGTGGCATCACCTTGCAAGAAAGCTGTGCGGATATCTCCTGAACTGAGACGCATGCGACTTCGCGCCGCGCAAGCTAGGAGAAGGTTTCTACCCAAGGAACTCAGAGTTGGTGATTCACGTGGTAAAGTGGTCAAACGAGGATCCTGAAAACCCTTGATAATAAGCCGAGCCTTGGCCTTTTTCTGTTCACCACCAATTTTCTCATCAGAACCTCCACTCTTCCACGTTAGGACCCAACGCATCTGCATGATACGATCAGCTGGAACTCCATGGGAAGTGCAAATGGCAATGGCTTCACTAGAAAGGAAAGAATCAAGTTCTTTACGCATAGCCTGATCAAACAGTTTCTGATCCTCTTGGCTAAGTTTTCGATAGGTAACTTCAGCACCTTTCTTTGCCTTGGCATTCACAACCCAATTTTCACCCTTCCGGTGGACATCCCGAGGCGCAAGAGCAAGTTCCATTTCTACCACAGTCAAATGATCAACATAATGAACAAAGCGATCCATCAACTTTTCACAAGGAGTATCACTCTGAACATGATCATCAACAAACCAGGTAAACAAATCACTAGATTCCATACCATGTTCTACCATGCGACTCAGGCGCGGAATAGGGGATCTGCTTCTTCCACTGGCTCTCAGGTGTCCCTCAGGCCTGCCTACTTCTGGATGAACTGGAGAATCTGACCCATGGTCTCCTCGATGCGAGCCATGCGGTAATGGATTGCTTCGTTCCCCTGACGAAGATCCACCAACTCCTCTTCCAGAATCTCCACCTTGCTCCACTGAGACGTTGTCGTCATCTCTTCCTCGTCCGTCCTGATGTTCAGGTCTTTCGAGAGAGGTGGAAGGCTTCCTTTTTCTGGATTCTCCGATGGAATTGGTTCGGTCTGATACACTTCGGCTTCCAGACGCCGACGCAGGTATGCTGCGTACTGCTTCATGGAGGCTCCGTGATTGCCCTTCTCGGTGATGTGACTGGCTACCCACTTGTTGTAGCCCGTGTCCTTGTAGATCTCGGCGAAGGTGTGGCCCCGGTGGACCTTCCCATCCTGGAGGGTCATCAGGCCCATTTCCGCCAGAGTCATCGTTTCGAAGGCTCCCTGCTTCTCGATTGCGTCCTTGGTCTCTTTCATATTCAAAAGGTCCTTGAGGTCTGTCTTCGCCATGGTCAATTGGATCACCGATGTGTTCCTGATCTTGGCACTTTTCCTTCCTAAGTTCCTTGAGAGGGCGCTTGCCCCACGCACGGAGATGAGGTTTGAATTCTTCTGGTGTTGCATCATAGGGCATGAAAGTCAGATCATCTTGGCTGATATCCAAATATTTTTGCTGTTGGGAAATTTGTTCCAACAGAGTATGGAAGTTTTGGGGTCCATTAATTTCACGATCCGCTTGTCTCAAGTCAAAAGTCACATGTCTCAGCTGCTCCGGAGAACATCGTATGATCCTACCAGCATGGGCAATCCAAACAACAGATCCCGCGTGTTGACTGTCATCATAGGAACTGGTTTTCTCATGAGCAAGGACTCTTGCGGGACCATGCCAAACACCCCCAAAACGATTGTTGGGACCCCGACCCTTGGAAGGTTGAACACGATAATAGTAAACCAAATCACCAACCGTGAACTCACGCAAGGGTCGACTACGTGTGTGCAGTGCCTTGTTGAAACGGCGTTTGGCATCAACCTCCAAAAACAGCCTTTTTGCCTTTTCTTCATTTGCAACATTTTCTTCAAAAGTCCAGTCCTCTCTGGCCGTCATCAAGGGAAGGTTTTCATACTGTTGAAGGAAAGAACCAATACGTGAATGATTTTGACCAAAAGCCCACTGATTTGGTGAGTACCCACGAACATTGTGCATGTTATTTTTGGCGTTCAAACAAACACTCAAAATTTCTTGGGTGGTCATTCCAGTTCCCACATCCATGGCCAAAAGGTTCATCTGTTCTTTGAGTGTATGCAAGTGCCTACTGTGCTTTCCCAACTGCCATGCGCTCTCCCCTGCCACCGGTTCAAGCTTCATTCCGAATCCGCCGACCCCGGCCTTGGCCAAGGCAGGGGCGGCGCCTGGGACCACCGCAGGTGTGGAACTTCTCCTTCTTCGCTTTCCACGGTCAAACCCATCTTGCAGCCATCAAGCTACATCAATAGCTTCTTATGGCCACTCTTGCAGGCAACAGGCACCCCAGCCAACATGCACCCCAGGGCCACACATCAATGGCTTCTTATGGGCGTCCAAGTCTGCCCTTTGCCAGCCCTAAAACCCTCCAAACGCTCCAAACCCTCCAAACCCTTAAAACCCTCCAAACCCTTAAAAACCGTAAAACCCTTAAAACGGTGACTTGGCATGCTTCATCCTGCAGCCAACAGCCACCCCGCGCCACACATCAATGGCTTCTTATGGCCACTCTTGCAGCCATCCGGTTCTTATGGCCACTCTTGCAGGCAACAGGCACCCCAGCCAATTCTTATGGCCACTCTTGCAGGCAACAGGCACCCCAGCCAACATGCACCCCAGGGCCACACATCAATGGCTTCTTCTGGGCGTCCAAGTCTGCCCTTTGCCAGCCCTAAAACCCTCCAAACGCTCCAAACCCTCCAAACCCTTAAAACCCTCCAGGGCCACACATCAATGGCTTCTTATGGGCGTCCAAGTCTGCCCTTTGCTTCTTATGGGCGTCCAAGTCTGCCGTTTGCCAGCCCTAAAACCCTCCAAACCCTTAAAACGCTCCAAACCCTCCAAACCCTTAAAACCCTCCAAACCCTTAAAAACCGTAAAACCCTTAAAACGTTGACTTGGCATGCTTCATCCTGCAGCCAACAGCAACCCCGCGCCACACATCAATGGCTTCTTATGGCCACTCTTGCAGCCATCCGGTTCTTATGGCCACTCTTGCAGGCAACAGGCACCCCAGCCAACATGCACCCCAGGGCCACACATCAATGGCTTTTTCTGGGCGTCCAAGTCTGCCCTTTGCCAGCCCTAAAACCCTCCAAACGCTCCAAACCCTCCAAACCCTTAAAACCCTCCAAACCCTTAAAAACCGTAAAACCCTTAAAACGTTGACTTGGCATGCTTCATCCTGCAGCCAACAGCCACCCCGCGCCACACATCAATGGCTTCTTATGGCCACTCTTGCAGCCATCCGGTTCTTATGGCCACTCTTGCAGGCAACAGGCACCCCAGCCAACATGCACCCCAGGGCCACACATCAATGGCTTCTTATGGGCGTCCAAGTCTGCCCTTTGCCAGCCCTAAAACCCTCCAAACGCTCCAAACCCTCCAAGCCCTTAAAACCCTCCAAACCCTTGAAAACCGTAAAACCCTTAAAACGTTGCCTTGGCATGCTTCATCCTGCAACCAACAGCCACCCCGCGCCACACATCAATGGCTTCTTATGGCCACTCTTGCAGCTAACCGGCACCCCAGGGCCACACATCAATGGCTTCTTATGGGCGTCCAAGTCTGCCGTTTGCCAGCCCTAAAACCCTCCAAACCCTTGAAAACCGTAAAACCCTTAAAACGTTGCCTTGGCATGCTTCATCCTGCAACCAACAGCCACCCCGCGCCACACATCAATGGCTTCTTATGGCCACTCTTGCAGCTAACCAGCACCCCAGGGCCACACATCAATGGCTTCTTATGGGCGTCCAAGTCTGCCCTTTGCCAGCCCTAAAACCCTCCAAACGCTCCAAACCCTCCAAACCCTTAAAACCCTCCAAACCCTTAAAAACCGTAAAACCCTTAAAACGTTGACTTGGCATGCTTCATCCTGCAGCCAACAGCCACACCGCGCCACACATCAATGGCTTCTTATGGCCACTCTTGCAGCCAACCGGCACCCCAGGGCCACACATCAATGGCTTCTTATGGGCGTCCAAGTCTGCCGTTTGCCAGCCCTAAAACCCTCCAAACCCTTAAAACGCTCCAAACGCTCCAAACCCTTAAAACCCTCCAAACCCTTAAAAACCGTAAAACCCTTAAAACGTTGACTTGGCATGCTTCATCCTGCAACCAACAGCCCCGCGCCACACATCAATGGCTTCTTATGGCCACTCTTGCAGCCAACCGGCACCCCAGGGCCACACATCAATGGCTTCTTATGAGCGTCCAAGTCTGCCGTTTGCCAGCCCTAAAACCCTCCAAACCCTTAAAACGCTCCAAACCCTCTTAAACGCTTCCAAACCCTCCAAATATGTTTTAGGCTACGTTTGCTGGGCTTCTTGAGTGGCTCTAATGTCGCGCACTTCTTTTTACATTCTTCCTCCGACCTTGAAACGGGGTCGGCGGCAACCAGGGCGTTATGGGCGGCATTTATATCAGGATTATATCATATAGTTCTGGTAGTTTCAAGGAACGCAGGGACTTGTTTGTTTCCTTCTTCATGTCTCTTCAAAGCGATTGTATTTTGCTTCTTTCCAAATCTTCATCTGTCCCTGTGTCCTGTAGCTAGTTGCAACAGAAACAGGGAATGCTTTGGACGTTGTGTCCAGGAAAACCGTCAAGCGATTCATGTGCAATGCAAGATAATGCGTGGCATATCCTTGTATAGATCCTCTAAGAAACAGAAAAGCAAGACAGTTTCCGAAGGGAGGCGAAGCACATATTCAAAAATCTTCAGAAGAATCCGAAAGTATCCAACCGTTGTGTTTCAAACTCCTCCCCAACTGGGACATTTAACAACCCCTGATCTATCACAAAATAAACCAACGAATGACTGGAACACTGGAACCATCGAAGTATGTGAACAATTTTTGTTTTTTCCCAGACTTGACTGACAAAATCTTACAAATCAATTTCGGGGATTATTTTTTTCAATGGACTTGTGACTTGTCTAGCCAAGTTATGAAAAAAATACGATATTTGGGTGTGTCGGAAAATAAGATATATATAACATTATAACATTATGTAACATTATATAACATTATATAACATTATATAACATTAATTATGTAACATTATATAACATTATATAACATGATATAACTACCACCAAATTCCCATGGCAACCTCATTTTCAAGGCGCAGTTCTTTCGTGGTGTTTTTTCACATGGGGGTTTTCAATCCTTCGGTTTCCCCTAGTGGCCCTAGTCCTGTGCCAACCTTGGGTCCGAGAGTCCAAGTCAGCTTCTGGGAAGCGGCCGGTATTCAGCCACTCCGCAGATGCCAACCCCTGGTCCTGCACGGAAACCCTTAGCGCCATGAACTCACCACTGGGAATGGGGAAAACACCACCCATAGAAATGGTGATATTGAGGATGGTTTATTGTTGGATTTACATGGATTTACATTATCCTGATATATCCTGATCTTCATTTGAGGATGATTCTTGGGGTGAACAGGTAAATCGTTGTAAATCAATATGATACATGGAGATTTCTATCACAAAAACATCCTGCGATTGTTCAACTGTGTACCCACCATCAGCAATATCAACAATTCTCAACTGTTTCAAGAGTTGGTAGGATCTTGGAAAAACATCCCCAGCCTTCATCAACCACTATCGAACCCTTGTATTTTGAAGGCTCGACCTGGTCAACTCATCATTTTTGATATATGGGCCCTACAAACTGGATTTCCCATGAATCCCCCCATCATTCTTGGATGATTTTGGGGTCCTCCCTGTTAAGAAACCGCCATACCTGGCCCCTTTCACCGGCCAAACGTGCTGCAGCGCCTCCGCGTCCCGGTAGAGCGCCAAAGCTTCCGACAAACGGCCGCAGTGGAACAGCACTTTGGCTGCAGCGTTCAACACCACCTGGGCCCCAAGTGGGACGACTGAACCAAGCAGTAAATTGGAACATCAAAAAGTGGAAATATGAAAACTATATAAGAATTATAGTAATTTGAATCAAGCCTGTATGGTTTCTCCAACCAATGAATACCAATTCAATTATTGGTCAATATTGGTCATTCATGGTCATTTAATGAGAACATATATTGAAAATTAGTTTGACCCACGGCCCTCTGTCGATCAGCAGATGGTTTTCTTGGCGCAATGTATTCAACAGGCTTCAACATCTTAAAACCATCCAGTAGGTAGATTGAGTTTCAGCACCGTCAGATGCATAGGCCTTTCCCGCAGAAGATCGAA
Organism: Cladocopium goreaui; assembly: GCA_947184155.2. NCBI lineage: Eukaryota > Dinophyceae > Suessiales > Symbiodiniaceae > Cladocopium > Cladocopium goreaui. The sequence continues at coordinate 39,220 of CAMXCT020003832.1, forward strand.
ACGTTTTTCAACATGGTTCAATACTATAAATGTGGGCTAAAACAATATAAAACAATAATAAATCATCCCCAAATCACCATAAATATGTGGTATAAACCATTCCCAAATGGGTGGTTTATGATTGTTTTACCCACATTACAGATGATATTTCGCTCCTACAGTAGTTCCCAGCTTTCCAACTTTTCTGTCAAAATTGCGGCTATTTGCCGTCGAATTGATCAACACTTTCGGGGCCTCTGGGATGAAACCACCACAGAAGCAGCGCTGATCAGCCGACTCCGAAAAAATCCACTGGGAATTCAACAATCAAGTCTTTTACACCGAGATCTCTTCAGATTGGAGCCCCCCACAACCCCCAAACGTGTTTCAAAGGTACTTCGATCACAATTTGATATAGATCCAAATGTTGAGTTCTATGCCAACCAAATCTAAGTGGGCTTCTCTGAAAACCCAAAATTTGATGCTTCATCACCATGTTCCTCTCTGAAAATTGCGTCTAGTGGAGGGTATGCCACATTTTCAGACACGTCGAGCCACCAGGTTGGGTTGTGGCCCATCTTGTTTCATGTCAGCCTAAGCACCGGTTCACAGCGGATCGCTGGAGAACCAAAAACGATGGGACTTCTATGGGAGTTTCAGAGGGTCAACCCCAAAAACCATAGGGGATAAGCTATGATGAGGTGGTAGAATCAGGACATTATGCTTAGAACAAAAATAGATAAAAATAGGGGGTTCAACTTTCAATCCACCAAAATGGGGGTCAAGACAGAATTCTAACAGCAAATTTGAAAGTCTTGATGAAGATAAATCTGGCTGGAGGTTCCAAGTAGACCCACCTCAAAAAACATGTGAGTCAAGTGACAATCACAATCTTTGTCCCAACTAGGATTGGTACATATTGGAACATTAAGATGTTTGCAACCTGAAGCAGAATTGTGTAACTTCAGAGTCAAGAAACTGTGAAACAACTTATTTCTGGGAGCCAAATCAGGTTTTTGCCTTGGGGATCCATGCAGGATTTGGATGGAAAAATGGACAATTTGGAACTTCTTCAGAGCTTGCAGCCAGCATAAACAGTACTTCATTCTTGATTCCTGACCAGATAAAAGCTCAGCTCCGCAACATAAATAGAAGCAGCCATTTAGAACCGCCAAATGAATCTGAATCGGACACTTGAGTGACTTGGAGCCTCAATTTGGTGATTACATGTGATTACAGTATTTCAACATATTTCAACCGATTTAATTCGGCCTAGAAAAGCAATTTTCGCGAAAGTCAAGTGATTGAAACCAGGGAAAGCACCGCTGGCTTCACCGTGTCCAGATCATGAGATGCCATTGGCTAATATGAAGTTGGTAATTTAACATAGCTGAACATGGCCCATTTATAGATTGATAATTACCTATTTAACATGGTGTTTTTCAATAGCTGTGAAAAATTACGAGAGGGTACCTTGTTGGATGTGTTTTATGATGTGGCACCCACAGCTTCCTGACAGCACCGCTCCGTTCCACAGAGTTGCGAGAACAGCAAGAGCTGCTTCCTCAGGCATCGCGGATCATAAGGCACTTGAGCTGAGGCCAATTTAGATACGAATAAGAATGGGTTAATAATAATGTTAATATGTGTTAATAATTGTACAATAATGGCTTTTATCTTTCCATATTTCCCAGTGGTTTTAAGCAGTTCTATTCGTAAAACATGAAGATTGGCAGTGAACACCTCACAGGGACAGCACAAATCAATACCTGCAACGATGCCCAATACCTGCAGATCAGGCTTGCTTCAAGCATGTCACATGCAGGTAATCGACATGGTTACCTGCATGTGAGATTTTCTCCCAAGCGGAGTCAACTCGCCTTCTCTGCGGCCAATTTTGGGTACCCAATGGATGGTCTCATTTCTGATCGTAATCACATTTTAGACTCTTCTGGTTGGTTCATAGATATTACCCTCTGGTAAACTAACATAGCTATGGAAAATCACCATTTTCAGTGGGTAAATCCACTATTCCTATGGCCATTTTCAATAGCTATGTTAAATTACCAGAGGGTACGACAATGAGTTGTACAATGCAGTGTCAGAAGATCCGGCACTGCTCAAGATATTCGAACGCTGACCCTTGAAGTTTTGCAAGTTTCGCTCCCCGAAAAATAGAACATGTCCATGCCCTGTCAACTCCTGAAAACTATAAGTCAAACTCCCGTGGACTGAAATTTGGAGAACAAAACACATCAGATTTGGAAGTTTCAGTCTCAATATTCAAACATTCGTGGTTTAGTTGTGTATCAACGTACAAGTAGGGGTCTCAAAGTGGCACCCATGGACACACAACATTGACTCGGGTTCCATCCGATTTCTTGGTTCGTGCACCGGTGTCTCAAAACATGGCTAGTCGAGCGGACACCAAGCCAGACAGCCAAGAATTGGCTTTGAAACTCATCATTGGGGTTTTGTTAAGGGAAATCTAGGGGAAATCTAGGGGAAACGATGCTTTTTTACCTTATATTTACCTTACATGTATATTTTCACCATTTGATACGTTGAAGCCATTTCAACATATAGAAGGGATTCAAATGGTGAAATGGGTTCAAAGTATCAAAGGTCAATGTTCACTGTCGCCAAGAGTCCCATTTTTTCTGGGCCGAGATGGCCACACTGAAGAGCTGCTGGGACCTCGGAGATCAATGGGTTTTTATCACTACACGTACGCTAGAGAACAAACATATCTATTTAATAACGTGAAACTTGCAAAAAAGGCAAGATATGAAAGATAGACCATTATAATACCATGAAAATCCATGAACACACGAAATTTTCTTGGGGATTTTCTTGGGGATGGTGCCTTCCCTTCTTTCAAAGATGGCTGGCGGGATCTAGGGGATGGTAGGAAACTCCAATTCTAGTGGTTAACACAGGAGCAGGGGTTTCGCCGGCAAATTCGTCATGTGGAGTTCGGAAAAAGAATGGAGATTTCAGGAAGAAAACTATGGTTTTTCTCCCTGCATACGGAACAACAGCCAGATGGGGATGGGTACTTATGGAATTTTGCCTCCAAATATTGGCACTTGCTACTATCTTCCTGGAACGGTGGGAGACTTGACAGGTCTATATAGAAGAGACCGAGTGACACGGGACTGCAAATTTCGAGGGTTGTTCTGTGCAAATTCCTGGCTTTCGGGTGAGTCCGTGATGAGAAGGTTGTCTCGATCATAAGATTGCTGATGCAAACTGATGAACACTTGAATGTTGACATTTGCTAATATGTGTAGACATCTCACACACCTCATGAATGCATCATAATGCATCTGTGTATTCAAAGTGAGCTTAGCGGTCTGTGATTGCCTACATGTCATCTATGTACACACAGCGGCAGGATTCAGTGGCTGCCATGGGGTCCCGAGGTTGGGATCCGTTTCAGGTTCCCCATTTTGGGTCATTTTTCACACCAAGGGGACAGCTATCTTGAAGCTTCACTGATCCAAAGCTTTGATGAAAAAAAGAGACGCCCCATGATGCCACCATCCAAATTTTGGATGGCAGTTTATCCATCGATGTTAAAAAAACAGCAACAAACCATGGGCAGTTGGCCCGGCAGACTCTCCCTGGATGCTTCCCTGGACGAATTTGCCAAGAAACGGCAACTCCTCCTCGGTCCGGAGTTGCCGTTGAGCTTGCCGTCCTGGTGCAGAGGAGATGGTGCAGAGGAAACAGCGAAAAAATCGGCCCTCAAAGCCTCAAAACAGCGAGAATTCTCAGATTTCAAGTGGTGAATCTCAGATTTTGGATAAAAATGGGTACCCTCTGGTAAATTAACATAGCTATGGAAAATCACCAATGTTTATGGGAAAATCCACTATAAATGGTCATTTTCAATAGCTATGTTAAATTACCAGAGGGTATGAAATTGATTGAATGGGTAAATAAAAGAAACTTAAGGTACTATTCAAACCCAGTTGCTGTGTCTGATGCCACAACTAGAGGGAGTAAACTGAGTAAACCAACAAAAGTTGGTCCCTAGACATGGTGTGCAATTACTCCACTTCGACATGCAGGCTGTAAAATCTGATGCGTGACTCACAAAGTGCACTTTCTCTAGCCTCCCCAACCGACTCTGATTTCACCCAGAAATGATCTACTGGCTGCTATCCTGCTCACATGTTTGGCCAAGAAAAGCGCTTCTTGCTCGCCTTGATCCAGCAAATGAAGAGCCAGGTCCCACAGCGAGCCTTCCTCTCAGCAGAATGTTCTTGACCAGCTTGAGTTTGGATTAATCCCTTTAGATTTAGAATAATTACTTTAGATATTTTTCGATTTCTATTCTCATGGCTACAGGCTGGAATCGATGGAACTGACACTTTTTGTATTGGGGCTGCGCTTGATGGTGGTGGTGGTTGTGATGGTGGTGGGGGCGGTAATGTGGTAATCTGGCAATGTGGTAATGTGGCTAAGGGTTTCGTGTTTCCGCACCCCAGACGTATATACATATATATACATATATATATACATATATATATACATATATATATACATATATATATACATATATATATAAATAAATAAATATCAATCCTTGAACCTACCATTGACCAAGTTTTAATTCATTTTGGCTGGCTCATATTTCTCCATTTGGATTTATCTCAAAATCAAGCATTCTAGAGACTACCATGGATTAAAGTTCTCATAATTTGTATCATTAAAGTTGCCATAATTACGGGTCCCCCAGAGGCAAACCCATGGCGAAGAAAACCAGTGGCCCCAGCGAACCGTTGGCCCCTAACCGACTCCAGCCAGTCGGTCCTGACAAGCAGTGAGCATGCCCAGGTAGGCGGCTTCATCAGGAAAATGCCTTTTTTGAAGGACACGGACTTCATGGATTTCTCATGCATTATATACACATTTATATTTATACTATGTATATAGTTAAAGGTAATTCCCTTTAAAACACACTACTAGAAAACCACTCGCACACACACACATGCGCGTATATATGCATATACCTAATAAACATGTTTCATAATATGTCAATGTGAACAATGATGATATATATATATATATACATATATATACACACATATTGATATATATATACATATATATACACATACATATTGATATATATATATACATGTATTTGATATATATATATATATCTATATATGTGTATTTGGTATATATATACTTATTTATGTTTAATACGAAGTATATATATATATACACCTTACTCTTGTAAAGACAGTGAGTGCAGCCACGTTGCTGGAGGTGATGAAGCCTCAGTGGCAACTGATCCACGTAAACCGTTGGATTCGTCCCCGGATTGCAATCTTTAATTCTCATTCATTTTGAAGTATTACGCTGGGTAAATTTAACGTGGCAAAAAAAATAAAAAAAATCACGGACCATGTTAACATACCAAAAAAACACTGTCTTCGGTACTTCGTTAACATGAAATAAGGAGGAAAGACAAATCTGATTTTGCTTTTGTTGTTCTCATTTTTTTTCAATCGTTCCCCAGGAATCCCCAAGAACCTTAAGGTTTTGGAAGGAAATTTAAATTAACATAGCACGTTTGGAATTTTGGCCATTGAACAGTATGTATTCATGGGGAATGCAAAGAAGCAAACAGGTCGTCATTAAGGAACTTTAACATATCCTACCTGCAGCACTCGTTTTTGTGCTCAAAGTTGGGCCTTGCTCATCAGGGTCCAAGTCTGGATTCAGCACCAAAAGTGCACAAATCGAGCATTTTATATAAAGAGTTTAATAAAGAAAAAATATCATGTGAAAATACTGATTTGGGATCCATGCCGCTTTGTTCTTTTGGGAAAAGAAATCTTCCTGGGAAGTATGGGGAACTCCAGAAACAAACCAAAGGTTTTACCATGGATATCCTGATATTTTAACATGGCCCACCAGTCCATGATTTGGTGATTCATCTTTTTCACCTGTTGGTCATCCACGGCCAAAAAAACAACCACCAAAGGGCCCAAGTCTGGATTCAGCACCAAAAGTGCACAAATCGAGCATTTTATATAAAGAGTTTAATAAAGAAAAAATATCATGTGAAAATACTGATTTGGGATCCATGCCGCTTTGTTCTTTTGGGAAAAGAAATCTTCCTGGGAAGTATGGGGAACTCCAGAAACAAACCAAAGGTTTTACCATGGATAGCCTGATATTTTAACATGGCCCACCAGTCCATGATTTGGTGATTCATCTTTTCACCTGTTGGTCATCCACGGCTAAAAAAACAACCGCCAAAGGGCCCAAGTCTGGATTCAGCACCAAAAGTGCACAAATGGAGCATTTTATATAAAGAGTTTAATAAAGAAAAAATATCATGTGAAAATACTGATTTGGGATCCATGCCGCTTTGTTCTTTTGGGAAAAGAAATCTTCCTGGGAAGTATGGGGAACCTCAGAAACAAACCAAAGGTTTTACCATGGATAGCCTGATATTTTAACATGGCCCACCGGTCCATGATTTGGTGATTCATCTTTTCACCTGTTGGTCACCCACCGGTAAAAAAACAACCACCAAAGGGTCCAAGTCTGGATTCAGCACCAAAAGTGCACCACCAAGTCTGGGGTTGGGGTGGGATAGGGCATGTTAACGTTTCATGTAACTTGCATGCGTTGTGGATGCTACGCAGCCCTGGGGTTTGGGTGGGGTGAGGCATGTTAACGTTCCATGTTAAAATTGCTCTAGTTTACACTCTTTTTGTGTTTCACTGCTCAAGTTTAACCTGGAATAGTATTACATGTTTCATGTTAAAGTCAAGGGTGTCTTCGGCTGAGTGGATTGTAGAAGATGGTAGGTCGGCCACTTGCACAAAACCCGGAAAGGGGAGTACGGGAAGAAAAAAAGGCGCGGTACTTTAACATGGAACATGGCTGACACACTCACTGTTTGCTTTTTTTAGGCCATGTTAATGTGAAATCAGGGTTTTTGGATTGTTCGTGTTTAATTGATCTGGTCTGGAAAGGCCTGCCCAGCTGTCAGGTTTAAGCTGAGTTGGATAGGATGTTGGCAGCTTTCAGCATCATCCAGTATATATGACTTCCCCAGGAGTCTTCGATGAACGGGGGCTATGTTAATATCTTGGTTTTTTGTCCTCCGGTGCTACGTTAGATTTCACCGGCGTATACCCTCTGGTAAATTAACATAGATAATACATAGATATCATAGATCCTGAAAATAACAATTTTTTAGTGGAAACTAATCTTCCAACCCCTATCTTCTATGTTAATTCAATATAGACTCTGAAAATAGCAAATTTTTAGTGGTAATCTTCCAACCCCGATAACTGCCAGGGTCTATGTTAATTTACTGGAGGGTATTCCCGGTATTCCCCACAAATTTTTATGTATTTTTCCCAACATGGATCCAGATAGTTCTGAAAACCAAAGAACAAGCCAAACCTAATTGTAACATGTTACTGGTTGGTGGTTTCAACCCGTCTCAAAAGTATTAGTCAGTTGGGATCATTATTCTTAATATATGGAAAATTACTTTACTTCGTGTGATCCCCACCATGACATTTATACATTTTCTTACTGGCAAATCTTCTGGCATTCTATCTGACATATCTTCTGACATTCTATTTGACATTCTATCTGGCACATCTTCTGGCATATGATCTGGCATATCTTCTGGCATATCTTCTGGCATTCTATCTGGCAAATCTTCCGGCATTCTATCTGGCATATCTTCTGGCACTCTATCTGACATATCTTCTGGCATTCTATCTGGCATATCTTCTGGCATATATTCTGACATATCTTCTGGCCTTCTATCTGACATATCTTCTGGCATATATTCTGACATATCTTCTGGCATATATTCTGACATATCTTCTGGCATTCTATCTGACATATCTTCTGGCATATATTCTGACATATCTTCTGGCATATCTTCTGGCATATCTTCTGGCATATCTTCTGGCATTTCTATCTGGCATATCTTCTGGCATATTTTCTGGCATTCTACCTGGCAAATCTTCTGGCATACTTCTGGCATATCTTCTGATATTTCTTTCTGACATGCTTCTAACTTTCTTCCTATTCTTGTCCTATCTTCCTCATGAGGTCCGGCAGGGAACACTGGGCGAGGATGGTTGTGGTAGAGGTCCGGCAGGGAACACTGGGCGTGGATGGTCGTGGTTGAGGTCCGGCAGGGAACACTGGGCGAGGATGGTCGTGGTTGAGGTCCGGCAGGGAACGCTGGGCGTGGATGGTCGTGGTTGAGGTCCGGCAGGGAACACTGGGCGAGGACGGTCGTGGTTGAGGTCCGGCAGGGAACACTGGGCGTGGATGGTCGTGGTTGAGGTCCGGCAGAGAACACTGTGGATCGCGGGTCGCAGTTGAGCAAGGACGACGAGGACGACGAGGAGGACGAGGAGGAGGAGGAGAGGAGGACGAGGCAGGAGGAGGCGGAGGAGGAGGAGGAGAAGGAGGAGAAGGAGGAGAAGGAGGAGGAGGAGGCAACTGACATAAAATCTAACAACCCTCACCTGGCAGGTGGGGAAAAAACATGTTCCAAACCACCAACCATATTAGGGGATTTTCAACATCTTCACCTTGGACAATTGTTGTGTTTATCGTATGTGATGATTGGGTTTTCCATGTTGATTGACCTCAAACTTTTCAGGGTCGTGACTTTGGACATCATAGAACAGCAGATTTGGATATTTCTGGCACTTTGGGGCTTGGGTAATGAGTCAAAATTCGACAGTCGGGTACTAACGAACCCGGCAATGCCCCATTTACACTAGTGTTTTGGTAAAGCAATAAACCAGCCATATTTCGATGGCTTATACTACCACTCATAAACATGGACAATATATGACAATTTGGGAATGGTGGATCCTATTTCTTTACCAACATGATTGAACGGCCCCTGTTTTCTGGGGGTCCCATCATATCCATCATTCTGACCCACCAGGTGGAAACTGTGACTCCCGTGAAGCAGATACCCCAACATTGCCATGACTTTACTGGACACATCACAATGAAACAAAAATGGTCAAAAACCAAGATTGGAATCTTCCCAGTTTTTTTCCAGGATTCATGGGGGGACATTCCCCAACCCAGGGGCCCAGCTTGAGGTCCCCAACAAGTCTGTGGCCACGGCTCTTTCAGCGGCAGATGCCTTGCCATTTGTCGGCTGTAGAGAGGCGGCTCTGTGAGAATGTTAGGTGACATTCTTTGTGATATTGTGGATGGAAGAAATCCTGCACCAGCTGATAGATGGTTTATCCGATTATAATCCCATTATTTACAGTGTTTCATAGTTACCTAACGCTTACCAACTGGTGCAGGATTTTGTCCAAGCATATCTCTATAGATATCATGAATGAGAATCTGGTGCTATATCTAGAAAAATGAAAGATGCTAGTCACCTAGGATCCCCGAAATTGCAATTTCCAAGAGATTATCCAACAGCAGCATGATCATTCGGCATTCGCACATGAGGTTGGCCATTGAGGTGTCTCCATACACCACCAATATATCCATCCAAATCCGGTTCATTGCTGAAGCCCCATGGAAATGATGTTCAAAACTGTTCCCAACATTCCCCACATCCCTCGTTCCCTCACTATTTCTAGCAATGATTCATTGTTTAGATCCCTATAATTGTTGTTGTCAAATCGCACTTTTTGTTAGCTGAATCCCTCTGTTTGCTTGTTTATAGTTTATTATTTAAATTTATTCCCTATTTTTAATTATTTTGATTCAAAGTTTGATGGTTAACTTGGAGGCCCCAACGGCTGCACTCACAGCCAGGGTCGCAGCAACCATGCTGGGCCTGGGCAGTTTCTGAGATGTAAACGGAGGGAGGTGTCATCAAAGAGGCCGTTGGAAATGGTGGATTTAATATGATTTATTGGGATTCAATGGGATTTAGTGGAATTTCATGGGAATATAATCGGAGAATCAAACATGGCTAGCTGGGAAATCTGCGATTTAAATTGGAAGTTTCGAGCTGGGAAAATCAACGTATATAATTATAAACGCAAGATTTTCCAGCAAGCCATGTTTGATTACCAGAGCGTGCATGGTAAATGGGGGAGTGGGAGAGCTCGACATTTCAAGTTTTCGAATGGTGGTTGAAGACTCAACTTTGTCTGTCTCTTTAAGTGTTAATGCGTGTCTGTGTGTAAGTGTGGTTTTGAGGGCATCAACCTAGTTAATATGGAATCCTACATTTGGAGAGGAGTCAAACAAAGAATCTTTGGTTCTTTCGTCTTGTTTGTGAGAAGGCGTCGGTCTTTGTCCGATAATGAAATGCTTGGGCGTCGGTTTACCGAAGTGGCATTCATCTCAACTTTCCACTTTTGGGACACCTCGCTGTCCTTCAAATCAAACAAGTCTACCTGAACCAAGCAAACTCCCGGCGAATTCACCATGATTGATTGTGAAGATGTAACAAGAACTACTGCAGCATATCGCCTTGAAGTAGGTTAGCCTACTTCAAGGCCATATGCTGTGGTGGTTCTGGTTGCGTTTTCACAATAAATCATGGTGAACCACATTTCCCAGTTTATAGGGGATTTCCCAACTACAGTAGCCATGATTGACTCTCCTATTTTTTTCCCATTAAATCCCATTGAAAACCACGAAACCCCATTAAATCTCATGAATTTCCATCATAGTGTCGAACAACTTGTTAGAACGTCATTTGGAAATTCAGTTTAACGTTCTAGCAAGATGTCCGGCACTATAAATTGGTACTAAATCCTGCTCAATCCTGTTGACACACCGGTGGACAATGTTACTTTCATTACTATTATCATTACTATTCTCATTGCTACTATCATGCATCATTGTCATTGTCATCATTATCTGAATTGTCATTATCATTATCAAATTCTATAATAATCCCACGGATAATGTTGGATTTAGTAACAACATTCCTCACCGGTCTGCCATTGTGGACACCGGGTCGCTGCTGGCTCTGCTTTCGCATGTCCTCCAGCAAGGCCAAGGTCGCCTGCAGAGATAGGGGAGGATCCTCTGATTGGCAGTTTTAAGCACCACTACAATAGAATATATATATACATAATAATTAATAACAATGATATTTGAAATTGGTGGAATTCATGAATTATTATTATTACTATTCTATAATCATCAATATCATCAATGTTAGTAGAATTTGTGTTATACCATTGCACAACTTCATATATATATATATATATACATATGATCCATAGTTAATGTACACTGTTAATGAAGTTAGTATTCACAATGGCATATCATCTATTGTGGCATAATATAGTTGTGAAACTATACAGATTATACTGATAGTTGATCATTATAGATGGGTCAATATAATAGAACATCCTATTATGTAAGTACTATATATATATGTGTATATATATATATATTAATAACAACAATAATAACATAGTAATAATGGTAATAATTCATGATATCCACCACTATTCAGTGACAATAATTGTAGGTGTGGCTGAAACATTTTTTTAAACATAATAGTAATTGTGATTATTTCAGTATTTGCTGATAACAATGATAATTCAAATAATGATGACAATGACAATGATAATGATAATAGCAATTAATGACAATAGTCATGAAAACAACACATAAAAATAAGGATCACATAATAATGGTAATAGTAATAACAATACGGCCAAACACCTCGTTTTGCCCGAGGCAGTCTCAGAATACTGTAAATTATGGATCATTCTGGCATTTCCGAAAAGCTCAGGTATGTGACCTGTGCGACATTGCCTATCATACCAACGCCGCCGCACAACACTCACCATCTCTTACCTAAACCCTGGGCAAGCCTAATCTCCCCAACCTTTAACCACACACTTAGACACATCAAGTCCCCCCCCCTCACTCCCACCCCACCTTCCCCCCCTTCAACACCCCCTTCTTGCCCCGCCGCCACCTTCCCTTTCTTGTTTTTTGCTCCCTTCTACCTTTTTCCCCTTTCGTTTCTCTTACATTGCCCCCCTCCCTCCTCCTTGGCTCCCTTTCCCCCCCTTCATCCTCAAGTCTGTGTGGAAAACCACCGCGAATCATTTCATTTTTGATATATTGTCTGTACCTGTTTCTGTATCTACATATGTATATTTATATGCGTGTGTGTATATATATATATATGTATATTATGATAAAAAAAACATCGTACGATACAACATAAAAATAGCATAACATAATACAATGCAATGCGTTTGGTATGGGTTGAAACCCACACTATAAAATATATGTATTTAGGGGAAACATTCGGAAGCTAACTTGTTCAAGCAAGAACTGAATAATCCCTTTTGCATGAACTTTGTACAATCCTCAAGTTAAGAACATTTGCAACCAATAACCACAGTTTCTTTGCTTCTATCGTATTGTGTGTGTATATAAACCCCAACCAATTACTATTGGGCTCATCACTTTGATAGATTGGATCAATCAATAAGGACACCAACCACATATTGATTTGAGACTTCATACTAATAAATCGAATTGGTTCACATCCCCAAATAAGGCAGACCAAAACACATAATTAAACCATCGACCAGATTCTAAGCTGGGGGTATAATTATCCCCTCTCCAAGTCAAGCAACAATACCCCACTGTGGATTTTGACTTTCCAAGTGAATGTTGGACACACCCATATGATCTGAACGTCACCGCTTTTGTTAGTTCTATGAAAGTATTACCCTCTGGTTATTTAACATAGCCGTGGAAAGTGGCCCATTTATAGATTATTTTCCCATTAAAACCTCCATTTGCAAGGGATTTTCCATGGCTATGTTAAATAACCAGAGGGTAAAACCCAAGTTTTCTAGTCAATAACCGTAGCTTTGCTGGTACATTCCCTAATTTTTGTTGCGAAAGTGTCAACTTCACCTCTGAAAATTTTCCAACTTTACGTTGGTTAAGTCATGTCAAGTCCCCGTTTCTTTTGTAGACTTTAGATGTTTTTTTTTGAGTTTAGTCCCCCGATGAAAGATTTTCTATCTAAAAACTGCAGGATTTTCTCGCCATTTTCAGCATCTTTTTTGACCATCCCCTGCAGCGAAGCCTGCCACTGAGAGGATCGGCTGTAGCTATCCATGGCCTCAGCTGTTCATGGCGAGAATGGGGAGATCTACCCAGTTGGCACGGGGATTGAAGCATCAAATTGGCTGGTGAACCAATGCGAATCATGGATTTATTAGATAAACAGGAGTGATTTTTCAGAAAAAATCTGCAGGAAAGCACTGTTTTTCTCATCAAATATGGAATTTCCTGTAAATTGTCTCTTAAACCAATATAATATAAACCAATCCAATGATGGTAAATCAGACCATGCTATACTGGCACAGTAATGTCCAATAGTTTGCATGTGACTCACAGTGATCTGAAGATATCTGAATACTATTAAATACACTAACAGATACCCCTTTTGAAACACTGGTTTAGTTTCAGATAGGTACATTCATTGCAGCTCCTGGCATCCAAGATGCTGCGTTGCAAAGAAAGGTGTTCATCTGCAGGGATCTGTCTTTGAGATCCTGC
>CAMXCT020003833.1:0-7500 GCA_947184155.2 Cladocopium goreaui
GAGGTGGAAAAACATGAAACGGTGGGACATATGGTGGTCTATGTTGATGACTTGCTGATCACTGGATCCACTGAGGTGATTGACGCCACGCTCAAGAAGGTGCAGGCACGTTGGAAGTGTAGCGACCCTGAGTGGATGGCACCCGAAGGTCAAAAACCTATGACCTTTTGTGGCTTCGAGATCAAGAAGGGTCCCGATGGTGAAGTTGTGGTCACTCAGAAGTCCTATGCAGAGGAGCTGACGAGGCGGCATGGCATCAAAAAGACAAGGCCTACGCCGATGTCGAGCTCTTTGGTGATTCCTGAGGAGCCGGAGGACTTCACTCGTGAACAACTGCGAGAAGCACAGGCTGTGACTGGTGAGCTGCTGTGGCTTTCCATCCGGTCCAGGCCTGATTTGAGTTATGTGACAGGGCTTATGGGTCGGATGTCAACAAAGAATCCTGCCTTTGTCTGTCAAGTTGGCCAAGAAGCCATGGAATACATCTATGGAACTCTGGATGTGGGTTTGGTCTATGGACCTCTGGTTCCGAATTTTGGGCCAGAGGATTGCCTCCCTTTTGCAAGGGGTATGACAAGGGTCGAGGTCTATGCTGACGTCTCCTTTGCTCCGCAGTCTTCCAAGAGTGTCCAAGGTGTGATCGGGCTGTATGGGGGTGCTCCAATACAGTGGCTGTCGAACCGGCAGGGGTGTCTGACTTTGTCAACTGCAGAATCAGAGCTTCTCAGCTACATTGAGGCGATGTCAGTTGCCGACGCCATTGGCTGCATCATTTCCATTTTGGAGGAGATCCCGATCGAGTTTGACAAGAATGATGAAGATGATGATGAAGATGAAGGAGTCACACAAGCTCCTGATGAGGACTTCGCAGGTGGAGGTGGAGATCAACTCCAACGAGTGATCTATGGGGATAACCAGGCCGCAGTGTCGGTGTTGAGCTCTCCGGATGGACCTTGGCGTACGCGCCATCTGCGGTTGCGCAGTCATGTCCTCCGCCAGAGGCTTCAGCACAAGCTACGCTGGGCTGTGCGACATCTTCCTGGAGCTCTGCTGAGCGCTGATCACCTCACCAAGGCGGTGAACCCTCGAGCGAGGTGGAAGATCTTCTTTGACTTCATGCAGATGGTGCGCAGCACAACTACTGCTCCGGTTGTCGAGGAGGACACCAAGCACGTCAAGGCGCTGGTGTTGAAAAATGAACTGACAAAAATAACCGCTGCAGGGTTAGGGGCTGTAGCACTTGCCACTTTTACCCCAATTCCTGGTTCGGATGATGAAATCCAAAAAGGGGAATTGATGAAGGGGTTGAGTGAATATATAAGGGGAAAAATAGATGGGCTGGTAAAAGGGGGTAAGATAGAAGGGTTTGAAAACCAGGGTTCAACCAACCAAAACACCCAGGGTTCTCAAAACGCTGCTCCCGAAGCCATGAATGTTTTTTCAAGTGAAATGTGCGATGAACGCTCCTGGCGAACTTGTCGCAACTGCCATGGGTCTCTTGAAGGACCTACCTGATGAGCGATGGGGTGAAGAAGTACCACAACTGCGGGCAGTGCTGGCCGAGGATGACGGTTCTTGGGAATGTCATGACGGTCGGGCTCCGCAACCATGTGACAGTGTATGTGGTGACGATCGGGCTCCGCCACCATTTGATGAAGTATGTGGTGACGGTCGGGCTCCGCTGCCAGTGCATGGAATGGCCTATGACGGGGCTCCGCTACCTGAAGGTGAATGTCCTGATGGTCGGGCTTCGCAACTACAACATGGAGGATGTGGAGACGCTCGGGCTGGGGCACTATGTGGTGATCTTCCAGGCGACGGTCTTCAAGATGATGTGGAGTCTGTGTCACTGCCAACAAGGGTGACGGTGGATGATCCTCAACACGGGATGTACCCTGGCTGGCCGGGGCGTGGCAAGGGGACCGGGAAGCCAAATCCTTGGTCGCAGCCGCCGCCACCGCCGCCACCACCACCACCGCCACCGCCACCAAGGGTCGGTGGGGAAGGGATGTTCCGACCTTTTCCAGCTCAAGGACTACCTGGTGGAGCACAGGGGCAGTTCTCGACCTGTCCGGGTAGAGCTCACCGTGGGAGGAGTGCCAATGGTGGGATACCGCCAAGGGATCCCTGGTGTGGACTACTCCATCGAGCTCACAATGCGAAAAACTGATCAACCAGATCAACGTCCTGCAGCTGAACCACCAATAGTGGGAAAAATTTGTGTTACAGCGACTGGGCCGTCTTCGGAAAGTGCTGGGCCTTCAAGTGCGAGTTCAAGGGCTCCTACAACGGAAAATCCTGGGGGTTCAACCGCAAGTTCAAGGGATCCTGCAACAGAAAGCCAGGCAACTGCGGCCAGTGCATCAAGTGCTCCTGCAACAGAAAATCGGGCCAATGCGGCCAGTGCACCAAGTGCAAATCCAGCATACTCCAGACTGGGAGTTGTGGCTGAAAGGGTGATGCCTGACGGGAGTAGGGTCATTTACAGAAATCCCAGGGAGACCTATTACGAGAACGTCCCACCTCCAACGTCAAGTGCATCTGCGCCCACTGATCCGCCGACTGTTGACTCACCGGGTCCTGGTGAACCAGAGCCAGAGGCTGAGGACCTCACGGTGGAAGAAACGTCGTCTGATGTCGAAGTGGTGCGTCCAACGAAGGTGATGAGAAAAGATGGAAGTCATGGTGCCGCACTACCTGCTGAACTTTGCCATCAAGATTGGGCTCAGCATCTATGTGATGGAGGGCTTCAAGATTCAAGAGAATGTCATGGCGGTCGGGCTTGGCAACGACCCGCTGGAAAAGATCATGGTGTCTGCGTATGTCTGGACGCTCGGGCTTGGCATCTTCATGATGGTGAATGTCATGGCTCTGGTGTATGTCTTGACACTCGGGCTGAGCATCTTCAAGGATGTGTATGTCTTGGCGCCGGTGAATGTCCTGACATTCGGGCTTCGCAACTATGTATGTGGCGACGCTTGGGCTCCGCTGCTGTGCTGTGCGACCTGCCACCTTTGGGCTCCGCGACCATCTCTTGGGCTTGCTCCGCGACCATCTCTTGGGATGACTACCGATGGTTGGGCTTGTGATGGTGATGAATGCGGTGGAGGAGGTAGCGATGATCGGTACGATGATCAGTACGATGAAAAGTACGATGATGTGGGGCTACTTCATGGACGAGCTCTACAACCTCTTTGTGGTGAAGCCTTGCTGGGCTTCAATGGTGCTGCAAGGGACACGCCTGGTCCCGGGGGAGCTGAAACGCTGGAGGAGATCTATGGCTGTGATTGGGCCGCTCTACTTCCTGGACATCAAGGACCAGCTGCTCTTCTTGGCCGTGGGCATCTGCCCTCTTGCATGCGGCCTGTCTGGCCAATTTTGAATGAGGATCACATCTGTGAGGTTGGGAAAAATGGTTGGCATATGACCCCCAACGCTGTCCAGGATGTTCAACTGTTTTTGGGCTTTTCTCATCCTCATGCAGATCCTTGTAGCTGTGTAGCTAGTGCGAATGGTAGTGAAAAAAGGGCTGTGCCCTACAATGTGAAGCCTCAAGGGGTTTCGGAGCTGATTGGTGCCAAGGAGAACTCCGACAGTTCTCAAATCAACAGCCTGACTGGCGATCAAATCTCCAGGCATCAATCGGGTCCAGTAGGACCAAAAAATGACGAGTTTTTGCAGGGTTCGGGTGCCCAGCTGAAGATCCAAGTCCGTAGTGTGAACACTAGCCTTGAAGGGTCAAAATCTTCAGCTGGCGCTGAGAGCCAAGTAGCCGTAGCACCGGTGGAAGGCATGTCTGCCTACGGTGGTAGTTGTAGTGGTAGTTTTGTAGCTGCCATGCTCTTCGCTCTGCCGACGTTGGTGACGGGACAGCCTGGTGATGGTGGTCGCCGTGACCAAGACGGAGACTTTGGGGCATTCCTGTTCTTCTTCGTGCTGCTGGCGGGCTACTCCCAACTGCCCAAGTCGTGGCGAAATCCCAAAAATCTTGAAATTAGCTTGGGGGAAGGCTTTTGTGGAAGTCGTGGCGATGCGGCGTTTAGCTTGTGTTTAGGGTAGGTTGCTGTTTTACTATCTCATGTAGACCTAAAGTGGCGAAGCAGCGTTTAGGTTGTGTTTGGGGTAGGGCGTTGTTTTACTATTTGCATAGTGCTTTAATCTTGCTAGTTGCGTTTTCATTGTGTTTGGGATGGTTGCTGTTGGGTTCTGCAGCTACTGGCGTCTGGCTGTTGCTGCGGCTGCTGGTTCGACGGCTGCTGCTGTTGCTGTTTCCGGGTACTTCTACACAACGCTGGGATTATCATCTCTACACTGCCATGGCGGTGTGCTGGAATTTTGCAAATTGTTATTGTTTCGCTACCAGTGATCCAAGGAAGGGCAGGTTTGCGGCTTGCGGGCCAAAGTCCATGTGTGTAGATGCGGGGCTTTCTCCGTACCTCGTTTTGACCTCGTTTTGGACCTCGTTTTTTCCTTTATCAGAACCCATCCTGCAGTATACAAACTCGGAAAAGGGCCTGCTTCGCGTTTTTGTTTGTGGGCGTCAACAGTGCCCACGAAAAAAGGCCCGTTGGAAACCGGCGTTCCGATGGGATTCGATCAAAAACGAATAGAACCATGATAGTTTGGTCAAGGCTTGTTAAAGCTAGCGTTTCCAATGGGGAAAGCGGTTTTGCAAGGCCTGTGCCGGGACAGGGGTCGTGGCGAGCGTTTTGATTGGGAATAGCTGTCAAACGCAAACATTGCAAGGACTTGGGCGTATGGGTGTACACTGCGATGGTGATTTTGGGAGTGCTGGCATGCGTCTGGTGCCAACAGCTCCATGGAGAAAGATGACAGGTTGGAGGGAAGGGCGCTGGCAAAGTGCGCAACTACTCCAATCGAGAAATGGATGAATGGTATGGGAACGACGTGGCCAACATCCAATACAGCGATGAGGAGGCGATGCCGACTCCAAGACTGAGGAGAAGGAGGACCACTGGGAGCTCTTCACGGGGTTCTGGTGATGGTCGACCTACGTCGCCGGCCTTCTCGGAAGCGGACGGGCCGCCAATCCAACACCCGAAGAGGAGGATGACATGCCTGCCATCCCCGAGGACTACGTGCCTACGCCAAGTACTCCTGACCACTGGGTGCCGATGAGCACGCGCATCCAAGAGCGACGTGATCGAGCTGAAGATGCACTACATGGTGGAAAGGGGAAGGGAAAAGAAAAAGGAAAAGGAAGGGGGGGAAGAGAGATCTTCCGGCCTGGCCAAGGGGCGCGACTTCGCCCGGCTACGCCCTCTCCTTCGGTCTGCCTGGCCGAGGAGAGCCAAGAAGAGACTTCAGTGGCCTCCACGCCGGGGACTGCTGACGTCACGCCTGATGAGGAGGAGGAGGAGGTCGACCCGGCCATTCCGTTCCCTCATGGAGCGAAAGCACCTCCGGCAGCCTGGATGCAAGGACAACGTCCACCAGGGCAGCCGCAAGCTTTCCCGCAACAGCAGGGCCTACAAGGGCCTCAAGCGATGCAGCAGGGGCCAATTGGGCCTCAGCCACAACATGAACTTCAAGGAGCTGAAGGGGCGACGCCAAAAGCCGCTCCGGCTACAGAAGGGGCGGCACCAAAAGCCGCTCCGGCTGCGGGCAGCACGGCATCACAGGCCGTTTATGCTGCTGCTGCTGCCGACGATGAACCTCGTGGGGGCGACCAGGCAGAGCCAGCTGGCGAGCCAGGTTTGCCAGATGATGGGCCACGGCGGGGTGAGTCAGACGAAGTACCCCGGCCGACCATCTTCACAGCCGCTTTTGGCACGGTCTATCACGTGAGGCCGAGCTGCGGAAAATTGAAATGCGCCTCGCGCATCTACAGGCATGAAGCCTTCACGCCTTGTCCCTGTGGACCGCTACAGCGTGGTGGGATGGTCTACATCCTGGATAACAAGTACCACACGGTGAATCATAGCAGATTCCCAATGTCAAGGAGGCCATGTACTGAGTGCGCCGGCTGATTTTAGAGATTGGCCAAGTTGGCCAAGGGGGAGTGCGTTTGGCACTGTGCACATGCAAGCAGCATGGACCCCTGCAGGATGACACGCACAACCATGTGCTCTGACACTTTTTCATGGCTCAAGAAATAGGAGCTGTCGTCATTGGGCAGGTGTCTTGGGGACCTAAAGGGTTGCTCTAGCACTTAAGACCCATACCCGAAGCCCCCGTTCGTAACCGCAATTTTAAACAACTATATAAATAAGCGGTAAAATCAGTAAAAAGCAAGTATTGTCCGCAAACATCCGCAAACTACTGTTAATCACCCGGAAAGTTGGTGATAATGGCATACAATGGCTGTATGGATCTTGTTTGAAAAGCTTGGTGGATTTCAGTGGTTCTGGGAGACGACACCGCCTCATTCAGCGAAGATCCAGATCCTGTAGAGCATGGACATCCAATCCATGAGAATATCATGTCACAGACCAAAATCCGGGCGAGGAGACCCGGGGTCAAGACTGGTCACAATCTTGGTATCCCGTGACTGAGATGACCGCCAACCATTCTTTCACGGCATCGACAGAAGAGCAGAACCTGTAGACAGTTTTGCCCGAAGCTCGGCGTTTGGGGATGCTTAGAAAAGTGGCAGTGGATGTGCAGTCAACTACGTTTGAGAGATATGTTTTTGACTGAGGGAAGAGGTAGAGATGTCCCGGTTGCCGTTGTGTAGTACGAGATGCTCAGCCCTGCAACATTCATACAGTGGTGTCCTTGGAGTGCTTTGGTGATCTTTTGATGGTGTTTTGCTGGTGTCTTGCTGGTGGTGGTGGTGATGGTGGTGGCGATATTTTGGTGTTGCAGTGGTGTTTCAGTGGTGGTGTTTTGCTAGTGGTCTGGTGTTGTAGTGGAACTTTTGGTGGCGGTTGTGTTTTCGTGAGCATGTTTTTGCCAGCGGCATGTTTTCCGCGCACATAGTCGTACTCATTTTTACAGCTCTCCATTTTCCACGGTTTGTTTCCTTGCTCGCATGTTCATCATGTTCATGTTGTGTTGGGGGGGTTGGGGGGGGTTGGCATGATGACGTTCAGTTTAATTTGTACTCAGATGCACGAACCATGGTTTCTTCTACCTTGATGTCCACGTCAGTTGAATGTCTTCCGTGATATTGTGGCTTAAGTTTTGTTGGGCAATGTGGCCTCTGCCCGAACCAGGTCACGTTTTTTCTGTTAGTGTCGGCTTGTCTTTTGTTCTTTTGTGTCGTTTGTCTCGGGTTCCTTGTCCTCTGTTTTGTTTGGAGTTAAAACAGGGGATTGTGGCAACTTCCCTTGGGTTACGTGGATTCTCACCAAGAATCTTTTTGTTCGGTTTTTTCTGGACCAGATCTTTGTTGGGCCTCTCAAGTTGTTTGTGGTGATCCAGCTGCTGCTTTTCCTTGGTTACTTGTGTTGAAACACGTTGAGGCTTTGTCTCGTTTCTGGTTTGCCGTTAGTCGTTCTTTGCCTTCGTCACATCTAGTCACCGTTTGATGAAGCA
>CAMXCT020003833.1:12500-20000 GCA_947184155.2 Cladocopium goreaui
TTCAAAGATAATTGTTGGATGATCAGGGATTGCTACACAGTATATGGCAGTTTCTCAGTTTGGGGGACGCCTAGAATCACCCATTGATCAAACATACTATGGTTGGGGATGAATTGGGGGTTCACTAATGATTGACTGGCCATTTGATATTTGAGAAACCAACCATGATCTTCCATTTGATCGCTGGTTTCTCGAAACGTGGTTGACAACTGGTTGACACCTGGCCAACGGCTGGTTGATGATGGCTATCACGATCGGGTCGCCAAGGGCGATGTTGTCCCAGGCCGAACATGGAGGCCCCCGAAACGACGAACGAATGGCGAGCGGTCAACGCGCGGCGGGCTGTCTGCGGGCGGTGCTCGAAAACGAAGAGCAGCGGTGCTGTGACAACTGTGAGGACTGATAGTTATGAACATGGCAGCTGTCAATGATGATGGGTCACCATGGTGAATGATCATGATAGATGTTAGTTTACCGAAGCATCAAGTTGAGCTCAACTGATCATGGTCCTGATCCGAAGCCATTGGCAGCAGCGGGGTCCAGCACAAAGCAGCTGGAAGTCGAGAATGGTTCAGCAGCAATGTCTTCAACACGAAAACCATCACCTAAAGCCATCACGAACCATTGTCAACCATTATTATTAACCATCAGTATCCATGATTGAATGTGGCTAACCATAGTTCACCACGATTGAACAAGTTCAACCAGCAACAGGTATGAAGCATGGTGAAACATGCTTTGGTCGAAGTGTGACTTGGTTTCTGAGCTCATTTCAACAGATTCATGAGGGGACAAACTAGGCCATACTTATTCAGTATACCTATCTAATCTTATCTATCTTATCTGTCCTCTCTATCTATCTATCTTTCTATCTTTCTATCTTTCTATCTATCTATCTACCTATCTAATCTATCGTATCTATCTTACCTATCCATTTATCTACTTATTTTATCTACGTCAGATGCTTACGTGCTATGTTGCGATCAGCACATATACACAATCACGTAGTTGAGTCAACTCGCCTCCATAGCAAGAGCTGCTTCAACTGCACCAAGCACACGGCATGATGTGTTCGGCTATGTTTGTCTTGGCTGGATCAATACAGCCGTTTGAATTCGGGCATGTGGGGAAAGGCTGTCGAAATAAATTGTGGCCGTGTGGCCGTGTGGCCGTGTGGCCGTGTGGCCGTGTGGCCGTGTGGCCGTGGGCCGTGGGCCGTGTGGCCGTGTGGCCGTGTGGCCGTGCCGTGTGGCCGTGTGGCCGTGTGGCCGGGTGGCCGGGTGGCCGGGTGGCCGGGTGGCCGGGTGGCCGGGTGGCCGGGTGGCCGGGTGGCCGGGTGGCCGGGTGGCCGTGGCCGTGGGCGTGGCCGGGTGGCCGGAGGTAAACCAATTTCACCAGGACCTTACTTTCTGTCTTTTTCGAGATACCCTTAGCCATGATTTATTTCAAGCTCTTTTTCATGGCACCATTGATCTTGAAACCGTCTCAGGTCCGCCCGCTCAGAATTCCCACCGGTGGGACAGAATCTCAGATGCAGATCCGGTCAGATCTCTGGTGAACCTGGGTGAGTTGGGCAGTATGCAGACACACTTTATATATCTTGATATATTCTTCA
This sequence comes from Cladocopium goreaui, assembly GCA_947184155.2. NCBI lineage: Eukaryota > Dinophyceae > Suessiales > Symbiodiniaceae > Cladocopium > Cladocopium goreaui. Next base: position 14,116 of record CAMXCT020003833.1, read on the forward strand.
CATGGGGAGTATAGAACATGACGCACACTAAACGCAGTATAACGCAGTTTTGGGTGCAGGTATGACTGGCCATCATCAGAATCAGGGGTTGGTAAATGTCCTCCGGAAAGCATATCATAAAGACTAGGGAATACACCATCATCTGAGCGGGTGAACGACCCATCTTTGGCAGGGTTTGGATTCATATCCCATTCTCACCTTTGGCCAGGTGGCCGTGGCCGGGCCGTGGCCGGGATGGCCGGCAACTAAAAAAGGCTATTGTGAAGATGATAGCAACTTGTAACTGGATCAGGATGAAGCATTTTAGTAGTGCCAGATGTGTGTCACCATGTGTCATGTTCCATCGCCTTTCTTTGAACCAATGACATAAATGACATCATCTCATCATTTTCATTTGAATGTTACCAATTGGCATGCTGGACTTGCTGGACGGATTTGGGCAGGCCACTTGGGTGCTTTGCTGCCGAAATGTGACATGGACGTTGGGCGCTGAGCTGCGAGTGAAAGGGGCAAGTTCGAAGTCCGACGGTAGAAGGTGGGTTTTGCTTTCCAGCGTCGAACGGTAGAAGTGCAGGCTAAGGCGGCAGAGGTGAAACTACACTTGAGGTAAGAACGGGATGGTGGTCAGTAGCATTCCTTAGAATGCGCTTGCATACAATTTCCTTGTTGGTTTGGCATTGGGAATCAAGTTCAAGAAAGATTCAGAAGTCCTTGTTTTGGGCCACATAGCCAACTTTGCAAAGTGAGGCGTATTCCTGCAGGGCCGCTTCGCTTTGAAGCTTTGTGGGTGGGAAATCTGAAGGGCCAAAAGGTCCCGGGGCCCCATGCTGGAGGCCATCAGCAGGCGCGCCAACTGGGTCCTTATCCCGCGTTCATTCAACGCAGCAAACAGCATTCTTTCGATTTTAGGGTAGAAAGCGTTCTAAACTTTTTTGACACAGTCTAGACTTCTAAACCATGTCTAAACGGTGTTAGGTTGTAAGGAGATGATGAGGAGCAATGGTCACTCCATAGACAAGTGATACACAGTGATACTGTGAATTCTCCAATCAGGACAAGTCATGACGCAGGAAAGAGCGCGTTGAACTTGTGGCCACCTGGTTGCTTTTCGGGTTTTCAAAAACAACATGACAGAGCCTTGATGCTTTTGGGCTTTTGTGCCAGGCTATCAGTATATAAATTCACCCCGCTTCGCGTGGGGTGGCCGCCCACACCGCAGGTTTATTTCGATCCGTGAGAGGGGCTAAGGGTGTAAATTTTTGAAAGATGTATCATTCCAAGAGGGCGAGAAGTGGGGGCTCCCCAAGCTAGGGAATTTTCACTTTTCCCCCCGTGGGGGCTTCCCAAGCTAGGGAATTTTCACTTTTCCCCCCCGTGGGGGCTTCCCAAGCTAGGGAATTTTCACTTTTCCCCGCCGTGGGGGCTTCCCAAGCTATGGAATTTTCACTTTTCCCCCCCGTGGGGGCTTCCCAAGCTAGGGAATTTTCACTTTTCCCCCACGTGGGGGCTTCCCAAGCTAGGGAATTTTAATTTTTCCTCACCGCGGGGGCCCCAAGCTAGGGAATTTTCACTTTTCCCCGCCGTGGGGGCTTCCCAAGCTATGGAATTTTCACTTTTCCCCCCTGTGGGGGCTTCCCAAGCTAGGGAATTTTCACTTTTCCCCTACGTGGGGGCTTCCCAAGCTAGGGAATTTTAATTTTTCCTCACCGCGGGGGCCCCAAGCTAGGGAATTTTCACTTTCCCCCGCCGTGGGGGCTTCCCAAGCTATGGAATTTTCACTTTTCCCCCCTGTGGGGGCTTCCCAAGCTAGGGAATTTTCACTTTTCCCCTACGTGGGGGCTTCCCAAGCTATGGAATTTTCACTTTTCCCCCCCGTGGGGGCTTCCCAAGCTAGGGAATTTTAATTTTTCCTCACCGTGGGGGCTTCCCAAGCTAGGGAATTTTCACTTTTCCCCGCCGTGGGGGCTTCCCAAGCTAGGGAATTTTCACTTTTCCCCCACGTGGCGGCTTCCCAAGCTATGGAATTTTCACTTTTCCCTTCCTTGGAGGCTCTCCAAGCTGCGGAAGTTCAAATAGCTAGACAACGACGCCTAGATAGTCCCCCAAATCCCGTGTTCTTTGAATGTGTTTCCATGTTTTTGCAATGGTTTCCTTCAAAGCACGGTACTTTACACTTTTGTCGCCATAAAACCGGTCGAGAACATCATGTTCGACAATGCTTCCAATTCCCTTATCTCCCCAACCGTTGAAAATACCGCTATTTACAGTGTTTTCTTCAATTTTTCCGTGTTCCAATGCCGGTAGCCAACTCCAACATATATATATATAAGAAATCCTTCCAAAACATTGTTTTTGACAGTGTTTTTCCAATGTTTCCAGTCAAACAGACGGTACTTTACACGTTTTTTGCCATAAAGGCGGTAAATCCTTCCAAAACATTGCTTTTGACAGTGTTTTTGTAATGTTTGCAGTCAAGCATACGGTAATTTACAGTTTTTTTGCTATAACGCCAGTCCAAAACACTTGTTTTTGCAGTGTGTTCAATGCTCTGGCATCCAAAAACCCTGCAAAATCTTGCTATGTACAATGTTTTTTTCATTTTTGGCCGTTTTTCCATTGCCGGAAAGCTACCAAAATGACCCAAAATTCCGTTTCAATACCCTCTTGCGCTCAGACACCCAAAAATCTTCGAAAAATGTCGAAAACACCACCGAATTCTGGTCTCGGTGCGAAACCGTTTTTGCCCCCCCCCAGCTAAAGCTGATATAGCGACTGCTATATTAACAAATGTCATTGAGCATTTAGTGTAGCTGTTTGCCCCCCAATAAGCACGCCTTCACCGCCAAAGCGGTGTGGGCGGATTGAGATTGAGGAACATCAACGAAAATTGCATTGAAATGGAATGATTTGATTCAGTCTTCAGTGTTTCTGGCCTGACTTCATTCTGGTAGGTGCTGGGCCTTCTGCCAGCTGGAAACTGCTGCAAGCCTCGGTGGAGTGTGGATGTCCGCAGGGATGCTGATGATTTGCATGGCACCACAGCATGGGGCACAGCATGGGGCACAACATGGCATCACCTGCAACATTTTTGCATACTGTGGACTTCAACGTGGCAGCTGAACTGCTTGATTGTCCAAGTGTCAGTGATCCTGAGTGATCCCCATGAGGTCGCGCGCAGTTTGAAAAAACAGGGGGTTGTTCTTTCGCACATGGGGCCATCGTGATCCAATTTTGATGCAAGGCCGAGCCTGTCGTGACGCTGTGAAGATGCAGATGCACACGATGCATGAGATCATGTGTCATACGTGTGGCAAAGCCAATGAAGTTTCGATGTCAAAGAGCGAATAGAACAAATGACACGTTGAAGCAAACCGTACGGTCAGCGTCGAAGTTCCAGTGGTTGCAAATGCCGCATGGCATTCCTGCTATCCCCGACATCCCCTTGTCGTCGTGACCCGAGGCGTTTCTCGACTGGTCTGCACAGACATGTCTAAGTCATGTCTTTGCATAGGCGAATATTGAGGGTCATGTCTAAGTCATGTTTGCCACACGGCCGATCCGGAGCTCCTCAGCTAGTTCAAACGCAATTGTCACAGTGAAGACGAGACGCGATCGTTGAGAGATGTTGAAAGATTTTGAGAGGTGTTGAGAGCGGGGGCATGTGCTTCAGTTTCGGGGTTTTAGGATTTTAGGATTGCCCTGACTGATTTGGACAGTGCTCTTTCGGGAATTCCCATCCATCTCTTTTTAGTGGTTGGCATCCATGTCTCGGTAAACGAAACAGGCCACCGCGGACAAGAGTTTAGGGCTCTCGCCACGGGTAGGACCCAAATACGATGGAAGACATGCAGCTGCTGGCCCTGCAAGCTCATTCGCCAGAAGCCAGAAAGCCAGATGCACGCCTATGCGCAACAAAGCAGACAGACAAGCTGGCAAGCCAGAAGCACACAGAGCTGCTGCTTTCATGTTCCAGGGTGTCTGGAAGTTTGCCTTGCTTCTGACCGCCATTGCAAGTTTGCTGACTTGAAAAAACTTGGAATCACGGCATGTCACGTTATCACCGATTAATTGGCACCGGAGTTGCCAAACGCAGTGCCAATAATGCAGAATGCATTGTCTGCATTGTCATGCCCGTCATGCCCTTCGCAATTTTCCTAGGCCCCCGGCCGGCGACATCTTCAGTGGTTTGATTTGCGCCGCGGTTTCTCACAGTCAAGGCACGCCGAGCGCTCGGCTTGCACAATGTGAGAGCACACTGAAGCCATGACCGCCATGACCACCATGAATGCCGTAGTCGTAACATGTGCCTCCGTAGGCTTCACGTCTCATGTGTCTGTGCATCATGTGCATCATGAGAGTCATGAGAGTCATGCGCGGTGTAGCCCTCTTGGTGCCCTCGATAGGGTGCATCTTGCCTGGCCTTGAACATCTTAAACTTGGCAAACGAATTGATCTCTGAATTTTGTGAACTTTTGCACAAAGACTTGCAAAAAGGCTTGTGGTGACAGCAACTTCCCAAATTCTTGCACGTTGAGTTCAGAAAGGCAACTTCTTGCCCCCCTTTAATGTTTCATTAAGAACTGGGTCAGTTGGAAAGTTGACGGGGCAGAACTGCATGCACACGATTGCCGCAGAACAGCATCAAGTTGGAGCCAGGCGTCAATCCAGAGCCAAGCGTCAACAGTTTCTTGCCGTAAAAACATGCAGCCTGCAGCCTGCAATACGCGCGTGGCAGTGATAACCTTTTTTGTTTTTTTTGCGATATCCTTCCAGGTGTGAGAGCAAGAGGGAGTCAAAAACAGGACCTGCCACAAGAATTGAAGTCTGCGCTCCCTCTGATCACCTTTGCTCAAACGCAAGCTTCAAACACAGCTTGGTTTATCATGTCTTGCTGCCAGCTTCGCATGTTCCTTCCGAATCGAGGCGTTCACAACATAGTAACTATTGAAGTTGGTTATTGAACCATAGAACCATGGCGTTCAGCAATGTTTTGCATGCGTTCCGACGCACCGCTTGGCCATCCTAAACTTTTGGGAGACCAGGCATTGCAATCCTCACACTGACTTTGGGCTGTTTGAACAAACAAGAGGATGGACACGGTGGACTTTATTTCAGAAAAGACACAAGTTGGTGTAGGGACCGCGCGCTTTCTATTGGGGACAGCACTGCTTTCTGACAATGCAGGCAGCACAGCAGTGTCTATTTTGAAAGACGCAAGCTCTGCATGGAAAGGCATGTTGTCTCATAATGAGGGCTGAAAGGAACGCCGACTTGTTTTCTCGGCAGGGTAGGTTTCCCAAAAATAAAGACGTAACCTGATGTAACACAATCTTTGAATCTAACAATGCTGCGCTGTCCTGTAAGGAGGTCACTTGGTTGCTGGAGGAATTCCAGAGCGTGCTTCTCGCCGGCAGCGGTAGTTTCCAGCCCAGGCCGCTTGGCCAACCAGCAGAAGCAAGACACTGTCAGCAAAGCTGATCAGTGACAGGACAGCCGCACAGGCGCATGGGCACACAGATACATACACACATCATACAGACACTTGATAGAAACGCGCAGACACACAGCTCTTGTATATTGTGGCGCGTCTTGAAGACTTCCGTGCTTTGTCTTGGCGAGAGATTTCCAACCATGGTGCACATCAGAAATGTTCTTCAAGTGGAGGGGCTTGATGTGACTCCACTGACAAGTGCTTTTTGGAACCGTGGATGGTCCGTGCAAATCTATCCAAACCATGTCCGACCAGTAAGCAGGAGGATGTAAGACAGAAGTGCTCTGTTGCAAGACAAGTCTTGGCGCTACCTTGTTATAGCAGTTTTGATGTGATTTGTCATGATGTGAAAGCTTTGGCCTGAAGTCAATGTTTCAGTCTATGCATGTTGCAA
>CAMXCT020003833.1:22500-52677 GCA_947184155.2 Cladocopium goreaui
CCGGCCCACATTGCCACACACATATCTAATTTGTCTCGCGCATTAAGGTTACAGGTGCGCACAGCCACAGAGCGAGAAACCCGGAGCCACCCATGAAGTTTGGCATCGTCAGATCAAAGATAGATACGCCCGTTTCTTGTGGATTGTGGCGTGTTTTGAAGACTTCCGTGCTTTGTCTTGTCGAGAGATTTCCAACCATGGTGCACATCAGAAATGTTCTTCAAGTGGAGGGGCTTGATGTGACTCCACTGACAAGTGCTTTTTGGAACCGTGGATGGTCCGTGCAAATCTATCCAAACCATGTCCGACCAGTAAGGCCGTTGGAGCCTAGCATACAGGAAGTGCGTATCAGTCAAAGCTAGGGCACCTGCTTTACAGACTGCGCTGCAGCTTCTCACAATCTGCCGGCTTTGCAAATGGTCGGGAATCATGAGACCATCCAGGGCCGGTGAGTTTCAGAGCCCAAGGCAGGATCCACATCCGTGATCTCAGTGATCTCTTGATGGCATGTCTATATCTGCGGCGCGACTGCTGTGGCTTCCACTGGCGAGTTGCCCGAAGTTTGTTTTCCTGTACTGGGATGGCCAGTTGCAAGTGCTTCGTTTCCTCACTGTTTCTTTGTGCAGATTACCAACTGACCTTATAAGAGTTTCTGGTGTAATGACCATTGCTCAGGGTGTGCTACATGGAGCGCCCCATCATGTCATACGCTTGTGCAATGGGCTATGGATGGAACCCTGCCGACCCTGTGATTGTTTGCGCTGTGATGCAGCACGTAGACATCTCCAAGTGGATGTTTTAGAGGAGCCTGTAAGTGTGGACCGAAGGATCTGTGAAATTGGCAAACCTCCTACTGGGTTCTGTGTTGAGGGTCGTCGGTCACGCCGTTTGTTAGTCTTCTTTTCCTTCCGAACACTTGATTGTTGTAGTTTCTGGACTGGATGCTGCCAGAAAGAGGCCACTAGCATCTACGAGCAATTTGTTGGTCGAAGGTCTCAATGATTGTCGCTTGTGTTGGGTTTGTTTGCGCGCCGCCATAACCCCCACGCTATGAGTTGCAGAGGTGACCAAAGCAAAGCGTGACTCATTCTTGCGGAGACATCGCTGCGGAATATTATCGCAGCAGGCCGCGCACGGGCAAGCACAGGCAGCCGCAGAGCATAAAGTAAATTCGTGCCACTCCAAGCCTTGCATGCGAAGGTGTTTTGAGCGATTGCTAAGCTGTGTCAAGCATGGATTTTGGCGTGAGAGGCCAGTTCCACACTGAAAGAGACAAGAGACAGCTTTGCGCGCACAAGCCCAGGGGGGGAAGATCACTTTTGTGACAGGCTTAAGGGTTTACCCACAGGGTCATTGATCACGCTTGATGCAGTGGGGCTGCTGTGTGTTGAAACTTAGCTTGGGGTCCGCAAGCCAGGGCTCCTGGATGCTTGTTGTACGGCAATGCTTGTCCCTGACACTGGAGGCGCATCAGCTCGTCAACTTTAGGTGTAGCTTGCTGCCGCTTCCAAGCTGCGGGAGCTGGAGCTGGAGCTGCAGGAGAATGGACATGGAGGCACTGGTGTTTGAACGGTAGGCAGACAGCCTCGCAAAGGCTTGCCGGAACAGTCAGATTTGTTTTTTCGAGTCTGGGCTTGCTGCAATCCAGCCAGAAATGTCCCCAAAAGGGGTGGTATTGCTTCTGGGTTGTGTCGGGCCATGTCGGGCTCACAAGTCCACAGCAACCACCAGTCAATAGTGGCCGGGATGCTGGCCCAGACTTTGGCGCCTTGAAACTTGAGGCCTTGCAATGCCCTTCCACAAGCTTGAGGTTCATGTCTTTAGGTGTTAGGCCATAAGGGCAGATGGTAGTGCGTTGTATTTGAGAGCCTTTTGAGCGAGTGCTTGTCCGAATCCTAGTAACTTTCCTCTTGTGCACAATGCTTTCAGGGCAGGCCCCTGCCAAGAGTTGTTTCTCAATCCCAGGCTGAGCACGGTCTGGAGAAGGCAAATGAAGGCCTCTGTGGTGCACAGAGCTGGCTACCTGCACTTGAACTCAAGGGGCTGTCTAAGGCCCTCCGCGAACATGCAGCTTCAGCAGCATGCTGTCTGTCAAAGAGATTCAAAGGGAACCTCATTCACAGTGCTTGCAATTTGAATTTCCGTAGCTGTATTGATTGCGCCTTGCCCGGGTCATGATGGAAGCATCAGCGACAGAAACCGCTTTTTGAGGCGGAAGGTTTGTTCAGGTGTACTCTTCTCTTGTTTTGCTGGTAGGTGAAATTAATTGAAGGATTCCTGAGGCCGCCTCGGCAACTTAGATGTAGCTGCCGTGCCGAGAGCGATGTGCCAGTAGTGCGAGCTGGGCCGCTGAGGTGTGAAACTTTGCCACTTCTCTTGAGTGCAGTGTTAAAGGTGTGAAACCTATGCCCAACACCTCAAAACTGCTTTTAAAACTATTTACAAAGGTCTACAGTGAGTCTACAGAGTCTACAATCCTTAAAGAAAAGGACAGTGACATCACAGTCACATCGTTCCAAGGCCCCAGCCTCCAGATGCGGAGTGGCAGAGAGGCCAATGGCAGTTAGTTGCTATCGGTGTCTCGGGTTTACCCGCAGAGCAACTGCCACGATGGTTTTGACATAGCCACTGTAGTCTTGACTCTGCTCTTAGATCATCCTTACTGCATGGAAAAAGATTTACCAGGTGTGGGTGGGGCTACAAGGGGCTACAAGACCATCCACGATGATTCAGTGAAACGCCTCCCGTGCTTTGAAGGCATGCTTGAAAGTTCCTTCCCGCAATCTTGTCCAAACGGATGCTTTCGTGTTAAACTGGTTCCACAGGCCCAGAAAACTTTACAGATACATGGAAGGCAAAGCACCGTGGATTGCAGCCACACCCTTGCAAAGCGCAAGTGCTCCAATCTGAATCTATCTAAGCAGGCTCAGCCTAAGTGTTGTGAGGTTGAAGCACAGATAGACACGCAGCCCCCTCACTGATTCTCTGTCAAGAAGGCGGTGAGCACCTAGCGGTGCTGGCGCTTGAACGTAATTCTAAGCTGTGATTACCCATTCTCACTGGGAAAATGCATGTTAAGTCACTCATCGTTCTCACGGGCCATGGTTGAGGACATGTTTGGCCCAAAATAAAATACAATGATCAAGCTCCCCCCTGTGAAGTGACGTGGCATCGTTCTCTTGCACATTTCAATCAAAGATCGTTCTCACGAGAGGCAATCGTTCTCACGAGAGCAATCGTTCTCACCAGAAATTTCTCTGTGGAAATCGCAGAACAGTTTTTCACCAAAAAGAGTGAAAAGGATGATTTTTGAGAAGAATGGGTAGGGTTGCATTTTAGGGGGGTTAAAAACAACTTTGCGCATTTTTCTCGAACAAGCGTTCTTCTTTAAAACATCGTTCTTCTCGAAAATCTGTGTGCAAAAACCGACAAACAGAAAACCAGTAGTTAGTGTTGAGGAGTTGACAGCTGGGGTCGGAGGATAACTTTTAAGATAATGGGGACTGGGCTGGTGAAACAAAAGTAAACCTCTGCAGTTCCTTTGGGCAAGGTCAGTATCCTGCGAGTAAGACGGTTGTAAGCACCTGACACCATAAGACTTTGGATCTCAATGTTTGATAAAAAAGCAGAAGTTGAAACAGCTATTCGGAATGGGCAGGGTTGGATAGAGTAATGCACGCAGACAACTTTCTCTCTGTGGATTCACAAGCGGTTAGTGGCTAACGCAACGCATCATTTTTCATCGTTCTTCTTGCCCTCTGACCCAAACTGGACCTGACGCAAAACTGAAGCTCGTTTTGCGCGAGCCGGCTATGGTGTTCGGCAGTCGGCCATGCCAAACACATTAAGCACGCCATTTGAGGGGCACAGCCGATGTGGTCTTCAAAACTCATCAAAACTCTCACCTTGCAACGCTGGCCATGTGCCATAGTGAACCTTATTTTTTTTCCCCTTTGTGCTGCATTGTGAAAGCAGGCGCAGCCAAAATTGGAGGGGACGCGCCGCTAACTTCTATAGTATCAATCATGCAGGCCTTCCCAAAGAAATGGCCCGTAGAAGTGCCTCTCGTCCACCCGAAGTGACCAAGTGAGAAGCTCTCAGACATGTCGAAGGAGCGCTTCACCCAAGCCAGGTGGCCATGTGAGCTGACAAGGAGCTGACAAGCGAACATGCTTCCGAGGCAAGAAGTGCAGCCTGGGACCTTTGGCCAATCTTGGCTGAGAGTTGAAAAAGTCTCGGCCGGATTCGGGTGGTATGATTAGGTTTTGCTATCTTTTGCTTTCTTCTCCAGATTAGCTTGCAACTTACTACAAGTCTTTGCTGCTCAGGTGACGTGATTGTTCTGGTGTAACTTCATCCGTTGGCCAAACATTTATTGGCAAGAGACAACGAGTTGCTTGGTTGAGAATTGCTGTAAAATACCTTGTGGCCTGGAACCAATGTTGAAGTCTTGCACAGCAGACACCAGACATGCAGAACAACACTTTAATGAAATTTACATCCAACCATTGTGCACTGCTGTCATGAAAATTCAAATCAGTCTATCATTTTTTACTTGCGACATGCGCGTGCTTGATCAATGCAAATTGAGTGTCCTACTGGGCCCAGACCATCTCTATGAGTCCAGTCCGTGCACATAGCATCCAAACACAGAATTTCGGGTGGGAGACAAGCTGCATGGCGAGATTTGACCAGCGGGGAGCTAAAGGATATGGCAAGGCGAGAAGTACCTCAAAACACTTATAGCAGCATTCTATATTCCCCTTTACATATTTTACATGTTAGTATTGGGCTGGCAAAAATTCATTAAACAAATCCATCAAGCGAGTCGTAAGATTTTGCCTGGGTTTTGTAAGCAGTGCGAAAGGTTTGACGTAAGCATTGGTCACAAACATATTGCCGAAAGCCGTTCGGAAGACCATGTCGGGCCATGAGAGCTGGGGTTCAAGTAAGGTTGTGTGAACCGTGCATGTTATGAATGTTGAAGATGATGCAATAGTAAATATAGGGAAAGCAGGCCAGAACGAATGCCACTTTCTTCACTATTGTTTTATGAGATCGGAATTTGCCGCAAGCTCGGCGAAAGCAAGCCGTAAGCTAGTTGTAAGCGAAGGTTGGATTCACTGACCCCCTGGCCCACGGTGGTTCCTTTGCAATTGGATCACTACATGTCCCCAATATTGGTTTGCCATAGGAGATGCGTAAGTTAATTAATTGAATTTCTTTTCCTGTAAGCAAAACCTCAGAAAACGTAAGCGAATGTAAGCCTCTACGTAAGCTTTGAATTCTCGACCAAGGAACATGAAACAATTTTGAACACAGACCTGCCAAAACCATGAAAGGCTGTTTTAGACTCACAGTTAGTTGAGGGGAATGATAGGGGGAACCGAAGATTTGCCACTCTTTACTTTACGCCCTGTTTTCCTGAATGCTGTGTGATTTTGACGACTTCGACTGTGAAGAGAGGATCTGGGAGGACATAGGCTGCAGTTTCCTGGAAGTTCCACATCCGCCGCAGGGCAAAAACGGGTATTCCTCCAGCGGGTTGTCGCGTGCAGCTCACGAGGCTTTGGATTCATCCTGAGAACTTCCTCCGTGTACCAGTAGCACATTTGACATGTTTAATGATGAAATTATTTCGTCTGTATGCATTTCACGTGCTTTGATGTGTGTCGTGAATTTACGTGAGGGAGTCACAGCTTGTTTTGAAACCTGCTGCAGGAGGTTTCCAGGACCCTGGTTCGCATTTTACGCTATGAGTATGAAACTCAGAGTGCATTCAGCGGCGAGTCAATTCATTACATCTATTGGCCATTACTGAAAAATATTCATTCGTTCTTTTCGTTCTTCGGTTTTGTTTGTTCCTAAGGGCAAGCAAATATTCGCTGGTGATATCGCCAGAAGGTTGGGTTTCTCTAGCTGGCGTCTCAGAGAGCATGATGCAGAGCCTTCCTTTATCGTCTTTGGCACAGGGTCCACATTGGTTTTTGTTCTGCTTTTGCGTCATTTGAAAAGACGAAATCCAGAAAATGAATTGAACAATCAGAATATGCAATGGATTTTCTGAGATTTTGTTTGAGGACGACCTCATGCAGAAGTGCAAGGGACAGATCAAGAACTCACCTGATGAGGCCAGGCTCTCATGACAGATGCGGGAACTATGATCTGCTTATGTAGATGATATCTGAAGATATTTGAATATAGATAATAATATAATGTATTATAAATGGGCTAACGCCCAGGTGCCGCCGACCCCCTTTCAAGGGCGGAGCGGCGGGGAACCGTCAAAACGGCCCACACGTGCAGTAGTCCAAGCGTACAAATATTATGGAACTTTTGAAGGACTAGGTAGTGTAAACATAGATTGTGGGACAATGAATCGAATGTATTGATATCAGGGATTTCCGTGTCTGTTCATCGTAGGGTTGTGAGGTTCTGAAGCCTTCGAAAGCTGCTGCGGAGGTTTTGAAGGTTTTAAGGGCCTTGGAAAGCTGCTGCGGAGGGTTTTAAGGCCTGCCCAAAACGTGCCACGTGGCAGTTTCGAAGCCCAATAGAAGCAGCTTGTGGGGCCTAGGGAGGTACCATGGCCAAAGCAAGCGGGACGCCTGCGAAAGCTGCTGCGGAGGGTTGTGAGGTGCTGAGGAAAGCTGCTGCGGAGCTTTTGAAGGTTTTAAGGCCTGCCGAAAACGTGCCACGTAGCAGTTTCGAAGCCCAATAGAAACAGCTTGTGGGGCCTAGGGAGGCACCATGGCCGAAAGCTGCTGCGGAGGGTTGTGAGGTTCTGAGGCCTTCGAAAGCTGCTGCGGAGGTTTTGAGGGTTTTAAGGCCTGCCCAAAACGTGCCACGTAGCAGTTTCGAAGCCAATAGAAAGAGGTTGTGGTGCCTAGTATACCATGACCGAAAGCTGCTGCGGAGGGTTGTGAGGTTCTGAGGCCTTCGAAAGCTGCTGCGGAGGTTTTGAGGGTTTTCAGGCCTGCCCAAAACGTGCCACGTAGCAGTTTCGAAGCCCAATAGAAACAGCTTGTGGGGCCTAGGGAGGTACCATGGCCGAAAGCTGCTGCGGAGGGTTGTGAGGTTCTGAGGCCTTCGAAAGCTGCTGCGGAGGTTTTGAAGGTTTTAAGGCCTGCCGAAAACGTGCCACGTGGCAGTTTCGAAGCCCAATAGAAACAGCTCGTGGGGCCTAGGGAGGCACCATGGCCGAAAGCTGTTGCGGAGGGTTGTGAGGTTCTGAGGCCTTCGAAAGCTGCTGCGGAGGTTTTGAAGGGTTTAAGGCCTGCCGAAAACGTGCCACATGGCAGTTTCGAAGCCCAATAGAAACAGATTGTGGGGCCTAGGGATGTACCATGGCAAAGCAAGTGGGGCCTGTGAAAGCTGCTGCGGAGGGTTGTGAGGTTCTGAGGCCTTCGAAAGCTGCTGCGGAGGTTTTGAGGGTTTTAAGGCTTACCCAAAACGTGCCATGTAGCAGTTTCGAAGCCCAATAGAAACAGCTTGTGGGGCCTAGGGAGGTACCATGGCCAAAGCAAGCGGGATGCCTGCGAAAGCTGCCGCGGAGGGTTGTGAGGTTCTGAGGCCTTCGAAAGCTGCTGCGGAGGTTTTGAGGGTTTTCAGGCCTGCCCAAAACGTGCCACGTAGCAATTTCGAAACCCAATAGAAACAGCTTGTGGGGCCTAGGGAGGTACCATGGCCGAAAGCTGCTGCGGAGGGTTGTGAGGTTCTCAGGCCTTCGAAAGCTGCTGCGGAGGCTTTGAAGGTTTTAAGGCCTGCCGAAAACGTGCCACTTTCGAAGCCCAATAGAAACAGCTTGTGGGGCCTAGGGAGGCACCATGGCCGAAAGCTGCTGCGGAGGGTTGTGAGGTTCTGAGGCCTTCGAAAGCTGCTGCGGAGGTTTTGAGGGTTTTAAGGCCTGCCCAAAACGTGCCACGTAGCAGTTTCGAAGCCCAATAGAAACAGCTTGTGGGGCCTAGGGAGGTACCATGACCGAAAGCTGCTGCGGAGGGTTGTGAGGTTCTGAGGCCTTCGAAAGCTGCTGCGGAGGTTTTGAGGGTTTTAAGGCCTGCCCAAAACGTGCCAAATAGAAACAGCTTGTGGGGCCTAGGGAGGTAACATGGCTGAAAGCTGCTGCGGAGGGTTCGGAGGTTTTGAGGGTTTGAAGGCCTGCCCAAAACGTGCCACGTAGCAGTTTCGAAGCCCAATAGAAACAGCTTGTGGGGCCTAGGGAGGTACCATGGCAAAGCAAGTGGGACGCCTGTGAAAGCTGCTGCGGAGGGTTCTGAGGCCTTCGAAAGCTGCTGCGGAGGTTTTGAGGGTTTTCAGGCCTGCCCAAAACGTGCCACGTAGCAGTTTCGAAGCCCAATAGAAACAGTTTGTGGGGGCCTAGGGAGGTACCATGGCCGAAAGCTGCTGTGGAGGGTTGTGAGGTTCTGAGGCCTTCGAAAGCTGCTGCGGAGGCTTTGAAGGTTTTAAGGCCTGCCGAAAACGTGCCACTTTCGAAGCCCAATAGAAACAGCTTGTGGGGCCTAGGGAGGTACCATGACCGAAAGCTGCTGCGGAGGGTTGTGAGGTTCTGAGGCCTTCGCAAGCTGCTGCGGAGGTTGTGAGGGTTTTAAGGCTTGCCCAAAACGTGCCACGTAGCAATTTCGAAGCCCAATAGAAACAGTTTGTGGGGCCTAGGGAGGTACCATGGCCGAAAGCTGCTGCGGAGGGTTGTGAGGTTCTGAGGCCTTCGAAAGCTGCTGCGGAGGTTTTGAGGCTTGAAGGCCTGCCCAAAATGTGCCACGTAGCAATTTCGAGCCCAATAGAAACAGCTTGTGGGGCCTAGGGAGGTACCATGGCAAAGCAAGTGGGACGCCTTCGAAAGCTGCTGCGGTTGTGAGGTTCTGAGGCCTTCGAAAGCTGCTGCGGAGGTTTTGAGGGTTTTAAGGCCTGCCTAAAACGTGCCACGTAGCAGTTTCGAAGCCCAATAGAAACAGCTTGTGGGGCCTAGGGAGGTACCATGGCAAAGCAAGTGGGACGCTTTCGAAAGCTGCTGCGGAAGGTTGTGAGGTTCTGAGGCCTTCGAAAGCTGCTAGAGGAACTTGGAAAGGTTCCGAGCCTTCGAAGCCAAAGCCGGCACAGGGCCATGCCGCACACCTACGGTGACCCCGGGCGCCGTCCCGCCTAGGCCAAGGCTAGGCAGGGGTCGGCGGATTATACAATATATTTCACTCATAAATATTTGATTAATTTGATTTCAGAATATGTTTAAGTTGTACTGTATAGCCAGCGTATGAATAATCCCTTTCCACTGCGAGTCTGTATGATGCCATGCTAGGAGGCTTGCTTTACAGACTTGCTATAAATGTCATCATGTATGCTATGTTTGTCAGGGTCAAACAATAGTCTGATTGTCAAGTGTGGCAAGACAATTCATTTCGAAGGAGGTTTGCAGTCACAAGTCTATTTTTAAGTCCAAAGTTTTTTTTCAACAGGACATTCCGGACATTCCGGACATTCCTTGTGCGGCGTCCAGGTCTTATCGGTGGCCCTTGACAGTGAAGGCTCTCAGGGCAAACGCTTTGAAGTAGATGCGTCCAAACAATGGATCAAAGCCAGGCGGGAACGGCAGTTTACGGGACAGCGAGAACTGTACCACTTACCGTTTTTTTTACTCTCCTTGTCAAGTTTTTTCGAAGATGCCCAGGTAACGCTTGGAGACACACGTACCGAACCATATGCCACTCATTTGCCTGACCAATTATCTTGTGTGCTAGTTTCTTTTCTTTACAGGTCACGCTGATTGCTTGCAATCCAGACCATACCTCCACCAGGTCAGAAAGGTCAAAATTGTTATGTTTGAGAAGAAGCAGAATACTCATTTTGGTCATGCGTTGACATGCCAGCGTTCTTGGCAACCCTTTCCTGCACACGCTCAGGTACAGGCATGGGCCTGGGCAAAGTGGGAAAGGAAAGGGGCGAGGCAAAGGCGACAAAGGCGACAAAGGCAATGAAAATGCAGGTGGAAA
This sequence comes from Cladocopium goreaui, assembly GCA_947184155.2. NCBI lineage: Eukaryota > Dinophyceae > Suessiales > Symbiodiniaceae > Cladocopium > Cladocopium goreaui. The sequence continues at coordinate 32,502 of CAMXCT020003833.1, forward strand.
CACACAGCCTGGGATGCGATTCTGTGTAGAGAACCCTGTGGGGCCTACTGAGTCCTACTGCAGGGGATGCTTTGGAAGGTATCTTATACTTTGCATGCTGCAAACTGCTATATCGTATTCTGCCGTCAAACTTAGTATGTTTTTTTTTCATGTTTTTCCCTTTCATCCAAAGCCTACAGGTTTTTCAGGTCTCTCAGGTCTCTCGATCGATCCAACTAGATCCTGTTGACAGACATTCTGACATTCAAATTTCCTTTCAGAGGGATCTTGAGTGTGGTCTGACACTGCCTCTCAATTTGTCGGAGCTGCTGGTTTGGGGCTCTTAATTCTGACTGCCTGAGGTGGATTGTGTATTCAAATGATTGAAATCTCTTCTCAGCAGAAGATCCGGTCGTAGCAAGCTAGAAATCCTACAAAGAATTTCTTCAAGGAATCTTGTTTAAACAGTGAGTGTCCCAACAGCTGCGTGCAGGCTGGGAGAACCACCAGAACCAGCAGAACCAGCAGAATTCTTACTACGATGGAGCTAAGAATGGAGGAAATTATGGCTATGGAGAAAATAAGAATGGCGGAAATTCTTATGGAGGAAATGGTTCGGAGTACTCCAGGCATGGCGCCCACCGCCGCTTTTGCAATCTTGTGATCGAGCTTTCGTGTCATCAAAATATTGCAAAGTCTCTAAAGCTGTCGAATCAAAGCTATCAAAGGCCCAAGGCGTATGAAGCAGAGATCTCGCTTCAATCAAATTTGATCTTTACCGCCTTTACCCGCAAAGTCGTATGCTTTTCTAGTACAGTTTCCAGAGTCCAAATGAAGATTACAAGGTCAAACAGGCTGAAATTAGGCTCATTACTCATTACCATTTCATTTGTTGAAACTGACACCCACCAACCTTCAAAATGCAATCATTTCTTTTCGGGTGGTATTTTTTAGTTTTTTTTTTTTTTCATTTTTTCCGGGTCAGTTTGGGGAACGTTAGGCTTTCCATTGCATTTCTGCTTTTGGCACCATTTGGGGAAAAAACAGAGGCGAAAAAACGGAAAAGCAGGAAAGCAGAGAAGCAGGGGAAAAACAGAGAATCAAAACAGCAGAGCAGCAAAGAAGCAAAAAAAAAAGAAGCATTGCAAAGCAGAGATGCAAAAAGCAAAGAAGGAGAGACACTGACATTTATCTTTTTTGCTTCTTCTCTGCTTGTTTGTTCTTTGGCACTTTTGATTATCTGCTTTTTTGTTTCTCTGCTGTTGTGTTTGGTTGATTCTTTGTTTTTTTTTTCTAACCTCAACCACACTTAAAATAGACCTTAAGCTCGCCCTAAATAGACTTTAAATCAACCCTAAATAGATCCTCAGCATTCCTCAACTATTTAGCCTTGAGTAAACCTTCAACCAGCCCCAAATAAACCTTAAGCACAAGCCAACCTTTAATAAACCCTAAGCACATCCTTAAGAACACCAACTAACCCTTAAATAAAGTCAAGGCCAACCAACAATAAAGCAACACCAAATAGGTTTTAAGCCAACTCTTCATAAAGCCTAAACCCTAAGCCAACCCTAAACAGATCCCAAGAATACCAAAACAACAACAACAACAACAACAACAACAACAACAACAACAACAACAACAACAACCACGACCACGACGACGACGACGACGACGACAACAACAACCAACAACAACCAACAACAACCAACAACAACCAACAACAACCAACAACAACCAACAACAACCAACAACAACCAACAACAACCAACAACAACCAACACCAACCAACAACAACCAACAACAACCAACAACAACCAACAACAACCAACAACAACCAACAACAACCAACAACAACCAACAACAACCAACAACAACCAACAACAACCAACAACAACCAACAACAACCAACAACAACCAACAACAACAACAACAACAACAACCAACAACAACCAACCAAACAACAACCAACAACAACCAACAACAACCAACAACAACCAACAACAACCAACAACAACCAACAACAACCAACAACAACAACAACAACAAATACAAATACACATACAAATCAACAACACAAAAAAACAACAAACCATCAACAAACCAAGAACAAAGTAACGACAAACCAACAACAAATAAATAACACAACAACAACAAATCAACAACACATCAACAACAAACCAAGGAGAAACAAGAAACAGACCAACAACAAATAAACAACAAACCAAGAACAACTCAGCAACAACTCAACAACAACCGTAGGTGCTGCAAATGCCACGCAATTTGACATGCTCTAGCTCCCAAATTTTGATGAAATCCTCGGGTAAGTTGGCAAATTTTGATTCCAAAATCATGCGATTTCCAGGTTGGTAGCCTCTAGCCCCGAAGTGCTGCAAATACCATGCGATTTCGAATGCTCTAGCTGCCAAAATGTTGCAAATACCGCGCAAAATTAAAACATCGTGAAAACCTTAGGTGCTTTGGCACATTTTAGCTCCAAAATCGTGCCATGTAAAACGCTAGGTTTTAGCTGCCACATGCTGCAAATGTAAAGCAAACATGAATCCGAGCAAAAAAACAAACTGACCTGAAAAAACATCCCCAAACAATTATGCACACTTTCTTTTCTCAAGGACGATATTTTGGAGCACTTCGTGCTTCCAGTCCATTTTTTTCCAGATTTTCCCAAGTTGTGAAACTCACAGATGCCTCAATCTTGGAATCAGCCTTGCAAAAGCATCTCGGACATTCTGGACTCCAGACTCGGAACATGCTATCAAATTTAAAAACAAATATACAAACTGTTTCTGATCCTCGGGGATGAGAAGATGAACCAATTCCAAGTCAACTGACAATGGTATGGCATGGATATCTGGTCGCATGCCTGAAGCAGTTCGTTGTGATAGTGATTTCAGTTGCGCAGGTACAACTGGCAGAGTCAGAGTGGCCGCATCCCCAAGATGACAGGTATACAGATGCATACAGGTAAACAGATACAACAGGTAGTTGAGCATAGTTTGAGCATAGTTTGAGCATAGTTTGACCATAGTTTGACCAAAGTTTGACCAAAGTTTGACCAAAGTTTGACCAAGCACAAAGTCGAGTCAAAAAAGTCGAGTTGAGCGAGTTGAGTTTCTTCAATCTCTGGATTCCCATTCCCAAGACATCCCAAGACCCTTTCTGAGGAGAAGATCCCTGGATGAAAAATGGAGATCCTTGGGGAGGTTGGCAGAGGCCATGGCAGGACACGAAAAAATCAGAGAAAAATCAGAAGACACGAATCAAAGAATGATGTGAAAGAATAAATTCGTTATTAACATGAATTGCGAAGAATTCAGATGCTTCACGCTGAACGAAAAACTTCTCTTGTAGCACATTGCATTGCTTCTGCCAGGTATGAAAAGAAGACCAGCGACGACGCCACTGCCACAAGTGCCGACGCCGGTGCCTCCGGTGCCGGCCCTGCTGCGCCGAACCCGTCGCCGTCGAAAGCGGATTCCGAGACGAAGCCATCGACAGAGACGAAGCCATCGACTCAGCAGACCCAGCAGGCCGAGGCCGAGGCCGGCGAGGCCACGAAAGATCCAAAGACGGAACGAAGCTCCAGTCACGGGACCAACGGAACGAACGGAACGAACGGAACGAACGGAGCGAACGCGACGCATGGGACGAACGGAGCGTGGCACAGACGAATTGACATGGAGACTTCGAAGACCTCGAAGACCCCTGAAACCTCAGCCTCGTCAAGCCCAGGCGATATCCTTAGCTGACTTAGCTGACCAGCGCTGAGAGATGCTCATTGCGTTTCCACCTTTTCACTTTCCAGTGCTCGCCGCTGTCAACTCACCCTTCAGGTGTTGAGTCTTTCGACATCTCCACGCCCAGGAATAAGGCAAGGGAAGTTCAAGTCTTTGCAACCGATCCTTCACAATCACAATGTTTTGCATTCTTGACATTTCAATTCTTCCGGCCGCCATATACACGACATGTACAACATACACACATACACATTATCAGGGAAGCTAGCTTCTGCTAGCTGAAGTCCCTCTTGCCTTACTTAGCAAGGTACAGTATTGGCCTCAAGCTGCTCATATATGATCATATACGTTTGTGTGGACTCGCACGCACGCATCTAGATGTACATGCTACTTGCGTAATCTTGCGTACATGTACAAACATTTGCATGCAGACTCATATCAGCACAAACACACATACGTTGTACACAAATGGGCAGGCAGACATGGGCACGTGTACATATGCACATGTGCACCAACACCCTCACATAGAAGTACGGTTTTCTGACGGTATCTCAATCTTTTTCTATCGATGACTTGCTGGAGACTTCTTCATTTGGTCAGATTCATTCGAACCTGACAATCCAGTGCTGGTAGGGAAAGGTATCGCAGCTACCCAAGTTTTCCCCTTTCAGCAGTCAAAAAGGGCATATTTTGGTCTGGGTCTGTTGCTGGTGAATCATTTGTTTGAACACTTCTCTTTCCTCTCTGTCACCTGCGTCGCGGTGGCGGTGGTGGTCATCATTCGTCAACACGATGATCACCACCTTTGCTCCTGTCCCACTGTTTTGTCCTGGCAATTGTATGGATTAGTCGGCAGTCCTGTGTTTGAGTGTCCTGCGGCGTGCGGTTGTAATCACACCGAAAGATACCACATACTTGCAGAAGCTGCCTGAACACATGTTTGCATTGCAAAGAAACTTGCAGCCAGTATCGCTAACACATGCTCAAGCGGTTTGTACTTGCATGAATGATTGGACCTTGCCAGTTTGATGCAGGGAGAGAACTGGCAGAAGTTCATTGACCCACAGAGTGGGAAACGGTGGCTACACCACACAGAATCTGGGTTGTCAAATGTTGTCAAGACTTTTTGTCTGAAATCTCTGCCATTTTGGAAAATCCAGTTCCCGAATCTTTGACTCTGACTTGGTTCAGATCGTTGCCAACCTTAGGACACAGGTGAATATTTTTTCGAAGATCGCGCCGGTGAGCATGGTGCTTTGGCTGAATGACTTGCCAATTTTCTCACTGGAAACATTCCCAATTTAGGTGCTTTGCTGTTTCTCTCAGTATTTTCAGTTTGCCGTTTTAGCCTGCAAGGTAAACAGAGATATTGTTTGCTTGTATGCGACTCTTGTATTGAAGCGATCATGACATTGCAGCATGAGCTGATGTAGGTTGGAGCCAGTATGATTCTGACTTGGGTGTTTGGTGGTTTGACTCTTAGCAAAGGGCGTGCGCGAAGCCTTCAGAAGCAAACCAAACTTGGGAGAGTGGGTTCTGAAAAGAGGTTGCTTTCTGTTTTTCTTGTCTGATGAGTCCGATGATGGAAATTGCACTATTTGCAAACAGATTTTCCGTCAATTTCCTGCTAGGCACCATGACAGAACTGAACGCTGGTTCTTTGATCCCAAAGTTGCTCAGTGAGCAGAAGCGGCGTGACCTGTGACCGCTGTGCAGACCCTACCAGGGTCTGTGATAATTGTCCATATGTTCTGAGGACCACAATTTTAATTGCCATGTGCGTTGACAGTAACGTGTTCCGTCTGCTACAAGTGGCTGAAGGCAACTCTTGCACAATCTGTTTTATAAAGCGTCACAATATTCTCTGTTTCTGAAAATTGTTACATTGTTTGATGTTCTCGCATCATCTTGTATCCATTGCCGGTTTTTTCCACAGTCATGTGTATGCAGACGCTTGGCCCACGGTGTGCCCGTGTACCAGTCTTAGCTGTGCTACTTCAAAATCGGTAGGTGCAGCTGGGATACCAGGTAGATCCATATAGGGCGACCATTCATTGAAGCTTGACAATTTTGACAACTTTATTCTTCATACTTTCTTGCTGACTCCTTGTGCTAATGCTTGTCTCTTCCAAGCCCTTATCCTTTCTTTGCAGGCTTGTAGGCTTCCTGTGAACATCGTCTCACTTAAAATAGGCATCCTAAAACGACACAGGATATTGGTGTCAGACTTGCAGAAAAATCTGCTTTGCTTGGCATTGCTTGGCTCATGGTGTAGCTCCATTGTAACAGGAGCGCATCACAGGAGAACATCGACAACTCAAGTTACTCAAGCACCAAACGCATGGCATCGGCATAGGCCATTGAACATATTGAACATATTGAACAGTCTCAATGGTACAGTCTCAACGGTCTGAACCCGCAATCCATCTCCACCGTCACCGATTTGTCGTCCTTTCGCTTCCAGCTCCGACCTGGAAAAGCGAAGTGCTCAGTAGAAACAGTTGAAACATCTACTGACGCTTCGCAATGAGAATCAGTGAGAAACTTTAGTTGAAACTTGAAACATGGTGTATTACCAAGACCAATATTGGTTACATGTACAAGTTAGCATATTGTAACATATTGTAACCATTTCTAATTTAGCCGTAACCAACTTGGCCCAGCTTTGGCTACAGCTTGAATCACCACCCTAAGTGTCTACCACGTGTCTACGACATGTCTACGAGATTTGTCTTCCCTGGTCATCTTCACTTCGCCACGGCTATGTTGACGTAGAAAAGAACGTTCATTGCATGAAATTCATATAGATTCACATGGTGATCGATCTAAAGGTCCTTGTAAAGAGTTTTAATTGCAAGACCGTTCATGTTATGTTGGGAACCCTCGCGAAAGTTTTTTTTTTCGAGTTGCCCAACATGGGCCCCGCGAAAGATAAACGTGGAGTTCACGAAAGTTTCGCAAAAGCAACATTTTTATTCGCGAAGAATGGCCGTTTGCGGATAAAGGAATTTTGATCAACCATCACATAGATTCACAGCGTTTCATGAAATTCATTACTTTATTCATTCATATAAATTCACGCTTCATTACTTTCTTTATGACAACTTTATGACAACGAAATTTCTTTGACAACATTGTGAGGCAACGCTATGTGGAAAGCCTTAGAGCTCCTCTGCTGCCAAAGGCCAAGGACGGAGAGGAACAGTTGGACAGAGCAAAGCCGTTGCATGAACGAAGTAGAGGGCAACATGACAAGTAAAGATATTGTAGTTGCAATGTAATTGCATATATGACATTGAAGAAAACATTTTGGAAGAAACATGCTGCGACCAATGCTTTTCACATCTGTCCACATTCTTCCCCAACGCCGCCCCCCTCACTTAGAATCCAAGGAAGACTGATCCTCTCCCCTTGGGGCTCGGGAAAGTCTGAAGTCCATCCTCAAGTCTTGTCAAGTCAAGTGAAGCCGCCAAGCCTGTGTGTAAATTTGATGCATTTTGTCCAATTTGAGTGTTGCAAAAAAGTCAAACCTGGATCAAGGACAAACTTTACAAAGGCTCGCGATCGTGGTGCCTTTTCTGCACACCAGAACAGGGCGCAGCTGGTTGTGCATAGACACAGGGAGATCTCTGAACATCTATAGTCACCATGCACATCTCAATCATCTCAGGGGTGCTTGGGTGCTGGATCTACTGTACCTCAGTAAAGCAAACATGAGACAACAACTGCCATGTTGGCAATTGATTTTAATTACATATTGCCATGGCAAATGTTCACAATCTCTGTGAAGAAAGAAAACATGCTACGGTGTTGGAGAGCGGCCTTCGATTTATCCTAGTTATTTTCTTTCAGTTTCCTTTCGAGTACAGCAAAATTGATCATCAAAGCGTACAATCTTGAAACTTGAAACATTTCATGGTTACACCTCACGTCACAGCTAAGTGAAAAAGAATGGAATCTAAATGAAACGGTTCGCGCAGCTGAACTTTGATGTTCACGTGAACATGTGTGAACATATGTGAACATTGAATAACATTGATTCTTCTTGAGACTCAGGACTAGCTGGGGAAACTCGCTCCGAAAGACCAGAAGACCCAGACAGCCTCTCGGCCTTTCGTTCAGATTGGCTCAAAACCCGGAAAAGTGAGAGCATTGCTGCATGCATTTTTATTACGCTCATTAAGCTCATTGTAAAATGTAACCGAAGGCTTGCAATCACCTATGATTCTAGATGTTCTAGCAGAAAGTGACATGAATTCCGACTCTGTGTTGCCGCAGCGACGTTTTGGAGTGCAGATCCTTTGTAGTCGCTTCCTTATGGCTCCTGGTGGACTTCGGATATCTTTGGATTAGGTAAATAAGTAGATATATATTATATAGATGGATGGATAGATAGATAGAGACTATTAAATGGAGTCAATGTCTTTCGTTTCTCTCGTTTCGGCTTTGAAAAGATGAGGCTTCGTGTTTGGTCAGTCCACAGCTCTTGCAGATGAGGCTAGAGGGCAGGAAAAAACACAGATATTTCTTTACACAAGAAACATGATAAACTGTTTAGTATATATATACATGTATGTATATAGCCTGATATATTATATAACTTACTATGCTATATGAGTTAAGAACATATTTTAATGTATTAAACTATATGATTGTTTGCATTAAGTAACTCAATACATTTTTATAACTTACTATAATATATGATACCACAATATATTGTATACTTGAACATTTTGCATGACTTCATATATTATACAGCTCAATATCTTGTACAGCTTAATATATTATATAAATTAATAACACTATTTCCGACTACGTTATGTAATTATATGTATAATATAACTAAATGTATCATATAATCGCACATACTTATAACCTATGTATACCTTATATAGTTTAGTTTGTCATACAGCTTAATATATTGTATAGCTTAACGTATCATATAATTCAATTTTTAGATCTCCCTATATTATATAACATAATATATTATACGCACTATCGTACCTATTCAATAAGTTCCAATCAAATTCAAAGAAGATTCATCTCTCTAGTATCCTTTTTAGTTTGTCAAATTGCAAAGTCAAAATTCTTGGGAAGCGGATGGTCAGGCGATTTGCGCTGATTCCGAAGAGAGGCAACCGGGGATTTGGATCCGGGAATTTGTGGCGGGCATGGTGGGACAGCCAAGAGCTACCATGCATTTATGATCATTTATGCCTGTGTCATTTGCCTTTGCCTGTAGGAGTTCATCACAGAGCCGATAGTCTCTTCAACATAGTAAAAGGATGTAAAAGGATTCAGCTTCTGGAATATTTGGTACTCCACACGTCTGCATGTCAGAGTCTTTGTTTCTTCCAACTCTTTCTGTTTCCTCCCCGTCTAAATTTAAAGTCGTTTTGTATCCCGAATTCCGAGAGAAAATTGGATCCTTATTGGGTTCACTGTCAGATTGTGTCCTTTGCTCGTTTTCGTTCTGTTTTCATGTATTAAACTCAGGCACGAAGCGCTGATTTCAAACAGCAAGAACTTGAGAAGTGCCTGGTGCCTCAGGACGCCTCAGGCGGAACATTTAACACTTTAAACAATTTAAAAATTCCAAGGGCAACAAAAATCACAGGACATAAATATGTCCAGAAAAACACCTCCAAGAAGCTGCAGACTTCCAAGGCTTCTTCAAACTGGCAGTTCCCTAATTTGCAAGCTGCAAAAACAGCAAAGCCGTATCCATCCTGAAGTTTTGCCCGGCGGAGTGTTAAAATATGCTGAACAGAAGATTTGCTTATGTTGAAATCAGACATATTCATATCTTGCTTCATATTTTTCCATATTTTTTGTTCGTATCTTCTCAGTTGTGTCCAGATTTTCAAGGTGTTCCAGTTTTTCCAGTCACCATTGTGCCTAGGATTCGAACGAGATGAGCCAAGGTGGAAGCCACAGACCTTCAAAATTTCGTTCTTGAGATGATGACCACAGCTTTAACAGCTTTAACTATTACAGATACCAAAAATGTTTCGGAATCGTTTCGCAAAATTGAGTCGACATTGTTTCAGTGAATCTTCTCAGATTGCCATTTTGATTATTTTGCATGGTTTCCAGGCTCAACGACGCTGCAACCTGAGCTGTGCCAGCAAATCTTTCGGACTTGATCCGAAGCCTTATGGAGCTGCTACTGTTCATATAAATCTACACGGTATACATACTGTATATCATGTACATATATAATTATATATATATACGTATATATATTATAGAATATGTACTTATTGGAGAGCTCAGAGAATCAAAGATTTCACCTTTTCTTCTTGTCATTTTCCGATTGGCTTGCAAGTTTTGCTTCCATTACTGCTGAATTTATCTGCGATTTCCAAGCTGAGATTGTTGCAACATACTGAATTTTCTCATGTAACCACAGAAAAGTACCCCAAAGCAGTTCTGATAAATCAGACTGTAGTGACAGCAAAGAAAATGGAAGGGCTTGGATTTGCTAGAAATAATATGACAAAATGTTCCACCAACTTAGCCAGCTTCATGCGCTTTCTCGTCTTTCTAGTTTGCATTTTTTCAGAAGGCACCAGAAACTCTAACCATCTCGAAACATCTCGACACTTGATGAGACTTGCAGAAAGAAGTGGCCAATTGTCCCTGGAATTAGGCCAGAAGGAGTCATATGCTTTCCAGACGAAGGACCCACAGTCCAGGATGCATTGGATGCATGGAGGGTCACCCTCAAACAACAGCGTTATCATCAGAAGTGATTGACATCATTAAAAATCATTGAACATCATTGACAATCATTGAATATCCTTGATATCTGTCAGATTCTGTCGGTATGAACGCGAAGGGTGGAGAATCTGAAAAGGCCCAAACAAGGCTTGTACTGGTGACCAAGCGGTGTAAGGGATCACATTGATCCAGGTGTGAGATACTATCTGATCTCGCATTGATCTCGCATTTTCAGATGGTTTTACGGTTTTGGGGACTGTACAATGATTACAGATGATTAATAAATGATTAATAAATGGTTACTGCTCGCATCTGCTCGCATTTTCTGCATTCGTTTCCAGCTCGCAGTTTATTCTTTGAACATCTTTGGGCCTCGTAGCAGGCTCGACGGCATCGGAGAGCGAGGAGGTGGAGGAGGTTTCAGCCACTCCGTTGTCGGACCTTTGTGAGACCAATGTTGCAATCTGTGATCCCAGTACCCCAGAGTGAAAGACAAAACAAAAGGATACAAAAGGTGTGTATGGAATTGTGTATGGAATTGTGGGACCTGGGATCTGATCGATCTCGTGGGATTCGGAAAGCAGCTGTAGACTCTGTAGACAATGTGGCATGTGACAGCCAGATAGCCTTGGGATCCCTCGGGATGTCTTTAGGTGGCTCGTTCAATGATGCCATACTTTTAAAAAATGACTTTGCCATACTTTGCCTGGATTTTGCAGGCTACAAGCAAGGTTGCCACAGCTATGTTGAGGCACTGAAAGACTGGATTGGACTGGATGTTGTATCGTCGTATCGGGATGTATGCTTCATCTCTTACTTTGTGATCCTCGTTGCATTTTGGCCTCTCCAGAATTGTGATGAATTGTCATTGCAAGTGCTGCCACTTTTTTTCGTATCTGAAGGCATTGGCGCCAATCTGAGAGCTTCACGCAGGCAAAGCTCGTTCAGGCTGGCCATAAGACGTATCGACGTATCTATTTTTGTCGTATCACCTTTTACGTCTCAAAAAGTCAGTTGAACGGTTGGCAGCTCCCAAGTCTCTTTATGAGATCTTTCCGTATGAATCTGATTCAATTTGGGGACTCTGTGATCCGCATCCGAACATTTTACTTGCCGTGACTTATGTTTCATGATTTCATCATGATTCTTAGATGTTTCAGTATTTCATGATATTTCATGGTTGTTTCGCAGACTTCAGTCGTTTCAATACTTCGTTATTTCGTCCCGAAGGCATTGGCAGGCCGCTTGCAAATCACTGCGAAGAAGCTGGGCCTCTCAGAAGCTGGGCCAGTGGGCCATTATAAAATGCTTTAAACAAGACTTTCAACTTGGAGAAGGATCTTGAGGATCTTGGTGCAATTTACTTCAATCCAAACTTTTTGATGGCAGAATTTCGCACCCTTCATTCTTTGAGCGCCAGGTATGAGGCCGGAACATTCTCAGCCAAGGCGCGCCTTGCAAAGTGATCACCCATCCGCAAGTGCAGAAATGTGCAACATGTTTCAAAATGTATATGACATGTCGGACATGTATAGGAAATGTGTCATAAATGTGTAGGAAATGTGAGGAATATGGTTTGCCTGTTGAGTCTCTGTCACTCGCAAGCCTGTAGTCACTGTAGTGGCTTAGCGCAGTTTCCGGATGTTACCGATGTTACCTCCACATGCCGTGCCAGAATCACCTTTCTCGATGCAATTCAATATAATTCAATACTCAAGTCTTCCACACTGGTGGGATCGGGTGGCGTTCATGGCGATCTTGTCAACGTGCTTGTCTTTGGTGCCAAAGATGTTGTGCTAGCTTTTGGTGATCCGGAGATTGTGGTTATTCGACAGTCGTCGATAAGTATTGCGTATCAATTTTCTAAAGCCATTTGTGAGGGTTCTGTTCTATCTGATTTGCATACTAGGTTAGGATAAAAACATGTCTTTCTAGAATTGCCATCTACAGTATGCTTCACACTCCCTAGATCTTCCCCAGCCCTTTTCTTGTTGCAGCTCAACACGTTGCCAACATTTGCCGACAATGACCCTAGCTGTGCCTGCTGAGAAGCGCTGAGCCGCTACATTGCTGAATTTCCCTGACAATCTGAACATATCCCGACGCTTCAAACTTAAATATATCTACTCGAAGCCTCTTTATCTCTCGACATTTTTGGATGGCATTTGTAGGTAACAATGCATAGAAGCACATCATAGTAATTCATATTATATAACATATATTTTATATAGCATTGTATAATATTTGATATAATATATTTGTAATGCATAGCTGCGCAGTGCAAGTAGAAAATGCAGAAACGATAAAAAGGATGCATGGGTTCGGCCCGATCTCTGCACTCTGCGCCAGGCAAAGGAGCGCTTTTTCGTCATCATCGGACAGGCCGCCTTGGCCGTGACAGCTTTCAGCAGCGTTTCAGATTCAAAACTTTTTCAGTATCTTTCAGACAATTTCAGGCTTTCAATATCTGTCAGATTCTTTCAGTCTGCATTTTTCCGTATTTTTCGTGGTGTTTTCCATATTCCTTCCGCGATGCTTCAAGGAAGCTTTTCTTGGAGGCCGGGCGAGCCAAGCTGTCGTTTTTTTACGGTTGAAATCCAAAGTGATGAACCTCTCCAAAGCATGATTTCACTATGGACTATGATGGACTGTTCATGCGTCACCGGGATGCGTCTCCCGAGTCTGCTGTGCGACCGCTGAGGCTTGAACCTGCAAAAAGATTGTCGACTCGTCGCTTCAAGTCTTACGACCCAGCGCAGAAGTGACTGTGTTATCTGTGTTATGGAGCACAAGCAATGAAGTGGCACTAGGCGTCACTATGCGTCACTATGCAGTCTAGATTTCCTGTATCTATATTGAATTAGTATTTATGAGTTATATGTTATATGTAATTATGTATAATACGTATCTCATGTATCTCATGTATGTTCAGGCATGAGCACAAGAGCTTGGGCACATTAAATGAATATTCTTTGTCCTAATGCGCTGCGACTGTGTCTCCTGGTTGTACTCGAAAAGCCGTGCTCTTTTCTCCCGAAAGACCTCTGGCAAAAGAAAAGGAATGCGGTGCCACAGTAGAAACGGTAACAGAACAAACAGAGAAATCCATCGAAATCATGACAAGCACCGAGGACAACGGCCTCCCATATTATGTACACATGCCCCCAAGCAATGAAGCTTGCGCGCTGACTTGTCACCTCGACCACCTCTTTATTTTTTTTTCTATTTTCATTTCATTTCTTGGCATTTTTCTTATACTGTATGTAAAGCTGAAGCAAATGACCATGCCGAGTGGAAAACTTGTTGATGTCAGTTCTAGGGTTCAAGGGATGTAACATACACCGTGCACAACTCAAGGTCACATTCATCTTATTCCCTAAATTGCAACAGGGCTGCCCAAAAGGCATTTGCACATAAAAGCCCGTTCCATCCGTTCCATGGCATTCAATGTTGCGGCACATTGATTCATATGGCAAGCTTTGCATCCTTGGTATTGCATATCCGATTTCTTGATTGTGAAACATTCTGAAGCTGTCACGATCATTTTGAAGCATCAAATCGTCATGTGTCACATGTGTTGTTCAATTTGTTTGCCCAGTTTGTTGCCGTTCCGCAGCTAGGTTTAGAACTCGCCTGGTTCAAGAGCAAAGCGGCTTACACAGAACCTCGGCTGAGCAACGTCCAGGATCAGGTCCACTGCCATTCCGATCTCTTTAGAACACATTTAGAACATCTCTTTAGAATACCCATTTCGCAAAACTTAGAACGGTATTTACCTTGAACGGTGAACGGTATTGAGCACACTGGCCTGTTGCTCTGTCCACTCTGATCTAGTCATTGCTAATTTCGCTTGTTCGAGCAATTCATTTTGGTTATTTTGGCTTGTCCGTCACTTGTCCGTGCCTTTGTGGCGAAATTCTGCATCTCGAGGAACACCAAGCACCTGCAGGCTCTATTCCCTTGCACCAGGCATCGGGAAGAGAGTCCGCCGATTCAAACGCTAAGAAGTACATAGGCAGGTAACTTACCAGTGCTAAGAAGCCATAAAAACAGCAAAAGATCAGAACAAAGTGCAATATAGCATGAATACAACATGCAGGGCAGGTGCTGCTAATGCATTTTTCCTCTTCAGAGGACAGGAGAGCAAAGAATTGAGACAGATCTAGTTTGATGATGCCGTTCAAGATAAGTTGCAGGAAACAGTACAAAGTTCTTTTATGGTGTTAAGTGCTGAAGAGGTTTACAATAGGGGAAGTAAAAATGAGTAAAACAGCATTTGCATGACATTTAGAGATGTAGAGAGACATGTAACACGACATGTAAAACGACGTGTAAAACGACCTGTTGAGATTTGTACATTTGTGGGCAACGATTTTCATTCCCTGGACTGCACCTGTACAGCCTGTACAGTCCAAGTTCGCTAGTACAGCCTAATGGCGAAGTGTCCAAGCGATTCTTTAGATATAGATGACATTGACATATTATGTAATATGATGTAATATGTATATCTCAGTATATATATATATATATTTACATATAGTCATACAGTATATTTATATAGACATAGATACACAGATGTAGACATATATAGACTTTAGGTGATTGGCCCACCAGAAAATTATTTTGGGCCTGATAGTAGCTATGTGGTTCCTAGATTTTGCCATATAAACTATATGGCGGACATTGCATGGCCGGAGCTCCTTGTTCAATGCGCATTGATATTGTTTTTAGCCTATTTGCATTCTAAATGGCTGTCGGTGCTGCGCTACTGGTAGCTTCCTGCTACGGATCTCCAGCAGTCCAGACCCTTTCGAATTTTTCAACAAAAGACTGTGCAGTCTTTTTTTGTCCCGAGCAGCTGTTGTATGTTCCCACTTGGTCATGATAATTGATGCAGCCTCGTTCCTGCGGTTTTCCAGCTGTGCTCTTCCCCCCGTCTTAGTCTTCAATCGATATGTTCCTGTTCTTTGCTGTTCTTTGCTTTCTTTTGGCGCCCAACCTTTGCGCTCACCTCAGAAAATTCTGAGTAGTGGATAAGCAGATTTGAGTCGATTTGAGATACTTCTTATCAGCTGTGCCAGTGGATAAGCACAGCTGGCACAGCTGGCAGTGTCTGATTGGAGCACTCGCAGGGAAGACCCCAAAGTAGACCTGACATAACCTGACTTTGGAAGCGATTTGATCATTGTTGAACGTTGACTCTTTCTACCAATCGAAACCGGGGAGATTGCCAAGCTCCTGAAAAACGACGTTGCCATCTGTGGACATATTAGTGACATATTGGTTGACATTCGTCCTGTTTCACATACTATTGACATTATTGACATGACATTCTTCTTGTTTCACATACCCTCTGGTAAACTAACATAGCTATGGAAAATCCCAATTTTTAATTGGTAAAACAACTATAAATGGGTCATTTTCAATAGCTATGTTAAATTACCAGAGGGTACTATTGACATACATGTTGACACATGTTGAAGTTTGCCAGCTTGCTGCAACTTGCTGCAGGTGCGAGATTGTTCCACTGGCGCCCCAGCTTCAATGCGCGATCCGTGAAACCTTGGCCGCTGCTTTGCCCAGCTTTGTTGCTTTACCCAAATCCGTCGAACTATGTTTAAACTATGTTTAAACTATGTTTAAAATATGATTTCAAATGATTCCGGATCCAGATTGGAGGCACCCGAACTTAGAGGATTCTGTACGTGGGCAGACTGCCATGGCCTCGGAGTTTAGAAATCTGACGGTGACAGATCTCCTCGTGAGAAAGTCACCCAAGCGTTGACTAAGCATCCCATAGGTCCCATAGCAGCTTGGCATCCTGTGTTTTGACCCGTGCGTTCTCTGTGTTTCCAGTAAACAGGGGATGTTCAGTCAAGAAACCATGATCATATCAATAAGTCTTTGCCATTGTATCTATAACCAAAAACTCCAATCTTCGCTATATGAGCAGATTGGAAGGCGCAAATGTAAAGACCTTGCTGCATGTCACATTCGTGTTAATATAGGAACCGATAGGAACGGTGGTCGTTACTTCTTTGTTGTCTCAAAATCAGAATGGTTCCTTGACGCAACAACAGTGTATCCGACGGACATGGCGCCTGCTAGTGGACGGTGCATTTCACACTGCAGGCCATTTGTTGCTTGTATGTAGATGTTTGTAGTAAATGAGATAAATTGCACACCGGGTGCGAGGGGACCAAGGCCCCATCAATGCCCTCTAAAGAATTTACGGAGATAGGAAAGGGTGAAGCGGCAACGACGTGGCACAGAAATTGTTGCAGTCTTTCAGCGAATTTCAGACACGAATGCAGCAAAAGTCCTCCATACTCGCTTGAAGCTGTTCTCAGAGGTTTTGCCCCTTTTGCAAGTATCAGGTTGAAATCCTTCACGCTCAAAAGCTGTACCCAGTGTAAACAGCGTTGCCTCTAAGTGCGTAGCAACAGTGCGACACTTCCGCTATCTTCCGCTCATAGAAACAGGACTCAGAGGACTCAGAGGACTCTGAGGACTCAGAGGACTCAGAGGACTCAGCTTTGGGTTTGGCTTTTGGTTTGTGTTTTGTCTGTGGAGTCCGCTTGCGTTTCTCATCTTAGGTGGTGGTCTCCAGTCTTGGACCTTCTGGCCCTCATCAGTTGGAGGTGTTGGCGCTGTTTCCACTTTCAGTGTAAAGACTATTTGTGCAAGCTTCAAGATGTCGATGATTTTCGCATTGCTACTTTCAAAGGTATCAACGAGTAATTTTGCCGCTTATTTGGAGGTCGTTTGCGAGTCCAAACAGATGGCCGAATATTGGAGCCGAGATCTGCAAGATTTGGTGCTGGGGCCTGAGGAAAGCTGCTACTTGTTGAATCTTGTTGATTTATTATTGATTTATTGTTGATTTATGCTATCTGTCTGTCTGCCTGGTCTGCCTGGTGCCTGTTCGAATGTCATCACAGTGGCTTTGTTCCATTCCCGGTAACTAGCCTCTGAGTGGCAAATGTCTGGTGTTTGGGCCATGGAATGATTCAAACTTTGGGCCTAGTTTATTGCGCCTCCGAGGGCCATGGTACGGCACTGATGTTCTGATGCGATCCCGATTTTTGTCTCTTGTTGCACAAGCAGATGTGCATCAAGATGCTTATGACTCATGAATTTCATGAATGGTCAGAGGCTTTCAGGTGAAGTATTGCAGAGAACTCCTTGATTAGTGAGAGATTTCAAAAATCACCAAG
Source organism: Cladocopium goreaui (assembly GCA_947184155.2). Lineage (NCBI taxonomy): Eukaryota > Dinophyceae > Suessiales > Symbiodiniaceae > Cladocopium > Cladocopium goreaui. The sequence goes on from CAMXCT020003833.1 coordinate 50,179, forward strand.
CCCCTGTACCGGCGTGGAAGCATTTCTTCGTCTAGAAACTTCCCAAAGAGCCAAGACTGCTGGATGGACATCAAGTGCAAAGGCAGCCCCTTCATTTTTGGCCAAAAAGAAAAGTAAAATAAGTAAACTAGAAAGCGCTGAGAAAGTGCTGAGAATTTGCTTGGCTTTCTCGTTGATTCTGTGCGCTTGCAGCCATCCAGACTATCCATGAAGGTTTCACAAGACCGGGCTTGTAAGGCTTTTTGCATTTGGCCTGCAGAGCAGGAATTTGTTTCGGAAAGAGGCATTCCCTGCAATGCGGCTACTGGGCGGATACGCCTCCCAGAAAAATCCAGAAAGTACAGCCAGGATGACTTGACCCGGCTCAGGCCTGGTTGACCTTACCACTTGATTTGAAAAAGAAACGCAAATAATGGATTAAACGAATAAATGGGCTGATATATATATATATATATTATATATATATATAAATGATCGAAGGAAGTTTAGAAGTCAAGCTTCCGACAATATGGACAGATGAAAAGCAGAGATGGAAAGGGTCAGAGAGAAGAGAAGAGTAGAAGAGAGAAGAGAAGAAGAGAGAAGATGACAGAAGAGAAAGAGTCAGAAGAAAGAAGATGCAGGTGCACGAAAAGGTAAGAAAGTCACGAAACACCGCGTTTTTCCAATGATTTGTGGCTCCGGAGGGTCGAAAAGTAGGCTCGCTAAAGCGGCGGGTGCGGAGCCATCTGGCCAGATGAGAGATGAAAAATTGCACGCCGTTGTGGCGCGAAGCACATCTTGAAGTCAACATGTACAAAACACACCATTTTCGGACCACTTTTGGAAATTGAGATGTCGAAAAAGTGCGGCTCCACTGCTGAGTGGGATATGGATATATTGCGGCAAGAGTTGGGCGCCAAATACCAGACTACAAAATCTTTATCCCCTTCTTCAAAACCAATTAATTTGCACAAAGCACGTATATGAAAATCAAATTGCTCGGGCTGCAGACTTTGCAGTCGTTGCGGGTTTTGCTGCCAGGTTTGGACAATCAAAGCAGTGGCAGGGGCGTGAAGTTGAGATATATAATTTTTATGGATGGATGGATGGATGGATGGGTGGGTGGATGGATGGGTGGATGGGTGGATGGATATGATAGATTCGATTGGATTGATTACATAGGTTAGATAGATAGATTAAAATAAATAGATTAGGTGGATATATGGATGGATGGATGGAAGGAAATATGAATGGATAAATAAATAGATACATAGGTAAATAAATAAATAGAATTAGAATATTATTATATATATGATAAAAAATAAGATATATTTTGTAAATTTAGATTTTGCTAATTTATTTTTATTGAAATACCGTAAATATATATAATTATGTAGTTTTTGTGTTTTTGTGCTTTAGTATATATTTTTGTTTTTTTAAAAAAATATTTTCTGGTTATTTTTATATTTGGGTATTTTTTTTTGCCCGGAAATTCTATATATTATTAGGACGGAAATATATTTATTTTTAGCAATAGTAATAAACAAGAGTAGCAATTGTAATAGAAGTATTAGTAATAGTACCAGTAGTACCGCACAAGGCGGTGACGGAAGTTTTAAAAATAGGAAACCTATAGGAGAGGTTGGTTGTTGTGAATTAGGGATGGCAGAGCGAAGCCATTGATGGACCGAAAGGTGCTTGAGGTCTCCTTTCTTTCTCTCTCTTTCTCTGACTATCTACCTACCTACTAACCTATCTTCTATGTATCTGTCTATTTATCGATCTATCTATTTCTCTCTCTCTTTCTCTTTTATCTAATTACCTATCTATCTATCTCTCTCTCTCTTTCCCTCCCTCCCTCTCTTTCATCTGTCTATTTGTCTAGCTGTCTACCTGTCTATCTATCTGTCTGTTTGTCTGCCTGTCTATCTGTGGTGCAGTGTCATTCAGCGTAATGCAGTGTAGTGTAATGTAGTGTAGTGGAATGTAGTGTAGTGTAGTGTAATGTAGCGTAGTGTAGTGTAATTTAGTGTAGTGGAGTGTAGTGGAGTGTTAGTGTAATGTTGTGTAGTGTAGCGTAATTTAGTGTAGTGTAATTTAGTGTAGTGTAATGTAGTGTAGTGTAGTATAATGTAGTGTAGTGTAATTTAATGTAGTGTAGGGGAGTGTAGTGGAGTGTAGTTGTGTAATTGTAGTTGTAGTGTAGTGGAGTGTAGTGCAATGTAGTGAAGTATAGTGGAAGGTAGTATAGTGAAGTGTAATGTAGTGTAGTGCAGTGTAGTGGAGTGTAGTGCAATGTAGTGTAGTGTAATATAATGTAGTGGAGTGTAGTGGAGTGTAGTGGAGTGTAGTAGAGTGTAGTTGTGTAGTTGTAGTTGTAGTGTTGTGGAGTGTATGTAGTGTAATGTAGTGAAATATGTGGGAGGTAGTGGAGTGGAGTGTATGTAATGGAATGAGGTATAGTGTAATTGAGTGTAATTGAGTGCAGTGTGGTGTAGTGGAGTGTAGTGTATTGGA
>CAMXCT020003834.1:0-5000 GCA_947184155.2 Cladocopium goreaui
TTTGCATGGTTTCACCTCGCACTTATCATTTGATTTTTCGATATTTTTCGTACATTTTCAAAAATTGAACCTTGGGCTAGTCAATTTTATTCAGCGTGCACACCTCGTATGAAAACAATTCATTCACCAATGCCTTAAATTTTGGGGTCAGTCCCTAGTTTTAGCTCCAGAGGGTCAGGACCCAAATTGACTTTCTCATTTGTGAGGTCCCCGGGATCTTAGGGACCCCAGGCCTGACGCTAAGAGTCACCCCAGACGGGGATCTGAAAAGTATCCGACGCACCTTGGAGAGGTGTTATGGGTTCGGATCAACATGACATCAATTGACATCATGAACGATGCAAAGTTTCTGCTCCCGTTTGGATTCCGAGACATCGTCGAGCATTTTTGTTCAAGAGCCTCATGTGCCTCGAGCCATGCTCGCCGTAAAGGGACAAAGCATGGAATGTCAGAGGGAAGCTTCCGATGTCAAATTTGAGATGTAAAATGTCAATAAATGTCAAACAAATCCGTGTGAGTCAAGAGCCATGTCGAAGTCAGGGCCTCTGCGCAAGAATCCAAAGGGACCAATCAAGAAAGCAATGACACTGGCACCGAGTTGCCCTGCGTGTCCAGTTGCGTTGAGTTCCTGATGTAGTCGTCTTATCGTTCCAATTTGGACAGTCATAGCCGCCGAGTCTAACTGACTTGGCCGAGTAGCGCAATGTCGTTTTCAGACGAGGCTGACAAAATGATGAAAGTTCGTCAAAGTTCATGAAAGTCCCAGTTGGAAGATGATTCTCAGTAAGAAGATGTAAGAAGTAGGCCTCGAGCCACGCTTGCCGTTAAGGGACAAAGCATGGAATGTCAGAGGGAAGCTTCCGATGTAAAATGTCAATAAATGTCAAACAAATCCGTGTGAGTCAAGAGCCATGTCTAAGTCAGGGCCTCTGCGAAAGAATCCAAGGGACCAAAGAAAGCAATGACACTGGCACTGAGTTGCCCTGCGTGTCCAGTTGCGTTGAGTTCGTGATGTAGTCATCTTATCGGTCCAGTTTGGATTAAGTCATAGCCGCCGAGTCTAACTGACTTTGCCGAGTAGCGCCATGTCGTTTTCAGACGAGGTTGACAGAATGATGAAAGTTCGTCAAAGTTCATGAAAGTCCCAGTTGGAAGATGATTCTCAGTAAGAAGATGTAAGAAGTAGGCCTCGAGCCACGCTCGCCGTGAAGGGACAAAGCATGGAATGTCAGAGGGAAGCTTCCGATGTAAAATGTCAATAAATGTCAAACAAATCCGTGTGAGTCAAGAGCCATGTCTGAGATTCCAACCAGAACTTTTCAGACGAGGTTGACTAAATGATTCAAGTTCATCAAAGTCATGAAAGTCCCAGTTGGAAGATGATTCTCAGTAAGAAGATGTAAGAAGATGTACGAAGGGCCTCGAGCCACGCTTGCCGTGAAGGGACAAAGCATGGAATGTCAGAGGGAAGCTTCCGACGTCAAATTTGAGATGTCAATGTAGACAGCTGTTGGCCAATGTCAAACAAACCCGTGTGAGTCAAGAGCCATGTCTGAGTCAGGGCCTCTGCGAAAGAATCCAAAGGGACCATTGCTCGGATCTTGTCATAAAGCCCATTGCTTGAGGACGTGTACTGGCGGGGCTATTCCCATAAAGTAAGAATTAAGAATTGTTTCAATCAATGGCCCCAAATTTGCTTGAAACAGGTCTGCGACCAATTGAGACACATGGTCAGAACTTTCTGCATTTCGCGTAGCTTACACTAAATCAATTGCCTGGTTTTCAAAATTTCAATACTTGGTGCGTAATTAATGATTAAATATCATTGCTTGTTAATGTATCTGACATAATTCATTCAAATAAATGGTGAAATTGGTGAATTGTGAATGATGAGATTCCAACCAGAACTTTTCAGACGAGGTTGACAAAATGATGAAAGTTCGTTAAAGTTCATGAAAGTTCCAGTTGGAAGATGATTCTCAGTAAGACGAGCCACGCTCGCCGTGAAGGGACAAAGCATGGAATGTCAGAGGGAAGCTTCCGATGTAAAATGTCAATAAATGTCAAACAAATCCGTGTGAGTCAAGAGCCAGGTCTGAGTCAGGGCCTCTGCGAAAGAATCCAAGGGACCAAAGAAAGCAATGACACTGGCACTGAGTTGCCCTGCGTGTCCAGTTGCGTTGAGTTCCTGCATCATGATGTAGTCATCTTACCGGTCCAATTTGGATTAAATCATAGCCGCCGAGTCAAACTGACTTTGCCGAGTAGCGCAATGTCGTTTTCAGACGAAGTTGGCAAAATGATGAAAGTTCATCAAATTTCATGAAAGTCCCAGTTGGAAGATGATTCTCAGTAAGAAGATGTAAGAAGATGTACGAAGGGCCTCGAGCCACGCTTGCCGTGAAGGGACAAAGCATGGAATGTCAGAGGGAAGCTTCCGACGTCAAATTTGAGATGTCAATGTAGACAGCTGTTGGCCAATGTCAAACAAACCCGTGTGAGTCAAGAGCCATGTCTGAGTCAGGGCCTCTGCGAAAGAATCCAAAGGGACCATTGCTCGGATCTTGTCATAAAGCCCATTGCTTGAGGACGTGTACTGGCGGGGCTATCCCCATAAAGTAAGAATTAAGAATTGTTTCAATCAATGGCCCCAAATTTGCTTGAAACAGGTCTGCGACCAATTGAGACACATGGTCAGAACTTTCTGCATTTCGCGTAGCTTACACTAAATCAATTGCCTGGTTTTCAAAATTTCAATACTTGGTGCATAATTAATGATTAAATATCATTGCTTGTTAATGTATCTGACATAATTCATTCAAATAAATGGTGAAATTGGATGAAATTGGTGAATTGTGAATGATGAGATTCCAACCAGAACTTGAAAATGCCAGACTCTAGTACTCGTAAGTTCCGTGGGGAAGCAGAAACCATTTTGGCCACTGAGGTGTTTTGAGGTGTGGAGGAGGCAGGTTTGACCCGTTAAGGTCGAGCCTATTCCTAACCAGACTTGCCACTGCCATGTAGTGACTGGAGCAAGGGTCTCTCGCCCTGAATGTCAGACGAAATGTCAGACAAGTCTTGTGACAGAGGCTATGCTTGAAGATGCCGCCTGTTGGTGCACGAACACATCATATGTTTGTTCGGTTCGGGTTCGATCCGCTCCTGGGGGTCAAACCCTTCATCAAGGGGATAGTTTGTCACATAACCGCGATGCATCAGCAAGGCAGAACCTTTTTGTGTGTTGAAAGGCAGTGTTGGACAAAATGCGTTTTCTCTTGCGCGATGTTTTCATGGTGCTAAGGCTAGGGCACACCAAGCAGTTTCATTAATTTCCTTCAGGAAAGAGGCTTCCTCTGGATTTGCCAAGAGCTGGATTCATTCGACCGTCTCATGTTCAGCAAAGGGCTTGAGCTGTGCTTCTGACACAGCATTTTGAGCCTCGTATGAGGTTTGAACGGAAAGTTTCTGTTTAGGTGAACTAGATGTGAGGATAGAAAGGGTTCTGGCAAGGATTTTTTAAAGAACCCGTGAAAACTATAGGCCATTCCAAGTAGGCAAGGTTATAACCCCAAACCAACCTTGAACCCACTTGGGGTATCTTGGGGTCATGTTCAATCGGAACTCATCCTTCTGTGTCAATGGGAAATCTGGATGCTAGAAAGAGTTGTGGGGGGAAGCTCGGAAGAGTTTCCTTTGATCAACGACCATTTCAAGGAATGAGCTGTGCTTCTGACACAGCATTTTGAGCCTCGTATGAGGTTTGAACGCAAAGTTGGGTTTAGGTGAACTAGATGTGAGGATAGAAAGGGTTCTGGGAAGGATTTTTTAAAGAACCCGTGACAAAAAACTATAGGCCATTCCAAGTAGGCAAGGTTATAACCCCAAACCAACCTTGAACCCACTTGGGGTCATGTTCAATCGGAACTCATCCTTCTGTGTCAATGGGAAATCTGGATGCTAGAAAGAGTTGTGTGGGGAAGCTCGGAAGAGTTTCCTTTGTTCAACGACCATTTCAAGGGATCCCGGAAAACGGTCGAAAAAAAAATCCTTTTAAACATATCATGATGGTGTGAAACACGCATCTCACTTGGCAGCCATGGAGCCGAAGTTTCCATTTTGGGTTGCAGTTCCGCTTCATCAAGGGCATAGTTTGTCACATAATCGCGATGCATCAGCAAGGCAGAACCTTTTTGCGTGTTGAAAGGCAGTGTTGGACAAAATGCGTTTTCTCTTGTGTGATGTTTTCATGGTGCTAAGGCTAGGGCACACCAAACAGTTTCATTAATTTCCTTCAGGAAAGAGGCTTCCTCTGGATTTGCCAAGACTTGGATTCATTCGACCGTCTCATGTTCAGCAAAGGGCTTGAGCTGTGCTTCCGACACAGCATTTTGAGCCTCGTATGAGGTTTGAACGCAAAGTTGGGTTTAGGTGAACTAGATGTGAGGATAGAAAGGGTTCTGGGAAGAATTTTTTAAAGAACCCGTGACAAAAAACTATAGGCCATTCCAAGTAGGCAAGGTTATATCCCCAAACCAACCTTGAACCCACTTGGGGTATCTTGGGGTCATGTTCAATCGGAACTCATCCTTCTGTGTCAATGGGAAATTTGGATGCTAGAAAGAGTTGTGGGGGGAAGCTCGGAAGAGGTTCCTTTGTTCAACGACCATTTCAAGGAATCCGGGAAAACGGTCGAAAAAACTACATGTCATTTAAACATATCATGATGGTGTGAAACACGCATCTCACTTGGCAGCCATGGAGCCGAAGTTTCCATTTTGGGTTGCAGTTTCGGATTTGAAGGGCCCATTCTGAGACAAGGTTGGTACTGGCAGCCTTGAGATTTAATCGTTTGCCTGTATCAGGCCTCTTTGCACCAGCCCAATTTGCCCGATGTTCATGAAAATTATCCTATTTCGACCCATGCTCGGAGCTGTGAATCCAAGTGCCAAGTGTCTTGGAGATGCCAAGCCTTTCAGAAAGGTACCCAAGGGATGAAA
>CAMXCT020003834.1:7500-52669 GCA_947184155.2 Cladocopium goreaui
CTCATCCTCATCCTCATCCTCATCCTCATCCTCATCCTCATCCTCATCCTCCTTGCCATCCTCATCCTCATCCTCATCCTCACCCTCATCCTCATCCTCATCCTCATCCTCCTCGCCATCCTCATCCTCATCCTCCTCCTCGTCATCCTCATCCTCATCCTTGTCATCCTCATCCTCATCCTTGTCATCCTCATCCTCATTCGCCTCCTCCTCGTCCTCGTCCTCATTCTCATCCTCATCCTCTCCTCCTCATCGTCATCCTCATCCTCATCCTCATCCTCTTTCTCACTATCATCATCATCATCATCGTCATCATCATCATCATCATCATCATCATCCTCCTCATCCTCATCCTTGTCCATCCTCATCTCGCCTCCTCCTCGCCTCATTCGAATCCTCATCCTCTTCCTCTTCCTTCTTCTCCCTCCTCATCCTCATCCTCTCCTCATCCTCTTCGTCATCTCATCATCATCATCCTCCTCGTCCTCGTCCTCATCCTCAACCTCATCCTCATCCTCCTCATCCTCATCCTCATCCTCCTCATCCTCATCCTCCTCATCCTCATGCTCCTCATCCTCCTCCTCGTCATCCTCCTCATCCTTGTCGTCCTCATCCTTATCCTCATCCTCATCCTCTTTCTCACTATCATCATTATCCTCATCCTCATCCACATCCTTGTCTTCCTCATCCTCCTCCTCCTCATCCTCATCCTCCTCGTCATCCTCATCCTCATCCACATCCTTGTCATCCTCATCCTCATCCTTGTCATCCTCATCCTCATCCTTGTCATCATCCTCATCCTTGTCATCTTCATCCTCATCCTCATCCTCCTCATCCTCATCCCGAAAGCTAGCTGAGTCCCAGGGGCCAGGGCTGTCCTCATTCCTCTCCAAGTCCCTGCCGCGCTGCCTTGCATGACTAGCTTTCGCCCACTCCCCTCCATGGGCCTCAAGTTGTCTTTCAATTCTCAACACTGCCACTAACCGAGTCGGGGACATTGCAAACATGATCATGAAACATCACGAAGAATGAAACGCATTCAAAGTTCAAAAAAGGGGCGGAAAGGTATCAGAATGCAATAGAATAAGAAATGGAGATACATGATGTTCCACCTGTATTTTCTATTGTCTTTGTCGGTTGAATCAGCCAAGTTTTGTAAAAGTTGCACGGTTCCAGCACTCTTCAAAGTCCATCAAAAAGTCCTCAACGCTTTATCAAAAGTTCTAGGTTTGACGTGAGTGCAATGGCAGTTTTGTTGCTATGAAATCAAGTGCAATTCTGTGAAGTCCTTTCGTTGTGGCTCAAAAGGCCGGAGCCAATTCAAATTGTCAGCCAGGTTGCATGCCAGCCTCCACTTTCGAAAGTCTTTGTTCAAATCAGTTGTTTTGAATTCTTTTGCTACATGTTGAATGTGTTTATATATGTTTATATAAATTTCTTTATGTTATGTCATTTGATTTTAGGATGCCAGGTTGTCTCACCCGTTGCGGTGACACATTGTGAGAAAAGTCTGAGAGCCATGGAGACCCGAAGCCAGAACGGAAAGGAGACCTTGCAGCATCAGAAGTTTGGATTTTTTTGGTGCAGATGTTTTCCAAGAAATGTGAGATCGGAAATGCTTGGAAAAATACGGAAAGAGATTGAAACAGATGCACGTTTTGTCATGTTGTGTTGTTTTCTATATGGACATGGCGCGCTAACTGCTAACGAACAAAATAATCTAACAATTGTCAGCATAGAATGGAATGCACATACTGCACATTGCTTGCTACTTCATCGCGTTGAAGTGCATTACTTGGATGGTTTATCAGCAACTCTGTTTGGAATGGCATGCAGCGATAAAGTGTCAGTTCCTGCATGCATGAGAAGAGCAGCATTCACAAGTGAGAAGTCTCAGTCTCATATCTATGAGCCCCTTATCGCAGTGAGTACTGCAAAGTCTTGCAACAACTGTCAACTCAATGTCAAGCACCTCATATTTGCTTAATTGAAATCTCTCATTTGTAGGTCATTGGTCTTTTGAACATTGTTCTGTATGTTTTCTGTAATCTTCGGATGTTCTGACCTTCTCACTGTTTTACATGTTGTTTCCAGGGTCGAAAACTACTTGTGCGACTTGAGCAGACTCTTTTGGTAGAGTAGAGCAATCTGTTTTTCTCGGGTTCTCCCTGATTGTGATTGCGGCAGTGTGACTTGAGAGAACCAATTTTGTCGGTCTTTGAAGTGCGGGGAAGAGGATTTCGAGTGTCTTTCAACCCTTGGTTTGATATACAGAGGTGTGCACTACATCTATGCATGTATGTGTACTGTATCTCATGTACATACGTATGTAAATATATATATATATATACACATATGGTACGCTGTATCAAATCCGTTGATTTTCGTGATGAAATCATGTCTTTCTCGTTCTACCCCTTTTGTCTTTGTGTTTGTGCACCAACTCATAGAATCGTGATGTTTTACACATCCTTGAGAAATCTCAAAGACATCAGAGACGCCGAAGACAAAGAATCGACATGGAAACAACATGGAAACGACCGACATTAAGCATCCTTGAGCATGAAACGACGTGAAACGACGTGAAACTGCAGGAGCATGACCTGAGTCGGTGCGAACCAGACCTATCGAATGCAAAGCAATTGGCCAATTCACCTGATATAGTGCATTTGACAAGGCTTTGAGAAGAACGAGAAATTGGAGAAGGCGAAAAAACGGAACAGGCCAATGGGCCAATGGAACGACATAGATCAATTGGAGAAAGGGACCAGACATGGAATGCCTCGGCCACCCAGAGAGACAGGTCATGTCAGCGGCGTCGAGGTTTCTCAGTTTCGATTTGAGATGTTCATTGATTTTCAGTAAGGCTTTGCGAAGAAGTGCTTTGTCAACGCTTTGGGCGCGCAGTGGCGAACTGGAATTCGGGATGGAATTCTTGGAGTTTGGCTAATCTCGATATCGTCACCGTCGTCACCATTTCCAGTCACTGTGAAGCCAACGGCCGAACAAATTGGTCTGGGACAAGCCACCAGCACGTTCAAAGGGGTGCCTAATGAATTTCAAGAATTGGGATTCTTAAGGGGTGCCTATAATGGACACCCCTTAGTGTTCATGGAGATGCCATACCAGAAAATGATGAGTTCCAACCCAAAATCTTCCAATCCCACCCGCGTGGCATCTGTGGTGCACTTATGACCGACACAACACGGCAATGACACGAAATGACACGCATTTCTGGAAGCAAACGTGGGGAAATCGAAGAAACATGCACATATTGCTATGAATACCTCATTATCTGTTAGTTTGGAACCTTAAAAATTAAGGGGTGCCTAATGGTTACCCCCCTTAAGGGGTGCCTAATTGAGACCCGTTTGTACATCCTGGCAATCTCTGATTGCAGTTCCAGAGACAAAGGTCAGACAGAGGTCTTCACTTCTTTGACTTGTCCTTGACCAGGCGGCTGAGCGCATCGGATGAGGGAAGATATGGGAAGATTGTCAAGTTCCAGAAGTCGTTTATGGCGGGGCATGTTTGCCGACGCGCCCTTTGCATCAGAAAACGCCCAGCGTGTTGGTCGAAGCCAAGTGTAATTTTGCAGATCGTAGGAACCTGATTTGTGCAATGTACGAAGGTGGAAACTAGGTGGAGGTGCAAAAAGCAGAACGACAACAAAAGGGTGGTGAAGGTGTGTCAATGAAGAAGTCACGCCCAAAGTCGAGACTGCCGACGCATGTGCAGTTCGTTGCTCACGTTCAGAGAAGGTCTATACTCGAGCTTTCCCTGTGGGGATGGAGTCATGAATGATTTGAATTAGAAGTATCTAGTCATAGGTGTCACTTGAGTCACTTGACTCCCTCAGCTCTGACGCCGTGAGGATCAGGAATTAGTGCCGAGGTTGGCTGACAGCATGAGAAACAGCGACCTGGAAGGCCCACCTAGTGCAAATGCATAGATCCTGGTGACCCGCCACAAAAGGTGGATTGACGGCATCTGCATCCACTGCATCTATTGCATCGGCAAGTGTCTCATTCCCATGGAGGCCTTTGGATTGCCACTTCTTTCTGCCTTTGATGAGCACAGCCACGGAAAAGTGAACAAAAAGGAACGCAGGGAGACCATGTGCTAACGCAGAGACTGCGCATCCGTTCAATGTGAGAAGAAACCTTGCCACCAAGAATGTTTGATTCATTCCCTTTTGTCATTAATGTTCATTTGTGAGGTTGGCAAGGCAAACCATGCTTGGAGTAAAAGGTTACAAAGCCAAGATAAAGTTGGCAAAAAGCAGGGTGCAGAGCAGTTAGTCGTAAATGCAAAAAAGAGTAAGTTCGAAGAGACCTGGTAGACCTGGTAGACAAAGTCAACAGCCTGACATTCCTCTCTGACTCATTTCGAACCATAAGACATCTTGCTAATAAGACTGTGAGGCGCTGAGAGATTCCGAGGGTGCCATGTCAAATAGAAACGCAGGGAGACCATGTGCTAACGCAGAGACTGCGCATCCGTTCAATGTAAGAAGAAACCTTGCCGCCAAAAATGTTTGATTCATTCCCTTTGTCATTAATGTTCATTTGTTAGGTTGGCAAGGCAAACCATGCTTGGAGTAAAAGGTGACAAAGCCAAGATAAAGTTGGCAAAAAGCAGGGTGCAGAGCAGTTAGTCGTAAATGCAAAAAAGAGTAAGTTCGAAGAGACCTGGTAGACCTGGTAGACAAAGTCAACAGCCTGACATTCCTCTCTGACTCATTTTGAACGATAAGACATGTTGCTAATAAGACTGTGAGGCGCTGGGAGATTCCGAGGGTGCCATGAAGACTTTCGATGCCGCTCTCCCAAGGACCCAGCATCAAGGGCAGAAAAGAGCCTGAAGCCTTGTTGCCACACCTTACCAAGAGTGAGCCAACAAGAAAATTAAACGAACCTTCTTAGGCACGTGTGCTTGTGAGCGCATGAAAATGGATCCACATACATAAACCGGATGTGGAAACAAAGACAAGAAAAAAAAAGCTGAGATGTTTAGCCGTGAGTCTGAAGTAAAAAGTTTTCGGCTCGCAGTCTCTTCTTTCAATGCAGCTTGGCATTGCCGAGCTGAGTAGTAAGGATTCTGAGGCTCTGAGGATTCCACCGCATGACATTGCCGAGCTTGCATCATGTAGTAAGATTGCAAGGGAATGTAAGGGAAAAGTAAGTGAACCGAGATGAAAAGAGCAAACTTTCACACGCTTCCTATGCGCTTCCTATGTCTTCCCTTGATCAAAGGAATTTGCGAACCTGCAAATTCGTCCTCGCTTTGATGTCCTGTGAGGAATCTTCGAGCACAGGCCACAGCACTTGCCGAGTTTCCGACTTTCGACTTTGCTGCGCTTAGGCTCTTAGACAGACCTGGTAGACCTGGTAGACCAAGTCGCATCGAGGGCAGAAAAGAGCCTGAAGCCTCAAGCTTCGAGTTCGATGATATGAGAAGGACTCTGAGGCTGTGAGGATTCTGTAGATTCCAAATGTGCCAATTATGCTAAAGACTCCAAAGATTCCAAAGATTCCAATTCCAAGAGCAAATTCCAAAGCAACCAGAAAACAAATTGGCCATATCTTATAGAGACCTGGTAGACCAAGCCAACAGCCTAACAACGCTAACAATCCTCTCTGACTCATTTCGAACCATAAGACATCTTCATAATAAGACTGTGAGGCGCTGGGAGATTCCGAGGGTGCCATGAAGACTTTCGATTTTGCCGCTCTCCCAAGAACCCAGCATCGAGGGCAAAAAAGATCAGTTCCATGACTTAGGCCGGGATTTGATGCAAGGCCTGTTCCAGCGGCTGCGGCGCAGCAATCGCGAGAGCTCTTCAAAGGATAATGAACCCCTTGCTTATCTCGAAGTGCTGCCGGCACTTTGCTGTGAGGATTCTGTAGATTCCAAATGTGCCAATTGAGCCACGTTTTAAACCCTTGTGTTCATGTTAAGCAAGGGGCCCCTTGTAAGGGTGTGGCGTAAGCAAAACTGTGGTGCGCGTAAGCCAGCGTAAGCTCCGCGTAAGACAAGATATGCGCGTAAGCAAAACCTGTGTGCGTGTAAGCAAGACGTAAGCAATGGCGTAAGCATTTCCTTTTTTTTGGTGCCAGGATGTAAGATTCTCTTTTCCTGGTTTCTGGGGGTTTGCTAGGAAACCAGGGGTTTGACATTTCACCCCAAGCAGCACAGTGAAGCAGCCAACTGCCTACATAGCAGCGCAAATGTCCAAACAACACGCCTGGCTGCACCCTTGCCTCTGTGCAGAGTTGTTGCAGTCTGTTGCACCTTTGCAAAATTGCACCTTTGTAATTTTGTAGCTTCCACCGCTTCGTGCATGGCTCAATTATGGCTCAAGTATGCTAAAGACTCCGAATATTGTCGCGTAGGCCTGCGTAAGCTCCCTGCGTAACCAACTGTTGCGTATAAGGGATGCTTCAGGATGGGTTTTTTCGCGAGCTTGCAGGTTCGTAGGGAATAAGGTCTGCCGAAATGCATAAGACTGAACCAGGTGGACCAGCAGAACAATAAGAATTTCCAGTTTCAATCTGGCCTTGGAAAGAATATGCGTGACACTTTTGGTAAAGATCTTTACGCAGTCTGTAAAACTTTAAGCCCGACAAACTCCGATGAACTTAACCTTGCGCGCAAAGATGTCCAAACATTTCCTACGTGTGTTTTGACGTTTTCGCCCCTAAAACGCATGGAAAAACAGCACGCGGAAAGTAAAATCGCATTTTTATAACCAGTTTTCCACTTTGGCAACGACATTTTCACGTAGCAAATTCGGCCGCGACGAACCCCGACGAACTCCGACGAACTCTGGCGAACTCCGTTCCTGGGTCATATCAGAAATTTGATCTCTGGTTTTTTCCTGACCAGCCTTAACCTACCACAAAGCGACACACAGCGCCTGAATGCCAAAGTTCCTTCCCAGCTGCTACCAACAAGGACGCGGTCAGGGTCATACCTTGTGTTCTAGAAATCCCTTATTCCCAACGAACCACGTTGCTCGCGAAAAAAGCCACTTCAGGAGGTAAATAATCTGTTAATGTCTGCTAATAGTTGATAGATGTTGATAGATGTTGATACAGGTTGATAACGTCCAGCCACCCAGAGCACAGGCGTATCTCTTTGCATGGTTTCACCTCGCCCTTATCATTTGATTTTTCGATATTTTTCGTACATTTTCAAAAATTGAACCTTGGGCTAGTCAATTTTATTCAGCGTGCACACCTCGTATGAAAACAATTCATTCACCAATGCCTTAAATTTTGGGGTCAGGCCCTAGTTTTAGCTCCAGAGGGTCAGGACCCAAATTGACTTTCTCATTTGTGAGGTCCCCGGGATCTTAGGGACCCCAGGCCTGACGCTAAGAGTCACCCCAGACGGGGATCTGAAAAGTATCCGACGCACCTTGGAGAGGTGTTATGGGTTTGGATCAACATGACATCAATTGACATCATGAACGATGCAAAGTTTCTGCTCCCGTTTGGATTCCGAGACATCGTCGAGCATTTTTGTTCAAGAGCCTCATGTGCCTCGAGCCATGCTCGCCGTAAAGGGACAAAGCATGGAATGTCAGAGGGAAGCTTCCGATGTCAAATTTGAGATGTAAAATGTCAATAAATGTCAAACAAATCCGTGTGAGTCAAGAGCCATGTCGAAGTCAGGGCCTCTGCGCAAGAATCCAAAGGGACCAATCAAGAAAGCAATGACACTGGCACCGAGTTGCCCTGCGTGTCCAGTTGCGTTGAGTTCCTGATGTAGTCGTCTTATCGTTCCAATTTGGACAGTCATAGCCGCCGAGTCTAACTGACTTGGCCGAGTAGCGCAATGTCGTTTTCAGACGAGGTTGACAAAATGATGAAAGTTCGTCAAAGTTCATGAAAGCCCCAGTTGGAAGATGATTCTCAGTAAGAAGATGTAAGAAGTAGGCCTCGAGCCACGCTCGCCGTGAAGGGACAAAGCATGGAATGTCAGAGGGAAGCTTCCGATGTAAAATGTCAATAAATGTCAAACAAATCCGTGTGAGTCAAGAGCCATGTCGAAGTCAGGGCCTCTGCGAAAGAATCCAAGGGACCAAAGAAAGCAATGACACTGGCTCCGAGTTGCCCTGCGTGTCCAGTTGCGTTGAGTTCGTGATGTAGTCATCTTACCGGTCCAGTTTGGATGAAGTCATAGCCGCCGAGTCTAACTGACTTTGCCGAGTAGCGCCATGTCGTTTTCAGACGAGGTTGACAGAATGATGAAAGTTCGTCAAAGTTCATGAAAGTCCCAGTTGGAAGATGATTCTCAGTAAGAAGATGTAAGAAGTAGGCCTCGAGCCACGCTCGCCGTGAAGGGACAAAGCATGGAATGTCAGAGGGAAGCTTCCGATGTAAAATGTCAATAAATGTCAAACAAATCCGTGTGAGTCAAGAGCCATGTCTGAGATTCCAACCAGAACTTTTCAGACGAGGTTGACAAAATGATTCAAGTTCATCAAAGTTCATGAAAGTCCCAGTTGGAAGATGATTCTCAGTAAGAAGATGTAAGAAGATGTACGAAGGGCCTCGAGCCACGCTTGCCGTGAAGGGACAAAGCATGGAATGTCAGAGGGAAGCTTCCGACGTCAAATTTGAGATGTCAATGTAGACAGCTGTTGACCAATGTCAAACAAACCCGTGTGAGTCAAGAGCCATGTCTGAGTCAGGGCCTCTGCGAAAGAATCCAAAGGGACCATTGCTCGGATCTTGTCATAAAGCCCATTGCTTGAGGACGTGTACTGGCGGGGCTATTCCCATAAAGTAAGAATTAAGAATTGTTTCAATCAATGGCCTCAAACTTGCTTGAAACAGGTCTGCGACCAATTGAGACACATGGTCAGAACTTTCTGCATGTCGCGTAGCTTACACTAAATCAATTGTGCATAATTAATGATTAAATATCATTGCCTGTTAATGTATCTGACCTAATTCATTCAAATAAATGGTGAAATTGGTGAATTAATTGTGAATGATGAGATTCCAACCAGAACTTTTCAGACGAGGTTGACAAAATGATGAAAGTTCGTCAAAGTTCATGAAAGTTCCAGTTGGAAGATGATTCTCAGTAAGAAGATGTAAGAAGTAGGCATCGAGCCACGCTCGCCGTGAAGGGACAAAGCATGGAATGTCAGAGGGAAGCTTCCGATGTAAAATGTCAATAAATGTCAAACAAATCCGTGTGAGTCAAGAGCCATGTCTGAGTCAGGGCCTCTGCGAAAGAATCCAAGGGACGAAAGAAAGCGATGACACTGGCACTGAGTTGCCCTGCGTGTCCAGTTGCGTTGAGTTCCTGCATCATGATGTAGTCATCTTACCGGTCCAATTTGGATTAAATCATAGCCGCCGAGTCAAACTGACTTTGCCGAGTAGCGCAATGTCGTTTTCAGACGAGGTTGGCAAAATGATGAAAGTTCATCAAAGTTCATGAAAGTCCCAGTTGGAAGATGATTCTCAGTAAGAAGATGTAAGAAGATGTACGAAGGGCCTCGAGCCACGCTTGCCGTGAAGGGACAAAGCATGGAATGTCAGAGGGAAGCTTCCGATGTCAAATTTGAGATGTAAAATGTCAATAAATGTCAAACAAACCCGTGTGAGTCAAGAGCCATGTCTGAGTCAGGGCCTCTGCGAAAGAATCCAAAGGGACCATTGCTCGGATCTTGTCATAAAGCCCATTGCTTGAGGACGTGTACTGGCGGGGCTATTCCCATAAAGTAAGAATTAAGAATTGTTTCAATCAATGGCCCCAAATTTGCTTGAAACAGGTCTGCGACCAATTGAGACACATGGTCAGAACTTTCTGCATTTCGCGTAGCTTACACTAAATCAATTGCCTGGTTTTCAAAATTTCAATACTTGGTGCATAATTAATGATTAAATATCATTGCTTGTTAATGTATCTGACCTAATTCATTCAAATAAATGGTGAAATTGGTGAATTGTGAATGATGAGATTCCAACCAGAACTTGAAAATGCCAGACTCTAGTACTCGTAAGTTCCGTGGGGAAGCAGAAACCATTTTGGCCACTGAGGTGTTTTGAGGTGTGGAGGAGGCAGGTTTGACCCGTTAAGGTCGAGCCTATTCCTAACCAGACTTGCCACTGCCATGTAGTGACTGGAGCAAGGGTCTCTCGCCCTGAATGTCAGACGAAATGTCAGACAAGTCTTGTGACAGAGGCTATGCTTGAAGATGCCGCCTGTTGGTGCACGAACACATCATATGTTTGTTCGCTTCGGGTTCGATCTGCTCCTGGGGGTCAAACCCTTCATCAAGGGGATAGTTTGTCACATAGTCGTGATGCATCAGCAAGGCAGAACCTTTTTGTGTGTTGAAAGGCAGTGTTGGACAAAATGCGTTTTCTCTTGTGCGATGTTTTCATGGTGCTAAGGCTAGGGCACACCAAGCAGTTTCATTAATTTCCTTCAGGAAAGAGGCTTCCTCTGGATTTGCCAAGAGCTGGATTCATTCGACCGTCTCATGTTCAGCAAAGGGCTTGAGCTGTGCTTCTGACACAGCATTTTGAGCCTCGTATGAGGTTTGAACGCAAAGTTGGGTTTAGGTGAACTAGATGTGAGGATAGAAAGGGTTCTGGCAAGGATTTTTTAAAGAACCCGTGACAAAAAACTATAGGCCATTCCAAGTAGGCAAGGTTATAACCCCAAACCAACCTTGAACCCACTTGGGGTCATGTTCAATCGGAACTCATCCTTCTGTGTCAATGGGAAATCTGGATGCTAGAAAGAGTTGTGGGGGGAAGCTCGGAAGAGGTTCCTTTGTTCAACATTTCAAGGAATCCGGGAAAACGGTCGAAAAAACTACATGTCATTTAAACATATCATGATGGTGTGAAACACGCATCTCACTTGGCAGCCATGGAGCCGAAGTTTCCATTTTGGGTTGCAGTTCCGCTTCATCAAGGGCATAGTTTGTCACATAATCGCGATGCATCAGCAAGGCAGAACCTTTTTGTGTGTTGAAAGGCAGTGTTGAACAAAATGCGTTTTCTCTTGTGCGATGTTTTCATGGTGCTAAGGCTAGGGCACACCAAACAGTTTCATTAATTTCCTTCAGGAAAGAGGCTTCCTCTGGATTTGCCAAGACTTGGATTCATTCGACCGTCTCATGTTCAGCAAAGGGCTTGAGCTGTGCTTCTGACACAGCATTTTGAGCCTCGTATGAGGTTTGAACGCAAAGTTGGGTTTAGGTGAACTAGATGTGAGGATAGAAAGGGTTTTGGCAAGGATTTTTTAAAGAACCCGTGACAAAAAACTATAGGCCATTCCAAGTAGGCAAGGTTATAACCCCAAACCAACCTTGAACCCACTTGGGGTCATGTTCAATCGGAACTCATCCTTCTGTGTCAATGGGAAATCTGGATGCTAGAAAGAGTTGTGGGGGGAAGCTCGGAAGAGGTTCCTTTGTTCAACATTTCAAGGAATCCGGGAAAACGGTCGAAAAAACTACATGTCATTTAAACATATCATGATGGTGTGAAACACGCATCTCACTTGGCAGCCATGGAGCCGAAGTTTCCATTTTGGGTTGCAGTTTCGGATATGAGGGGTCCATTCTGAGACAAGGTTGGTACTGGCAGCCTTGAGATTTAATCGTTTGCCTGTATCAGGCCTCTTTGCACCAGCCCAATTTGCCCGATGTTCATGAAACTTATCCTATTTTGACCCATGCTCAGAGCTGTGAATCCAAGTGCCAAGTGTCTTGGAAATGCCAAGCCTTTCAGAAAGGTACCCAAGGGATGAAATGCTGCGCTACACGCAATCTAAGACGCATGGCAGCAGTCGGTCAGCTCAAACATTTGCTATGAAACACGAGCTGCCACAGTCTTGAGCCTAGATAGCTGCGACAGTACTGTCTGAGTTTCACGTGAAGTTTTGAATGGAACCTCCAATCTTGCTGCATCAATCGGCCTTGCTTCGAAATTCTATGCAGCTATGCATTCACCACCGGTGACGCGAGTTGTGAAATGGAAATGCAGCTGACCTGAAACCTAGTAGAGATCTTGTCTGTAGACCTTTCGATCGGAAAAAGAACAGACAGAGTTCTGCCGATGACAAGAGGTTTAGCAGAAGTTCAAAATTTGGGTTTTAACTTTCAACAATTTGCGTTTTATGCCACCATATTTTACTCTTCAAAGCTGTGATCAAAAGGCGGTCCTGAAATACGTAGTCCCGACCTTGCGGAAAAAGTGTGCGATCTCTTAGGAGCCGTGTTTTTCTGCAAGTGCTTCGGCAGGTGTTGGCGGATTTGCCCAGATGTCTGCCTTTTTTAAGTTCTTCGTGTTTTGTTCATAGGTGCAGTTTTGGCATGTTGATCATGTTGTAGCCATGGATCCTTACCTCGAATGTGAGTTCAGATGCTGTGAGAGGTTTTCAGACTGGCTGTGACAGGCCTCCACAGATACGAAATGAAAGGAAACGACCAAACGAATCAGCGTTGGTTCTTCGACATTTACGTTGTTTTTCAGAACATGTGTTGACTAAAGGAATCTTGAAGCACCCTGTCACAAACGCCAAGACCTTTACAAGACCAACTTTGCTTTGAGTCTGGCATCTTGCTTGTGATTGTGTTTGCAACTGGCTCACGTCTGTTTTTCCTGATATGATCTTCCTGGATTAGTCCGCAGCTATCATGTTGCAACGCAGGTCCAAAGGAGGTAAGTGTCGTAAGTGCCCCCCAGAGTCCCATTGACCACTTAGTACATCCGAGAGTCATTTTTCAAAAGGCATCTGTCAATTTTGGAGCACCGGCGACCGGGAGACCCATGCACCGGGTGTGAGGAATTTTGTTTGAAGGGAGGGTTCTACACAGAGATGCGGAGACGCAGTGACTTAGTGAACTTAGCTAATTTTACTGAGCTTTGCTGTCTGTATCTTGGTATATCTTAGTATATCTTAGTATCTTGGTCTGTCTTACATGATCTTACTTCAATCTTCTGGAAGCGAGACGTGAAGCACCAGAGTTCCTATGCAGCCCATGTGCACGAGGTCATGTTCCATTCAGTGTTTTGGGACCCAAAGAGGAGCAGCCACACAGATTTGGACTTTTGACAGCCGTGTAACTTGCTTGGCTCCTCATATCAGGTTTCAAAATCCCGAGAAACAAATACAAGCACATCAAGCACATCAATAAAAAACAGAAGACAGAAACATCAGAATCGAGTGAAAAACGAAGACCAAACAAAGACCTAGAAAGATTCTCGGCTAGAGAATGGCCGTCAGGTGCCATGGGCAGTTCATCCCAGCCAAGTAAGGCACGGTGGCATCGGGTGTGAGACTTGGCTGTGGAAAGTTGTCGCGAGGCCTGATATAACAAGATATGACTTGATTAAACTTGATGACTAAACATGTTTTTGCAACCTTTTGTATCAGATTGTATCAACACTTCTGAAAGGCAAATGTGTTGAATGATGTGCTGTGCTTGGGTGGTGACCTGGCGCTGATCGCAGCAATCGTCCAAAAAAAATGGCGTTTACCAATGACACCAGTGGCTTCAATCATATTATATAAACTGGTGTCATACTATGGAATACCATGTTTATACCAATGACATTACCCAACATTTTATTCCATTGAACTACTCTGCGTATGTTGGGTATACCAATCCCCCATCCAATTTCGAGGTTTCAGGATGTGCTTAGATATTGCCTTTAGACCAAAGTTGCAGACGAAGACCTGTGCAACTGCCTTTCGGCTCGTACAGCTGTAGGAATTTTGAGAAAGCCTGTGGGACACTCATGGCAGAGCACAACATGCATAGAGGGCCTCCAAATGTGCACAGCGGTTGCTCGAGTAATTTGGCTCACCCAGATGTTACAGGTCGGATGTCTGATTTGTGTTGACATAATTGGGTGATGTTAATGAATTGAAGACCCTGAGCTCAACAGAATACGCATGTCATGAATGTGGCGTTATGGTCAAAGTCAAAGTCACAGCAAGTAACCAAGGCAATATCGGGCTCAATCCCTTGACACCATTTGAGAGCCTTTTTGTCCAAGTATTTCCTGACGCCTGGTGCCTCAAAGCTGAACACATAGCAAGGACCTTGCTGTGTTCGTATGTCGTATCTTAAAAATCTGGGCGGGGACCCATGGTCCCCAATGGCGACCTGGAAATAAAGAACGTCTTCACCGGGACCGGGACAATCTGACAGTTTAGTCGGGATGATGGAGCTGATGTGTCTGTTGATCATATATGTATCATATATGTTCATCTTGATTTAGCCTTAAACCTGGTGCAACACAAGAGTCTAGTGGAAAGTTCCCATTGTCGAGTCACTATTACGTAGTATGTCAGACATTGCAATCAATCATGCCGGACGAAAAAAAGGGAAGCTTTCACTAGTTGAACCCGGACACTTGAAGACATCAAAAGAAAAACATGCTGGAAAAAGTATGGAAAAGTGACCCTCTGGTAATCAATCATGGCAATAAAAACTTAATGGTGTTTGAATAGGAAATCATCTAAAGGTGGATTTCTCAGCCAGGTTTGATTGAGGGTTTTTCGCTATTCTTCACATTCCCTCAGGGTTTCTGATCAAAACATGCCATGTTCAGATGGACCCTGCTTGGTCCATCCTCCCTGCGCAACGCAACCAGCCGGGCTCAGGGATGTTCCCTACCTGCTGAGAGGGGGCCTGAGAAATGACGATGGGTGGATGGCTGGAGATGTTCAGTGGAACATACGGTGGCTGGTTGCGAAATCCTGTACCAGTTGATAGGTGGTTTATCCCATTATCTATAGGGTTTCAATCATCCAAGGTGATGCAGGGCTTCTTCCATCCACAGTATATCGAAAAACCACTGGAACCACTGGGGCAGCTTTGTACCTGATACTGTATAGGAATACCATGGAATACCGATGTACCATGAAATGGGATGGGATAGTGATATCTATAAAGCATGCCTTAGATGAACCTTAGCTAATTAAGCCACACCCTCCTTTGCACCTTGCCTGGGCCAAGTGTGAAGACGCTGATGGAACAGGGTTTCAACACGTTTGCCGTCTCCCCACCTGGTAAAGGTGTTGGGAATAGGCCAAAAAGCGGCTGTTTTCCCCACAGTGTCCATGTTCAATTGGAAATGAACCATTTTGGACTACTCTTGGGGTCGCCCATTTCAAGAACTTGCCGTTTATGCTGGCGAGTTTTTAAGGGTGTCATGTATGCACCGGCCAAGCAGATAAAAACCAATGAGCACCAAGTTCAGGACCTTGCAAAGTTGATGTTTTTTTAAGTGTTATGTTTGTTATGTTGGTGGTTGTAATGTATTTTTTTCATTTTTCATGTTTTTTCATGGTTTCCGGTGCCCATTGCAACGGTTAAAGAAGCGCCAACTTCTGTAGGTCATGAGTTGGTTTGGCATCCCCTTCTGTGGCTACAGCTGTGAGTTGGGACCTGACGGGTCGGTGGTTGTGTATGTTTGCTATATATATATATATGAATATGAATATGCATATAATCATATATATATATATATGTATTACATGTAATTATATAGACAGAGGATAAAGCATCCATGAGAGTATCTATATAATATCTATATACTATAGCAAACCTATTAGGGTTAATATAATGGAGGAATATACTAACTCAACCAGCTTCTTTTTTGTTTTTTTGACGTATCTAAGATCTCTAAGGCTGGCCTAACGACAAGCTCTTGAAGTGACCACTGTAAAGTGAACCTATGTCGTCTTGTCTCACTATGTCTCACTATGATGTGATGAACATCCAGTCAACATCCGTGAAGGTGTATTTCCCTGAATGTATTCCATAAATATATATATATATACAGTACACACACAGAAACCCCTTCATTTATGAATTTCCCTTTTCCATTACCTGGATTCGTTTCGCTCTGGGTAGCGTCCCTTGGTCACCAGACTGTGTGGTCTAACGGCATGGAAAGATAGACAACCCAGCTGAAACAGCAATGTTTTTTGCAGGGTATCTATCGATGATTGGTCTTTACAGAATGGCAATACCAAGTGATACCACCCAAATTTATGCCAATTTGATGTTTGATTATGTTTGATCATCATATTGACCAGAAAACGAACACACTTTGGAATGTCATGGAGTATCCATCATTTCTGAAGCCCAACCCAGACATATGGGACCCATGTCGCGTTCCCGCATTCCCGGCGTCGCCGTGAATTGAGGTTTTCACCCTTTCGGGGCAACTTGCTGGCTGTTGGTACTGGACAGCAGGGTCTTCCCAGTGGGGCAGACCACGGCAGACACGTGGCTGACACGGTGAGGTTCATTGTCATAGGATCCATGGTGCTGGTATATATATATATACTAACATTGGGGGTATATTGATGGTAAATGTTACCATATTTAGCATACATGGATCCCATGGGTCATGAAATGTTCGCCTAATGTTCGCCTTTCGGCTTTCGTCGGGCATATGATTTTCACATATTTTCACATATGTTCAGATATTTTCACCAAAAGTCGGGAACGAACATTGGGTTCAACCAGCAGTCAGACTGCCATGAATTGGATTCGTAACGTTTCAAACATGGGAGTGGGTAACTGTGTAACAAGATAAGGGTGAGATCAGCGGTAATTGATAAGAATAAAACCAATGAAACTGGCTGGCTTCATACTTTGGTCCATCCTACAGGCAACAGCAATGCAGTGACTGTAGATGATGGTCCCCCAGTGGCTTGGGATACACCCCACTAACTCATTTGCTAATTTGAATGATCATGCCATGCCCGGCCACCAGAATCTTGATGCGAGGCTGGATTTTGTGTTGAAGTTCACTTGGCTAAGACAGAGGTTTTCGTTTTGGAAGTTTTGGATAAAGGAATATGCCCAGCTAAAGTTAATGCCACTTCTGGATACTTATGGCATGATTGTTGAACATGAAGCACTTGGAATCGCTTGGACTTGGTCTGACATCTTGCGATGTATGCAGGGTATCTGTCCGAAGGGTATGATTCATCTCCCGACTCTCCGGGAGTTGAAAGCGTCATGTGTCGGTCGTGAGGGACGGTTGCACGGATGCTGTATACGCTGCATTGGATCTACAGCAACGCTTGGGAACAGTGACTCTTCACAGTGACATATCCGTTATGGGGATTTTGCTTCCTCGGTTTTGAAGCTCATCACCTGCAGGGTTCGCCTGGTCCCCATTTCTAATTCGAAGTTCATCCATATAGCCATATAGCTTTCCCATAACTTTCCCGTAGTCTTCCTATAGATTTCCCCCTGGTTTTCCCTTAGCTTTCCCTCAAAACTTCAGGTATTTTGGCATCGTTGGCAATGGCAAGCTACACGTCTTGGACATTGCCGCAGGAGTGCTGGTATGTGCTGGTGAAAGTTGCAAGATGAGCCATTAAAAATACAATTTTGACACAATATGGTATTGATTATTGTAGATTATTAATCTAGATTATGGTATGTTTATAGATGGTTATGATAGATGATTTAGCAATGACATAGACAACTACATTTTGTTCATTGTTATTGTTTTATGTTTTATCATTTTTAGATGAGCCATTATGAACAATTATATATAAAGTTGATGATATTATAGATGATATAGATTACTCCAGTATGAGCCGTTATTCCATTATTATAACAAAGATCCCCCATGGTTGTCCGTTTACAGAATGCCACTCCTTTGGTGTTACAAAATGCACCCTCCAACCACCTTCTCATAAACGGAAAAAAAAATAAACTATTTATTTTGGGAATTCTTTTGTATGGCCGGGCATTTTACAAAAATCCTGCAGTCATGTATGGATGATAGATTATGCTAATTTGTTTTTAGTGTTGTGATACCCACAGGTTGCATTTTGTAAATAAAAAAGGGTATATACCATGTTCAGTGGTATTTTCCATTATTTTGACCGGCCGGGCATTTTGTAAATGGGAGCTTGGAGCATTTTATAGTGGTGTTTGTCGCAAGTCCCAAAAATGAACCTTGGCAGTACACAAACGGAAAAAATGGTAAAACATGTTGTCGGGATGCTTTCAGTTTTTGGACGTGTTGGCATTTCATAAAAACCTCAAGTTTTTATATTATACTATATCTGCATTTTATATTGCGGCAATATGTTTTTCGTCGGGCCACCCATTTTATAAACACAGATGCATATCATTTATGAAGTGACCAGCTAGGGGTAGGTACCCATCAAGCAAGGGGGATTAACAAAGATGAATTTGCAGACGAATCAAAACAAAGTTAACATAACTATAGGTTGGTTGGCTTATTATGTTGATTGAGCAATGACACAACTATGTTGTTATCTTTGTTAACAATGAGCCATGAAATGTTGGTTGCTTATTATGTTGATGAATCACATAATTATTCCATTGACTGGAACTTTTTCTAGATTTTGGTTTTTCTGAAACTAGGTCGTTATATAACCAGGAAAGCCATAGCTTACAACCAAAAAAACTAATGATATCTTATCTAGGTCAATCTTACATGGATACTTTAATCCTTTGGTCTTTTGGTATCAATGGGAAAAGCTACTAACCAGCAAAGATTTTTTTTGCAGTTTATCTAAGATGGTCAATGTTGTGATTATATTTATATATATATATATACAATATTATGAAATTATCAATGGTTATAATCTGATATAATTGGTTGTCAAATCATCAGTTTCCATGCAAATCTATGCAGTTTTGAGGGGTCCGACCATCTCATAATCAATCTCATCCAAAAGTACCACCAACTTCAACAGGAGGCCAACCAGTCAGCGCCTCAATTCGGGCTGGTGAAGGCGTTTTCGTCATCTTCCATAGATTTGCTGATGGAAAAAAGGATAAAACGCCATCAAACATGGTGATTTCACCACTCAAAGTTGGGATTAGATTTGATTTCATCACCAAATCCGATGAATTTGATGGGTTGATTTGAGGCAAAAAATGAGGTTTCTGAAACCATGTTCCCCATGATTTCCCATGACTTCCCTAGGAAGTCTCTGGTCGCTTAGCGTATCATATATCGTAAATGACATGATTACAAGGATTCTATTATCAATCTATGTAAATCTGGCATTGTGTATGATTTCAAATATGTTCAAATGATTGACAATCATTTGTAAAATGACATTGTAATCTACTGAAATATTACAATGAATTCTATGTGGATTACAAATTACCTATACTGAGTACATTGTAATGCAATGTAATATGGTGGTTTTAAACATATTACAATGAAGTTCACCAACTACTGTTAATCCGTGTCCAGCTTGCGATACCACTTCTTCGGCGAGTGGGCCATCCACGACTTTGCAGAAACTTCCAATGTAAGCGCCACCCAGCAATGGTCAGAGAAAGCCCAGACTGTTACAGTTCACAAAGCTCGCAAGGTCCCACATTTACCAACGAATTTGTCTTATTCTTGATTGTCCATGCACATCTATTTAATGTGATGAACCCGCCTATCTACGAGTTACTGTTTGGGTCGCAATCAGAATCATGGTCCATGCCCTAAAAATATCCCACGATATACGTGCCCCATCCAACCTGCCTCATGGTCTACAACAAGACACTTCAAGGGTGAACGAGCCATCAAAACTGCAGAGTTTATCTTTGGGAGTTGTTCAATCGCTGGGCTACATCCTCTTTGAAGTGGGTTACAATGGACATCAATAGACAATGGGGAATACCCCACGTAGTAATATATCATGTTATAATCTATATTTGGATATATTTGGTTGTAACCCATCTATTAACATTAGCTAACCTAATAGAATTAGTGAACCACTTGGTTCGCAACCCACAATGAAGCTCTTCGCGAAGTCGTCCCGAGGTCTGCGAATGGATGACCAACCAAGCGGTCTACGACGTAGCATGGAGTGAGGCGAGGAATCGTGGCATGGAACAATCCTTAGACAGTTATGATGGTTAGTAACCCCGAATTCTAAGTGGTTAGTAATGAAATTCTACATGGCATAATCACCACCATGGCCAGAAATACCAAATCAATAAGTGGTTGGTAATGGTGATTAGTGGAGGTGAATAGTGGTTAACAATGGTTGATAGTGGCTAAACATGTGATGAACGATAGTTATAACTGCATGGTTATGTCAATGGAATTCAAAAAAACAAAACGCAAATTTAAATGGGGTTTTGTTAGTACTTATACCTGCTATTTCGGGCCATAAGTGTACCCTCCGGTAAACTAACATGGCTATAAACAATGGCCCATTTAGTTCGTTGATTTACCAATGAAACATGTTTCTCCATAGTTTTTTGTATGTTTACCAGAGGGTATAGCAGGTGATTGTGGTTGATGTGTTGAACTTCCAACTTTGGTGAAAGTGACGGATTTTTCTTTTGTTACATGTTTCGTTGTTGATGTTGTTGGCAATGGATCATTTTCCCAGCTATAAACTTCATTTAGTTCGGTGATTTCCCAGTGCCACGCTTGATTACCAGAAGTTAAAACTTTAAACACTTAATCTTCCATTAACATTCTATGATATCCCGTTCATACTCCATGATAATCCCATACTTTCACTAAGTCATCGATCAGACGATTCGCTTTGCCCGGCTAGCACCAGGCCAATGAGCACGTGATTTTGACGGGCCAAGCCGATGGCTCCGTGAAACTCTTCGTCCCTTGGTGGTGGGAACCTCTTTATTTGAGGGCTGGTGGATGTTGGATTCCCAAAATGAATGGAAAGGATAGGGTTTGACTCATTCTCATATCAGATAGTTTTATGGTAGTAATGAAAGTTATGATGAGAAGGAGGACAATACATAGTAAATCAACATGATAATCATGAATCCAAATATGGCATAATCATGAACAATCCAAATACGGAATTCATAATCATTACATATTGATATCATAATAATGATGGCAATGAATAGCTGTATAACAAGAATCCAAATGGTTGCAGTGACCGGGCCCTCATGAGGCCGATGCCCTGAAAACTTGCTGACGACCGAGCCCGTCGTGACGTTGCAACGGAATGATGTTGTTGTTTTGTGTGTGTGTGCGAAGAATCATCCCCATATGGCTGGCCTTTATGGAATCCCAGCGTTTCTAGTATACTCATTTAGAATGTATTTGTTTCCAGATGTGTTTCAAAAAAATCACCAACTGTTTTTTGTGTTTGAAACCATCAAATAGACTCCCCATTACTCATCGCCCAAAAGGGATGATGACTTTTTGACTATAAATTATTTGGTGCTAAAAAATGATACCCCGAATTCATCATCATCATCACCATCATTATCATCATCATCATCATCGTGTTACTTTATCTCACTACATCCCATGAAAAACAACTGACTATGTATATATATATATTGTGTGTTTTATTGATTTTCCATAAGTCGGCATCCCCCAACCCACAAGCGAAACCATGGCTGCAGCGCAGCTGGCCAAGGATTGGACTAATCCCCATGGTCCCATTATGTCTTTGGAGGAGCACACGGCCGAGGTCCGTGGGCCCCGGGGGCGGGTGGTCCATGTCCATGTGGTATGACTTGGGAATGTTGGTTAACGCATGGATAGGGAGTGATATCAATATATGGCTGGTTGGTGGTATGGAACATGAATTTTATTTTCCCCAATAGTTGGGATGATGATCCAATCTGACGAACTCATATTTTTTCAGGGGGTAGGTATAAAATGGGGGTACCCCCAAATGGTTGGTTTATACAAGTTTATATATACTGAAAAAACCATCTATAAATGGATGATTTGGGGGTACCCCTAGCCGTATTTCTTTTATTATTTACAGAAGAATAGATAATCTATTATCATTAATCTATGTACATAAACAATATATAAATAAATGTGATATACTATTTCAACTGTACAATATGCTTTACAAGTAAATAGTTGTAGTCTAGTTAACGATATCGCATTGACAATGGTGCTGACCATCCCACCCTTTTCGAGTGGGACGATAGTAACTGGGCTGAAAAACGTGGGATAACCCCGGTAACTGATTATTAACCAGGGTTATTAACTGTTTACTTCGCAAGGTATGAGCGACTTATGTTTTTTTTTTAAATGGTTCCACTGAGCTAAGGTAGCAATGATTACTTCGTTAATTACTTCGCTGACTGGCCGGACCTTGGAAATATGCCGCCAGGTCTATGGTGTCGATTGGAATCTGAACGAGAAGCACCTGGCAGGAATACCCAGTGGATGTAAGTGGTGAGAAACCATGCATAACTGGACAAATATCCCATAAATGGGGTAGAATATAGAATATATTGTATAAATAAATATATATATATATGCACTTACAAATGGAACTGCAGTCCCAAGTAAAACCAGACCTGGCTGGTGGCCCCAAGGGATTCATTTACGAAACAGCATGGGTTAATTGGATAGTATAGGGGAAAATACTACCCTATTATGGTGGTTTAGCTATCCGAGATATGGGGATATCATTGATAAATGATGGTTGATGACCAGTTTGCGGATTATACGAGCCTTTAGTGGGGATTGTCACGATCGAACTTGGAAATCCAAAAACAAAACAAGTCGGCTAGTAGAATCCGCAAACTGATCATGTTATAACTATCATTTATCATTCACAAGTTGGACGTTTACAAGTGTGGATGCACATGGATACACCACTGCAACTGCTTACACCACCGGCCCAGAGATCACGTTGGAAGAGTATGACATATTGGGATATAGTAAAGGTCATCCAAAACTTCCCAAATATCCCACTTCAATCCACTTCATATTGGAAGGTCATCCACATTCAGTTGCTAGGTGAAAGCTTCGAACAGCTTCGGAGGCTACTGAGTCTAAGCAATTTCCTCCGAAGTGACAAGCATATGGTTTTCACATTGGGGAACGTAGAGAAACTGATGGCTTTGGGGGCTCCTCAATTGTAAGAGACACCGTAATATGTGGCCCCACGATGATGCTGACGGATGAGTTTAACATGATTTGACCATATGAATGGCGACAACATGGCCCACTGCAAGATGTTGCACCATGTTGCACTTCCTTGAGGTTGAAGGACCATTGACATGACAAGTCCCCAAGTTGCCTAGAGTTGTGTTGCGTGCAGAAATCTGACCAGCGTTTCTCGTCTCTAAGGGGCTGAGCTACAGGTCTAAACCTAGGCCGTCTGTGGATCCGAACATGATGAGCTTGGAACTGTACCCCACCCAACTTACCCTCTAGTAAATTAACATAGACCCTGGCAGTTGTCGGGGTTGGAAGATTAGTTTCCACTAGAAAAGTGTTATTTTCAGGGTCGAACTGTTAATTTACCAGAGGGTAAACTTACTGGCGGTTAAGCGGGAATAAGGGAATACAAAAACTATGCCCCATGGCAAGTTCCAAGTGCTTGATGATGTGGTTCAATGTTTACACCAGTGTCTCCGGTTAAAAATATCCATTTGTGATGATGAGTTGGTTGGAGAATGGAATTGTACTATTATAATTATGACATGATCAAAATAAAAAATGAAAGGCCAGTTGCCTCAGTTAAATAAGGTCTAGACCAAATGTATTTAAATATGGGCTAATTAATAATATTAATAGATCAATTGTATCACATTATTGCCCTTAAAATTAATGGATCATGTTGCATTGCCCCATGCTGAAGAAGCATCATCACATGCATTGCCCCATGCTGCAGAAGCATAACATGCATTTTCCCATGCTGAAGAAGCATCATCACATGCATTGCCCCATGCTGCAGAAGCATAACATGCATTTTCCCATGCTGAAGAAGCATCACATGCACTGAAAATTGCCCAAATCAGATGCCAGTGAAGCATCCATGCTAAAGAAACAACCATTCTTGGAAACATCCATGCTGTTTTTTTTGGAATCTTTAATGATATTTTGGCCAGGATCAAAATTCATGGAAATTCGAACAGCCAAGATCAGTGTGCTAAGGTGGCACTGACGCATCTGTTCAGAATGAGGAAGATGCAAAAAGCGGCCAGCTAGCTGGCCACATGCCAGCTTGCTGGCAACTGAAACAACCCCAAAACGGCTAAGAGGCCAGCTAGTTGGCAAGAGTAAGACATAATATGAAACAAAATATGAAACAACAAACTGGCCAAACACCGTAAGGGTCTTTTGGCCAGTTTGTTGTCTATATTTTACATTTAATTTATTACAAGACATTGACTGGCCAGCTCACTTGCCAAAGGCCCTTTCTTTACATGCATGGCGACGGGTGATGCCCACAGTGAGTGTCAGTACACTGCTTCTTGGGCTCAATTTGATTTGCGTCAATTTCAATCGGAGCTCGAAGGGAGCCCTGACCATCGGCGAATGATCTTCCGCATGGCCTCTTCCAAGTCTATGCTTGAGAGCCACTTCTGAGTTGAGGCTGAAAAGAAGCGAAAATAGTTTGAAAAACGTCGGTCAAACAAAATCAAACCTCAGTCAGTGAACAGCAATAACATCCAAGCCGCGGAGTTGTTCCTCAAATAGTTGTACTTCGCCTTGAGAAGCTCCAGCGGCATCCTGTGCAAGAGGCGTTTTTGAACCATCATCGGGCATGGCGCTGGCTTCTCCTTGGCTCGCGTCCATTGTCCCATTTTGCTGGCTTGGATGGTTTTCGCAGTCACAGAAGGGGGCGGTGGTCGCATCATTCCCATGGATACAAATGAGGCTCTTGACAATGGACGACATTTGGCCTGGGAAATTTTGCGGCAGTCAAGTGTAAGTTTCAGTCAAGCCAGCTGGCAGCGCACATTTATGATCAGCCAGCAATCTGGCCATGCAAACAAACACTTTATCAGTCGCGGTGCTTCGCCATTGGAAGAACAAATTTGAAGGACCAGCAAGCTGGCCATTTCAACACCAGCAAGCTGGCCATTTCAGGACCAGCAAGCTAGCCAATTCAGGTTATCATTTCAAAATTTCAATCGGTGACAATCATTTTCACCATTTGATTCCAGGCACTGGTAGTCAGTCCATTCCTGACCAGCAGTGGTCTTACCACTGGTCGTTGCTAAAGAGGGTTGTGTTTCCAGACCTTCAAGTCTGTCTGGAAAAGGCCAAGCATGCACCACCCATAGATGTCGTCCGCAGATGCATACAGGACTGCCGTGAGCAACACGGATCTGCCGGCGGAGTCCCACACCTCAACTCATCGATGATATTGTTTCGCAAGTTGACCTGGATAAAAACCAAAGCTCATTGTGTACATAGAGTGGACATTTGATGATATCAGTTACTATTTTTTAAGTTTGAAGGCAAGAAACGCCACGGAAAAAACCTTCTTCAACGTAGGCAACATCTCGAAGATCATGGATGTGCACAGTGCCACCCGCTTGTACTGCCTCAGAAAAAATGTTCAAAATCAATGGCAAAAAACTGCCTGGGCACGGAACCATGTTCTAAATGCAAACTGATAGTACCATCATCAACCAGCAAGCTGAAACAACCAAACAGTTTCAACCAGCAAGCTGGTCCAATCATCAACCAGCAAGCCGGTCCAATCAACTAGCAAGCTGGTTCAATCATCAACCAGCAAGCTGGTCCAATCATCAACTAGCAAGCTGGTTCAATCATCAACCAGCAAGCTGGTCCAATCATCAACTAGCAAGCTGGTTCAATCATCAACCAGCAAGCTGGCTGGGTCAATCATCAACCAGCAAGCTGGTCCAATCATCAACCAGCAAGCTGGTCCAATCATCAACTAAGCTGGTTCAATCATCAACCAGCAAGCTCGCTGGGTCAATCATCAACCAGCAAGCTGGTCCAATCATCAACCAGCAGCTGGTCCAATCATCAACCAGCAAGCTGGTTCAAAGCTGGACTACTTTACTTGAATCGAACAAGTTGCAACAGCACATCTTCCGATTCACCATTGGTGATGGCATCCTTCAGGGCGAACAAGTAGGTATGCTCTGGCTCTTCAGGGGCGACTCGGCGCAGGTTGCCCTTCGACACCGAGAGGTCTTCCGCAACAGCAATGACAGTCGGGCGGTCAAAGAGAGCCGGTCCGTCTTTGAAGATCTTGGACTGCAGCCTTTTGACGGAATCCCTGTTGATTGGCACCTTTGGCGCTGCGCTCCACTAAGACCTCAAAGTGAAGATCTTTTTACTTTAGGCACTTAATGAAGATATTAGTAGTTATATGAACTTATCATAGAAGTGATTTTTACCTATTTTCACTGATTTTCACTTATTTTGCTTACTTTTTTACGTTTTTTTTTTTATGAGACTAGCATTGATTATAGACGAGAGTTTTTTCGTCATATACATAAGGAAAAGAGTTTTTTGCGTCAAATACATCTTTTTTTTCTTCATGGTGATTATTGTTCTTTTTAGGGTTCATCCTGTTCAGGAGTTATCCTTTTCAGGAATTATCCTTTTCAGGAACTACTCTATTCAGAATGAATCCTTTTCAGGAACTATCCCTCTCAGGAATTTTCCCTCTCATTGCGGCGCAGAAGAAGCATAATCTGGTTGCCATCATTGAGGCACAGAAGAAGGAAAAACAATCTGAAGGATGCTTCTTGAACAGAACTTTTACGAGTTTGGAAAGTAATTGCACCAAAAAAAATAGTTCAAACCGACCGACTACAAAATTCCTAGCAGCAAAAAACTTTTGATGCTCGAGAGTTCGATCAATCTAAACTTATAAATGTTGTATATTTCTCCATGTATTTTTATTTCAAAGACGTTTTTATTTTTTCGGATTATCAGCTTAGACAGTGAAATTTCAGGAAACACATATTTTTTTAATGACATTTCCATCTCTTTGCAAATTTTAAGTTTTTAAAAATATAGATAACATATTTCATTTTTTAAATTATGTTGGAACTTAATATAGTTCACTTCCTGCAATTCCTTCCCTTTGTATGGAAAAAAAGTAATTCATATTTCCTTTGAAAAGGGCCGCTTGTTTTTCTATAGCTGACCTTGTTGATCTTTTTGTCTTTTCATTACATTATATATATATATATATATTTAAATATATATAATGAAAATATGGGGATGTCTCAAAATGAGGTGTCCGTTTTTTCCCTTAAAGTAACCATTTTGGAACCAAAAACGGACACCTCATTTTGAGACATATCCATATTTGTTTTGAATTTAAGCATATATCTATAGAGAAAAAGGATCAACAATTATCAATTAATCATAAATTTTCTGAGGTGTCTAAGTTGCTCAAACTTTAAATATTCTCAAAATTTATAAATTTTCTTAATGTTCTGATTTTTCTATTTTTTGTAATTTTTTTGAATTTTCTGAATTTTCTGAATTGTCTTAATTTTTCTAAATTTTCTGAATTTTTTAAAATTTTCTGAATCTTCTGAATTTTCTGAATTTTCTGAATTATATATATATATTTCTGAATTTTCTAAATTTTCTGAATTATATTTTCTGAATTTTCTGAAGCTTCTGAATTTTCTGAATTTTCTCAATTTTCTGATTTTTTTTTGACATTTTTCGTTGTTTGTACATTTCTTAGATATATAAATTCCCACAATTTGCCTGCTTGATATAGTGAACATTTTCTTACAGGAACCTTTTTTTTATATAAACTGGCATCTTGAAATCTTTATTTTTCCAGGAAGGAACCTTTTTTTACAGTGAGTATCTCTTACAGGAACTGACACCTAGCAAATGGTTTGTTCTCATCTTTTGTTTCAATCTGTTTCTTCCCAGTAAGTGTCCTTCACACGAACTGATCCCTAACAAAAGGTTTCTTCACAGTCATTATCCTTCACAAACTCTTTCTTCCCAGTCAGTATCCTGCAGAGAACTATTCCCTACATTTTTTTTCCTTTCAAGGAAGCATCCTGCAGAGAACTATTCCCTACAATTTTTTTCCTTTCCAGGAAGTATCCTGCAGAGAACTATTCCCTACAATTTTTTTCCTTTCCAGGAAGTATCCTGCAGAGAACTATTCCCTACAAAATTTTTCCTTTCCAGGAAGTATCCTGCAGAGAGCTATTCCCTACAATTTTTTCCTTTCCAGGAAGTATCCTGCAGAAAACTATTCCCTACAAAAATGTTCCTTTCCAGAAAGTATCCTTCAGAGAAATATTCCCTACACAATTTTTCCTTTCCAGGAAGTATTCTTCAGAGAACTATTCCCTACATTTTTTTTCCTTTCAAGGAAGCATCCTGCAGAGAACTATTCCCTACAATCTTTTTCCTTTCCAGGAAGTATCCTGCAGAGAACTATTCCCTACATTTTTTTCCTTTCCAGGAAGTATCCTGCAGAGAACTATTCCCTACATTTTTTTTCCTTTCCAGGAAGTATCCTGCAGAGAACTATTCCCTACAAAATTTGGCCTTTCCCTGGAAGTATCCTGCAGAGAAATATTCCCTATTTTTTTTTCCTTTCCAGGAAGTATCCTGCAGAGAAATATTCCCTAAAAAAAAATCCTGTGGATCTATCAAACACACAAAAAAATCAAATTTCACTTCTTATCGCTTCTTTTCGCTTATTTTGGCTTTTGTTTGACTAATATTCTACTATATTTGGTTAGATCTTCCTTATTATGTTATAAGTTCACCTCAAAATTTAGTGGAACTTATAACAAAACATTTTTGAAAAAGCAATTTGAACAAGATATTAGAAGGATAATAGTAACTTATCATATACTTATAAATTCATTAAGTGCCTAAAGTAAAAACATCTTCATTTTGAGGTCTCAGCACTTGAAGTTGATCCAGAACAGGTTGCCAGCGGCATCATAGGTCCCAGCGGTCTGCATCGCAGCTTTGAAGACAGTGTCGACGAACACTGCCTGACCCGGGTGAACAGTTAAGGGAAACAGAATGCAAAGAGTACTGCCACAAAACCTCCTGCTGTTGAGAGACATGGGTGGATCCACCCATGTCTCTCAACAGTCCGAAGGTTTTCAACTGAGAAAACTAAGGGAATACAGAAACCTTCAGGGAATATAGAAACTAACTTAAAAAATGCATTTCCAATACCGGCCTTGTGGCCGGCAAGATGGCTCGCCACTGAGACCTCAAAATGAAGATGTTTTTACTTTAGGCACTTAATTAATTTATAAGTATATGATAAGTTACTATTATCCTTCTAATATCTTGTTCAAATTGCTTTTTCAAAAATGTTTTGTTATAAGTTCCACTAATTTTTTAGGTGAACTTAAAACATAATGAGGAAGATCTAAGCAAATATAGTTAGCATATTAGTCAAAATAAGCCAAAATAAGCGAAAAGAAGGAGAAAAAAAGGGGCGACAAAGTGAAATTTGATTTTTCTGTGTGCTTGATACATCACAGGATGTTTTTAAGGGAATAGTTCTCTGCAGGATACTTCCTGGAAAGGAAAAAAAATGTAGGGAATAGTTCTCTGCAGGATACTTCCTGGAAAGGAAAAAGATTGTAGGGAATAGTTCTCTGCAGGATGTTTCCTTGAAAGGAAAAAAAATGTAGGGAATAGTTCTCTGAAGAATACTTCCTGGAAAGGAAAAATTGTGTAGGGAATATTTCTCTGAAGGATACTTTCTGGAAAGGAATATTTTTGTAGGGAATAGTTTTCTGCAGGATACTTCCTGGAAAGGATTTTTTTTTAGGGAATAGTTCTCTGCAGGATACTTCCTGGAAAGGAAAAAAAATGTAGGGAATAGTTCTCTGCAGGATACTTCCTGGAAAGGAAAAAAAATGTAGGGAATAGTTCTCTGCAGGATACTTCCTGGAAAGGAAAACATTTGTAGGGAATAGTTCTCTGCAGGATACTTCCTGGAAAGGAAAAAAATTGTAGGGAATAGTTCTCTGCAGGATACTTCCTGGAAAGGAAAACTTTTGTAGGGAATAGTTCTCTGCAGGATACTTCCTGGAAAGGAAAAAGATTGTAGGGAATAGTTCTCTGCAGGATGCTTCCTTGAAAGGAAAAAAAATGTAGGGAATAGTTCTCTGCAGGATACTGACTGGGAAGAAAGAGTTTGTGAAGGATAATGACTGCGAAGAAACCTTTTGGTAGGGATCAGTTCGTGTGAAGGACACTTACTGGGAAGAAACAGTTTGAAAAAAAAAAGAGAACAAACCATTTGCTAGGTGTCAGTTCCTGTAAGAGATACTCACTGTAAAAAAAGGTTCCTTCCTGGAAAAATATAGATTTCAAGATGCCAGTTTATATTTAAAAAAAAAGTTCCTGTAAGAAAATGTTCACTATATCAAGCAGGAAAATTGTGGGAATTTATATATCTAAGAAATGTACAAACAACCAAAAATGTCAAAACAAATTCAAATTCAGAAAAGTCAGAAAATTCAGAAATATATATATAATTCAGAAAATTCAGAAAATTTCAAAAATTCAGAAAATTCAGAAAAATCAGAAAATTCAGAAAATTCCAAAAAATAGAAAATCAGAAAGTTAAGAAAATAAAAAAAAAAATGAAAATATTTAAAGTTTGAGCAACTTAGACACCTAAGAAAATTTATGATTAATTGATAATTTTTGATCCTTTTTCTCTATAGATATATGCTTAAATTCAAAACAAATATGGATATGTCTCAAAATGAGGTGTCCGTTTTTGGTTCCAAAATGGTTACTTTAAGGGAAAAAACGGACACCTCATTTTGAGACATCCCCATATTTTCATTATATATATTTAAATATATATATATAATGTAATGAAAAGACAAAAAGATCAACAAGGTCAGCTATAGAAAAACAAACGGCCCTTTTCAAAGGAAATATGAATTATTTTTTCCATACAAAGGGAAGGAATTGCAGGAAGTGAACTATATTAAGTTCCAACATAATTAAAAAATGAAATATGTTATCTATATTTTTAAAAACTTAAAATTTGCAAAGAGATGGAAATGTCATAAAATATGTGCTTCCTGAAATTTCACTGTCTAGTCTGATAATCCGAAAAAATAAAAACGTCTTTGAAATAAAAATACATGGAGAAATATACAACATTTATAAGTTTAGATTGATCGAACTCTCGAGCATCAAAAGTTTTTTGCTGCTAGGAATTTTGTAGTCGGTCGCTTTGAACTATTTTTTTGGTGCAATTACTTTCCAAACTCGTAAAAGTTCTGTTCAAGAAGCATCCTTCAGATTGTTTTTCCTTCTTCTGCGCCTCAATGATGGCAACCAGATTATGCTTCTTCTGTGCCACAGTGAGAGGGAAAATTCCTGAAAGGGATAGTTCCTGAAAAGGATTCATTCTGAATAGAGTAGTTCCTGAAAAGGATAATTCCTGAAAAGGATAACTCCTGAACAGGATGAAACCTAAAAAGAACAATAATCACCATGAAGAAAAAAAAGATGTATTTGACGCAAAAAACTCTTTTCAAAAAGTATATGACGAAAAAACTCTCGTCTATAATCAATGCTAGTCTCATTACAAAAAAACATAAAAAAGTAAGCAAAATAAGTGGAAATCAGTGAAAATAGGTAAAAATCACTTCTATGATAAGTTCATATAACTACTAATATCTTCATTAAGTGCCTAAAGTAATTAAAAATATCTTCATTTTGAGGTCTTAGTGGAGCGCAGCGCCAAAGGTGCCAATCAACAGGGATTCCGTCAAAAGGCTGCAGTCCAAGATCTTCAAAGACGGACCGGCTCTCTTTGACCGCCCGACTGTCATTGCTGTTGCGGAAGACCTCTCGGTGTCGAAAGGCAACCTGCGCCGAGTCGCCCCTGAAGAGCCAGAGCATACCTACTTGTTCGCCCTGAAGGATGCCATCACCAATGGTGAATCGGAAGATGTGCTGTTGCAACTTGTTCGATTCAAGTAAAGTAGTCCAGCTTTGAACCAGCTTGCTGGTTGATGATTGGACCAGCTGCTGGTTGATGATTGGACCAGCTTGCTGGTTGATGATTGGAGCCAGCTTGCTGGTTGATGATTGGACCAGCTTGCTGGTTGATGATTGACCCAGCCAGCTTGCTGGTTGATGATTGAACCAGCTTGCTAGTTGATGATTGGACCAGCTTGCTGGTTGATGATTGAACCAGCTTGCTAGTTGATGATTGGACCAGCTTGCTGGTTGATGATTGAACCAGCTTGCTAGTTGATTGGACCGGCTTGCTGGTTGATGATTGGACCAGCTTGCTGGTTGAAACTGTT
Organism: Cladocopium goreaui; assembly: GCA_947184155.2. NCBI lineage: Eukaryota > Dinophyceae > Suessiales > Symbiodiniaceae > Cladocopium > Cladocopium goreaui. The sequence goes on from CAMXCT020003834.1 coordinate 39,545, forward strand.
TGGTTGTTTCAGCTTGCTGGTTGATGACGGTACTATCAGTTTGCATTTAGAACATGGTTCCGTGCCCAGGCAGTTTTTTGCCATTGATTTTGAACATTTTTTCTGGGTTGATCTGAGGCAGTACAAGCGGGTGGCACTGTGCACATCCATGATCTTCGAGATGTTGCCTACGTTGGAGAAGGTTTTTTTCCGTGGCGTTTCTTGCCTTCAAACTTAAAAAATAGTAACTGATATCATCAAATGTCCACTCTATGTACACAATGAGCTTTGGTTTTTATCCAGGTCAACTTGCGAAACAATATCATCGATGAGTTGAGGTGTGGGACTCCGCCGGCAGATCCGTGTTGCTCACGGCAGTCCTGTATGCATCTGCGGACGACATCTATGGGTGGTGCATGCTTGGCCTTTTCCAGACAGACTTGAAGGTCTGGAAACACAACCCTCTTTAGCAACGACCAGTGGTAAGACCACTGCTGGTCAGGAATGGACTGACTACCAGTGCCTGGAATCAAATGGTGAAAATGATTGTCACCCTTTGAAATTTTGAAATGATAACCTGAATTGGCTAGCTTGCTGGTCCTGAAATGGCCAGCTTGCTGGTGTTGAAATGGCCAGCTTGCTGGTCCTTCAAATTTGTTCTTCCAATGGCGAAGCACCGCGACTGATAAAGTGTTTTTTTGCATGGCCAGATTGCTGGCTGATCATAAATGTGCGCTGCCAGCTGGCTTGACTGAAACTTACACTTGACTGCCGCAAAATTTCCCAGGCCAAACGTCGTCCATTGTCAAGAGCCTCATTTGTATCCATGGGAATGATGCGACCACCGCCCCCTTCTGTGACTGCGAAAACCATCCAAGCCAGCAAATGGGACAATGGACGCGAGCCAAGGAGAAGCCAGCGCCATGCCCGATGATGGTTCAAAAACGCCTCTTGCACAGGATGCCGCTGGAGCTTCTCAAGGCGAAGTACAACTATTTGAGGAACAACTCCGCGGCTTGGATGTTATTGCTGTTCACTGACTGAGGTTTGATTTTGTTTGACCGACGTTTTTCAAACTATTTTCGCTTCTTTTCAGCCTCAACTCAGAAGTGGCTCTCAAGCATAGACTTGGAAGAGGCCATGCGGAAGATCATTCGCCGACGGTCGGGGCTCCCTTCGACCTCCGATTGAAATTGACGCAAATCAAATTGAGCCCAAGAAGCAGCGCACTGACACTCACTGTGGGCATCACCCGTCGCCATGCATGTAAAGAAAGGGCCTTTGGCAAGTGAGCTGGCCAGTCAATGTCTTGTAATAAATTAAATGCAAAATATAGACAACAAACTGGCCAAAAGACCCTTACGGTGTTTGGCCAGTTTGTTGTTTCATATTTTGTTTCATATTATGTCTTACTCTTGCCAGCTAGCTGGCCTCTTAGCCGTTTTGGGGTTGTTTCAGTTGCCAGCAAGCTGGCATGTGGCCAGCTAGCTGGCCGCTTTTTGCAATCTTCCTCATTCTGAACAGATGCGTCAGTGCCACCTTAGCACACTGATCTTGGCTGTTCGAATTGCCATGAATTTTGATCCTGGCCAAAGAATCATTAAAGATTCCAAAAAAAAACAGCATGGATGTTTCCAAGAATGGTTGTTTCTTTAGCATGGATGCTTCACTGGCATCTGATTTGGGCAATTTTCAGTGCATGTGATGCTTCTTCAGCATGGGAAAATGCATGTTATGCTTCTGCAGCATGGGGCAATGCATGTGATGATGCTTCTTCAGCATGGGAAAATGCATGTTATGCTTCTGCAGCATGGGGCAATGCATGTGATTGATGATGCTTCTTCAGCATGGGGCAATGCAACATGATCCATTAATTTTAAGGGCAATAATTTGATACAATTGATCTATTAATATTACTAATTAGTCCACATTTAAATACATTTGGTCTAGATCTTATTTAACTGAGGCAACTGGCCTTTCATTTTTTATTTTGATCATGTCATAATTAAATAGTACAATTCCATTCTCCAACCAACTCATCATCACAAATGGATATTTTTAACCAGAGACACTGGTGTAAACATTGAAGCACATCATCAAGCACTTGGAACTTGCCATGGGGCATAGTTTTTGTATTCCCTTATTCCCGCTGAACCGCCAGTAAGTAAATCATCCATAACTATGGAAAATCATCATGTTTTATAGGTAATTAAATGAACTAGTTCTATGGCCATGTTCATCCATTTTCAATGGCTATGTAAACTTACCTGAGGGTAACTATTATTGAACAGTCAACTTACCCTCTGATAAACTAACACTTCGCAAACTGGAAAATCACCATCTTTAATAGGTAAACCTATCTATTACTTAATTTTCCAGAGGGTCTATCTTAATTTTCCAGAGGGTAATCCCCACTATATCCCATTAAATCCCATTAAATCTCATCAAACTGTAATTCCAGAGGAAATCACTTATGAACCGCTCGGCCAGCAACCAAGTGGGCCTGTCGAGGTGTCTTCCGCGGCGTGGGATCAGACAGTGAAAGTCTGGGACGCCATGCGAGGGGCCGGGGGCCCCGGTCTCAGGATCGTGGGCCTGTGCCTGCAGTTATAGCCCTTAACAATATTATATAATATTATATATATATATATATATATGTATATCATTATATAACGTTTATAACCTTAGTTGCAGCAGTTTTTTTGATATAACTTTTTAAGGGCCATTTTGAATTTATCCCATGTATAACTTTAATAACTTTTCCCATTTATAACTCTAAAGGGTCATAACAGTGAAAACCGCAAGACTAATATTTAGCAATAATTAATGCTGTAAAACAAATGCCATGAACCATGTCAGTCCTCCTAGATATTTACTGTATCTAATTAGGGGGGACGTGGATTGTATAAAATCAGATTCTGAAGGGATGTGTTTGTCATCATTATTGTGGGGATGTTGATCCATCAAACAACAAGTTGTGGGTTATTTTAAATCATCGCAGCCACAGAGATATACCTTATATCCAATAAGAAACCAAATTGGGGATGGTTTATTGTCGGGTTTACCACAGTCACAGTAGATGATGGTATGGGTAGCTACCTCTATCGGTGATAGAGGAATGGCGACCCCTATTTGTGTCCATTGTTTTGTATAAAATATAAACCTTTCTGGGAAAAACATGTAGTGGTATAATATATATATATAATAAAGGTATCTATATTTTTGTTTGTGATTTGTAGGATGAACCGTTCTTAAGTATCTTCATCCCCGAGTTTTTGCGGATGTTTATCCCATGTTCCCCACACTTTCCCACCAAAATCAACCCGAGAATCACCGTTTTGCTCGTTTTTTTTTCAGGCTTCCATCAGCACCTTTCGAGCACATCAGCAGTTGGCCTATGCGGCCATTTGGTCTCCTGCCAGGCGGTGGGGTAAGATGAACGTCCCATAACCATACTGTGGGCGTAGGTCACCTAAGTGGACCTTTTCGTGGGATTGTCCTATAGTTCACTTAGGGATATAGATATAGCAGTTATCCTATAATATATCTATAACTAACTATGATATAGATATCATCCTACAACAATTTCGTGGGATTGCTTATAGACATTCGAAGTTCAAAAAGAGGGCGGGAAAGGTATCAGAATGCAATAGAATAAGGAATGGAGATACATGATGTTCCACCTGTATTTTCTATTGTCTTTGTCGGTTGAATCAGCCAAGTTTTGTAAAAGTTGCACGGTTCCAGCACTCTTCAAAGTCCATCAAAAAGTCCTCAACGCTTTATCAAAAGTTCTAGGTTTGACCTGAGTGCAATGGCAGTTTTGTTGCTATGAAATCAAGTGCAATTCTGTGAAGTCCTTTCGTTGTGGCTCAAAAGGCCGGAGCCAATTCAAATTGTCAGCCAGGTTGCATGCCAGCCTCCACTTTCGAAAGTCTTTGTTCAAATCAGTTGTTTGAATTCTTTTGCTACATGTTGAATGTGTTTATATATGTTTATATAAATTTCTTTATGTTATGTCATGTGATTTTAGGATGCCAGGTTGTTTCACCCGTTGCGGTGACACATTGTGAGAAAAGTCTGAGCAGCCATGGAGACCCGAAGCCAGAACGGAAAGGAGACCTTGCAGCATCAGAAGTTTGGATTTTTTTGGTGCAGATGTTTTCCAAGAAATGTGAGATCGGAAACGCTTGGAAAATAGGAAAGAGATTGAAACAGATGCACGTTTTGTCATGTTGTGTTGTTTTCTATATGGACATGGCGCTAACTGCTAACGAACAAAATAATCTAACAATTGTCAGCATAGAATGGAATGCACATACTGCACATTGCTTGCTACTTCATCGCGTTGAAGTGCATTACTTGGATGGTTTATCAGCAACTCTGTTTGGAATGGCATGCAGCGATAAAGTGTCAGTTCCTGCATGCATGAGAAGAGCAGCATTCACAAGTGAGAAGTCTCAGTCTCATATCTATGAGCCCCTTATCGCAGTGAGTACTGCAAAGTCTTGCAACAACTGTCAACTCAATGTCAGGCACCTCATATTTGCTTAATTGAAATCTCTCATTTGTAGGTCATTGGTCTTTTGAACATTGTTTTGTATGTTTTCTGTAATCTTCGGATGTTCTGACCTTCTCACTGTTTTGCATGTTGTTTCCAGGGTCGAAAACTACTTGTGCGACTTGAGCAGACTCTTTTGGTAGAGCAATCTGTTTTTCTCGGGTTCTCCCTGATTGTGATTGCGGCAGTGTGACTTAACCAATTTTGTCGGTCTTTGAAGTGCGGGGAAGAGGATTTCGAGTGTCTTTCAACTTTTGGTTTGATATACAGAGGTGTGCACTACATCTATGCATGTATGTGTACTGTATCTCATGTACATACGTGTGTATATATAAGTATATACATATGGTACACTGTATCAAATCCGTTGATTCTCGTGATGAAGTCATGTCTTTCTCGTTCTACCCCTTTTGTCTTTGTGTCTGTGCACCAACTCGTAGAATCGTGATGTTTTACACATCCTTGAGAAATCTCAAAGACATCAGAGACGCCGAAGACAAAGAATCGACATGGAAACAACATGGAAACGACCGACATTAAGCATCCTTGAGCATGAAACGACGTGAAACGACGTGAAACTGCAGGAGCATGACCTGAGTCGGTGCGAACCAGACCTATCGAATGCATTTGACAAGGCTTTGAGAAGAACGAGAAATTGGAGAAGGCGAAAAAACGGAGCAGGCCAATGGGCCAATGGAACGACATAGATCAATTGGAGAAAGGGACCAGACATGGAATGCCTCGGCCACCCAGAGAGACAGGTCATGTCAGCGTCGAGGCTTCTCAGTTTCGATTTGAGATGTTCATGTCAGTAAGGCTTTGCGAAGAAGTGCTTTGTCAACGCTTTGGGCGCGCAGTGGCGAACTGGAATTCGGGATGGAATTCTTGGAGTTTGGCTAATCTCGATATCGTCACCGTCGTCACCATACCTGCTTTCCAGTCACTGTGAAGCCAGCGGCCGAACAAATTGGTCTGGGACAAGCCAATCTCTGATTGCAGTTCCAGAGACAAGAGTCAGACAGAGGTCTTCACTTCTTTGAAGTGTAATTTTGAAGATCGTAGGAACCTGATTTGTGCAACGTACGAAGGTGGAAAATAGGTGGTGGTGCAAAAAGCAGAGCGACAACAAAAGGGTGGTGAAGGTGTTTCAATGGAGAAGTCACGCCCAAAGTCGAGACTGCCGACGCATGTGCAGTTCTTTGCTCACGTTCAGAGAAGGTCTATACTTTGGTACTCGAGCTTTCCCTGTGGGGATGGAGTCGTGAATGATTTGAATTGGAAGTATCTAGTCATACCATATCATATCATGTCATATCTAGGTGTCACTTGAGTCACTTGACTCCCTCAGCTCTGACGCCGTGAGGATCAGGAATTAGTGCTGAGGTTGGCTGACAGCATGAGAAACAGCGACCTGGAAGGCCCACCTAGTGCAAATGCATAGATCCTGGTGACCCGCCGCAAAAGGTGGATTGACGGCATCTGCATCCACTGCATCCACATCCACTGCATCTATTGCATCGGCAAGTGTCTCATTCCCATGGAGGCCTTTGGATTGCCACTTCTTTCTGCCTTTGATGAGCACGGCCACGGAAAAGTGAACAAAAAGAAACGCAGGGAGACCATGTGCTAACGCAGAGACTGCGCATCCGTTCAATGTGAGAAGAAACCTTGCCGCCAAAAATGTGTGATTCATTCCCTTTAGGTTGGCAAGGCCAAGATAAAGTTGGCAAAAAGCAGGGTGCAGAGCAGTTAGTCGTAAATGCAAAAAAGAGTAAGTTCGAAGAGACCTGGTGGACCTGGTAGACAAAGTCAACAGCCTGACATTCCTCTCTGACTCATTTCGAACCATAAGACATCTTGCTAATAAGACTGTGAGGCGCTGGGAGATTCCGAGGGTGCCATGAACACTTTCGATGCCGCTCTCCCAAGGACCCAGCATCAAGGGCAGAAAAGAGCCTGAAGCCTTGTTGCCACACCTTACCAAGAGTGAGCCAACAAGAAAATTAAACGAACCTTCTTAGGCACGTGTGCTTGTGGGCGCATGAAAATGGATCCACATACATAAACCGGATGTGGAAACAAAGACAAGAAAACAAAGCTGAGATGTTTAGCCGTGAGTCTGAAGCAAAAAGTTTTCGGCTCACAGTCTCTTTTTTCAATGCAGCTTGGCATTGCCGAGCTGAGTAGTAAGGATTCTGAGGCTGTGAGGATTCCACCGCATGACATTGACGAGCTTGCATCATGTAGTAAGATTGTAAGGGAATGTAAGGGAAAAGTAAGTGAACCGAGATGAAAAGAGCAAACTTTCACACGCTTCCTATGCACTTCCTATGTCTTCCCTTGATCAAAGGAATTTGCGAACCTGCAAATTCGCCCTCGCTTTGATGTCCTGTGAGGCATCTTCGAGCACAGGCCACAGCACTTGCCGAGTTTCCGACTTGCGACTTTGCTGCGCTTAGGCTCTTAGACAGACCTGGCAGACCTGGTAGACCTGGTAGACCAAGTCGCATCGAGGGCAGAAAAGAGCCTGAAGCCTCAAGCTTCGAGTTCGATGATGTGAGAAGGACTCTGAGGCTGTGAGGATTCTGTAGATTCCAAATGTGCCAATTATGCTAAAGACTCCAAAGATTCCAAAGATTCCAAGAGCAAATTCCAAAGCAACCAGAAAACAAATTGGCAATATCTTCTAGAGACCTGGTAGACCCAGCCAACAGCCTAACAATCCTAACATTCCTCTCTGACTCATTTCGAACCATAAGACATCTTCATAATAAGACTGTGAGGCGCTGGGAGATTCCGAGGGTGCCATGAAGACTTTCGATTTTGCCGCTCTCCCAAGAACCCAGCATCAAGGGCAAAAAAGATCCTGAAGCCTCAAGGAGTTCGATGACTTTGAACGTGGATTTTGGATTACAAATTGACGCTCCCTAGGCCGGGATTTGATGCATGGCCTGTTCCAGCGGCTGCGGCGCAGCATTCTACGAGAGCATGAAGCACGAGAGATCGCGAGAGCTCTTCAAAGGATAATGACCCCCTTGCAAGTCTCGAAGTGCTGCCGGCACTTTGCTGTGAGGATTCTGTAAATTCCAAATGTGCCAATTATAATGCTAAAGGCCCCAAATATTGTCGTGTAGGCCTGCGCAAGCTCCCTGCGTAAACAACTGTTGCGTAAGGGATGCTTCAGGAGGTAAATAATCTGTTAATGTTTGCTAATAGTTGATAGATGTTGATAGATGTGGATAGAGGTTGATAATGTCCAGCCACCCAGAGCACAGGCGCATCTCTTTGCATGGTTTCACCTTGCACTTATCATTTGATTTTTCGATATTTTTCGTACATTTTCAAAAATTGAACCTTGGGCTAGTCAATTTTATTCAGCGTGCACACCTCGTATGAAAACAATTCATTCACCAACGCCTTAAATTTTGGGGTCAGGCCCTAGTTTTAGCTCCAGAGGGTCAGGACCCAAGTTGACTTTCTCATTTGTGAGGTCCCCGGGATCTTAGGGACCCCAGGCCTGACGCTAAGAGTCACCCCAGACGGGGATCTGAAAGGTATCCGACGCACCTTTGAGAGCGGGAGTTTCGGGATGAGATCCAGACCAAGATTTGCGTAGCTTTGATTGACTTTGAAATCTTGGAGATCTTGGCCTTCAGAAGATTCGTATTTATTTGGTGCATTGGCTGCCTTGGAGAGGTGTTATGGGTTTGGATTAACATGACATCAATTGACATCATGAACGATGCAAAGTTTCCGCTCCCGTTTGGATTCCGAGACATCGTCCATTTGGAGCATTTTTCCCGAGAGCGCCTGCGAAGGGTTCTTCGTAAAAAAGCAGCCGTTATACTACATCTTCACACCTTCACATCTGCTGATCTACATCTTCACACCTTCACACCTGCAGATCTAGATCTTCACAACTTCACACCTGCAGATCTAGATCTTCACACCTTCACACCTGCAGATCTAGATCTTCACACCTTCACACCTGCAGATCTAGATCTTCACACCCTCACATCTGCACATCTAGATCTTCATACCTTCACACCTGCAGATCTAGATCTTCACCCTCACACCTGCAGATCTAGATCTTCACACCCTCACATCTGCAGATCTAGATCTTCACACCTTCACATCTGCAGATCTAGATCTTCACACCCTCACACCTGCAGATCTAGATCTTCACACCCTCACACCTGCAGATCTAGATCTTCACACCCTCACATCTGCAGATCTACATCATCACATACTCACATCTGCAGATCTACATCTTCACACCCTCACATCTGCAGATCTACATCATCACACCCGCACACCTGCAGATCTAGATCTTCACACCCTCACACCTGCAGATCTAGATCTTCACACCTTCACATCTGCAGATCTCTTCTCGCTCTTCTTCTATTCTCTCTTAAGGCGGGGGCGGTGCTGCCGGAGCGCCACGAAACGCAACCCTTTCGCACGAAATGGACGTTGGACGTCCAAAACCTAGGTAAAATTGCGATTTTGAAGCGTCGCCGGCAACCCTTTCGCACGAAATGGACGTTGGACGCAAAAAACTGAGGAAAAATTGCAACTTTTATTGGTCGCGCGCAACCCTTTCGCACGAAATGGACGTTGGACGTCAAAAACTGAGGAAAAATTGCAACTTTGAGGTGTCGCTCGCAACCCTTTCGCACGAAATGGACGTTGGACGTCAAAAACTGAGGAAAAATTGCAACTTTTACTGGTCGCGCGCAACCCTTTCGCACGAAATGGACGTTGGACGTCAAAAACTGCGGAAAAATTGCGACTTTGAAGCGTCCCGCGCAACCCTTTCGCACGAAATGGACGTTGGACGTCAAAAACTGAGGAAAAATTGCAACTTTTACTGGTCGCGCGCAACCCTTTCGCACGAAATGGACGTTGGACGTCAAAAACTGAGGAAAAATTGCGACTTTGAGTTGTCAATCGCAACCCTTACGCACGAAATGGACGTTGGACGTCAAAAACTGAGGAAAAATTGCGACTTTACTTTGTCAATCGCAACCCTTACGCACGAAATGGACGTTGGACGTCAAAAACTGAGGAAAAATTGCGACTTTACTTTGTTATTCGCAGCCTTATGCACGAAATGGACGTTGGACGTTAAAAACTGAGGTAAAATTGCCATGGACGCTTTCGTTTGTGTAAAAGTGCCTGTGTGTAAAAGCGTCTGTGTGTAAAAGCGTCTGTGTGTGAAAGTGTGTGTGCGTGTGTAAAAAGCATCTGCGTGTAAAAGCGTCTGTGTGTAAAAGCGTCTGTGTGTAAAAGCGTCTGTGTGTAAAAGCGTTTGTGTGTGAAAGCGTGTGTGCGTGTGTCAAACTCATGAGTGGCATTCTCAGTTTGGAACGCAGCGAACAAATCCTTTGCAGTGGATTGTGCAACTCTGCAGCGACAAGCATAGTTTACCTCTTTACCTCTTTCCTTGGCTCAGATGTGAACGTAGAGACAAGATGCATTGTGTACAGAGTGAACATCCATATTCTTATATGTACGCTGAATGTTCGTGAAACAAGTGATGATTGGCAAACAGGTATCTTGAACATTTCTTGGACTTCTCGAGGTTTCTGTGGGGGCTGTCCATGAGATCTCGAGAATTGCATTGTGACAATGTCAGTGTTTGTTTACGATGCAGTGGATCTATGTAAGTATAGCACGAAAAAAATATATGTAATGTTTTCATTGAAATGCATGAGCAGTGGACAAAAAATACTATGCGGGCCGATCCTGACCTGCCGCCATTTTTAAGTCGGGACCTTATATGCAAATGAATAACATGTGGTTTGATGATTTGATGTGTTCATTGTAAGCTTGACTGTTGACACGTTCAGCCTTCAGTTTGCAGGACTCTGCGACAGTGGTTCTTTGCCATGTCAAACTCATGAGTGGCATTCTCAGTTTGGAACGCAGCGAACAAATCCTGAGCAGTGGATTGTGCAACTCTGCAGCGACAAGCATAGTTTACCTCTTTACCTCTTTCCTTGGCTCAGATGTGAACGTAGAGAGAAGATGCATTGTGTACAGAGTGAACATCCATATTCTTATATGTACGCTGAATGTTCGTGAAACAAGTGACGATTGGCAAACAGTTATCTTGAACATTTCTTGGACTTCTCGAGGTTTCTGTAGGGGCTGTCCGTGAGATCTCGAGAATTGCATTGTGACAATGTCAGTGTTTGTTTACGATGCAGTGGATCTATGCGATGTATAGCACGAAAAAAATATATGTAATGTTTTCATTGAAATGCATGAGCAGTGGACAAAAAATACTACGGGAATCATTGTACCGTACAATTTTGTGGTCGCTGTTTCATTTGCTGAAGGGAATGTCTGTGCGAATGGAGCATGCGACCGCGTCATCCTCGTCGTCCGATGGCGTGGAAATTCGGTTGCAGGAGCTGCGTAGCAGTGCTGTGACCAGGGGTCGTGAATGGCTCCAGGATGCCCTGGCCAACATTTCTGCCATGGAGCTTCGCAAAATGGCACATGCTCGGAATGTTGGCCGTGGACCGGACAACAAGTGGCTTGCGGTTGGAGAGCTGCGCGCTCGATTGCTGGATGTCTTGGCACCACGCATGCAGGTCCGGTGGGGCAGAATAGGATTGTGACGAAAGTTGCGTGTTTGTCACATGGTGCAATGTTGTAGGATGATTGTTGTTTTGTGGTGGCAGTGTGTCGGATGCTGCAGGTGGAAGAGGCATCGGCTGCCGAATTGGAAGAACTTCGCCTTGGAGCTGTTTCAGAGGGCAAGGAGTGGCTCAGTCGTGCTTTGTCGGAAATGTCGGCTCATCAGCTTCGAGTTCTGGCTGCTGCGGGTGGTGTGGAGACACGATCCGGCAAGGCGTGGCTGCCTGTAGCAGAACTGCGCACCTCGTTGATGAAAGTCTTGGAACCTTCCACGGAGGTCGGGTTCAACCAAAAAATGTGTTGTGACATGAGTTGTTTTTGTGACCGAATTTGTCACATGGTGCGATGTTGTGGGATGATTTTTGTTTTGTGGTGGCAGTGTGTCGGATGCCGCAGGTGGAAGAGGCATCGGCTGCCGAATTGGAAGAACTTCGCCTTGGAGCTGTTTCACAGGGCAAGGAGTGGCTCAGTCGTTCTTTGTCGGAAATGTCAGCTCGTCAGCTTCGAGTTCTGGCTGCTGCGGGTGGTGTGGAGACACGATCCGGCAAGGCGTGGCTGCCTGTAGCAGAGCTGCGCAACTCGTTGATGAAAGTCTTGGAACCTTCCACGGAGGTTGGGTTCAACCAAAAAATGTGTTGTGACATGAGTTGTTTTTGTGACCGAATTTGAATGTTTGTCACATGGTGCGATGTTGTAGGATGATGGTGGTTTTGTGGTGGCAGTGTGTCGGATGCTGCAGGTGGAAGAGGCATCGGCTGCCGAATTGGAAGAACTTTGCCTTGGAGCTGTTTCAGAGGGCAAGGAGTGGCTCAGTCGTGCTTTGTCGGAAATGTCAGCTCGTCAGCTTCGAGTTCTGGCTGCTGCGGGTGGTGTGGAGACACGATCCGGCAAGGCGTGGCTGCCTGTAGCAGATCTGCGCACCTCGTTGATGAAAGTCTTGGAACCTTCCACGGAGGTTGGGTTCAACCAAAAAATGTGTTGTGACATGCGTTGTTTTTGTGACCGAATTTGAATGTTTGTCACATGGTGCGATGTTGTAGGATGATGGTGGTTTTGTGGTGGCAGTGTGTCGGATGCCGTAGGTGGAAGAGGCATCGGCTGCCGAATTGGAAGAACTTCGCCTTGGAGCTGTTTCACAGGGCAAGGAGTGGCTCAGTCGTTCTTTGTCGGAAATGTCAGCTCGTCAGCTTCGAGTTCTGGCTGCTGCGGGTGGTGTGGAGACACGATCCGGCAAGGCGTGGCTGCCTGTAGCAGAACTGCGCACCTCGTTGATGAAAGTCTTGGAACCTTCCACGGAGGTCGGGTTCAACCAAAAAATGTGTTGTGACATGAGTTGTTTTTGTGACCGAATTTGAATGTTTGTCACATGGTGCGATGTTGTGGGATGATTTTTGTTTTGTGGTGGCAGTGTGTCGGATGCCGCAGGTGGAAGAGGCATCGGCTGCCGAATTGGAAGAACTTCGCCTTGGAGCTGTTTCACAGGGCAAGGAGTGGCTCAGTCGTTCTTTGTCGGAAATGTCAGCTCGTCAGCTTCGAGTTCTGGCTGCTGCGGGTGGTGTGGAGACACGATCCGGCAAGGCGTGGCTGCCTGTAGCAGAGCTGCGCAACTCGTTGATGAAAGTCTTGGAACCTTCCACGGAGGTTGGGTTCAACCAAAAAATGTGTTGTGACATGAGTTGTTTTTGTGACCGAATTTGCATGTTTGTCAGACATGGCATCATGTTTGAGACATACCAGGGATCGACAAACAAATATCTTCAACATTTGTTGCATCTCTTTAGGTCTCTGTAGGGGCTGTCCGTGAGATCTCGAGAATTGCATAGTGATCATGCCAATTTTCGTTTGTGATGTAGTGGATCTATGTGTTATTATTTCATTGATATGCATGGGGAGCGGGAAAAAATGTAGGATGATGGTTGTTTTGTGGTGGCGGTGTG
>CAMXCT020003835.1:0-207500 GCA_947184155.2 Cladocopium goreaui
GCAGCCGTCCGCGCAGCCAAGCTCGCTCATCACCAGCGGCTTCTTCTCCCCATCCATTTCCAGCCACGCCGTTGCACTCGCGCCATCCACAACCGTCCGCGCAGTTCTCCGCACCCATTTGCCGTCCGCAGCCGTCCGCGCAGCCAAGCTCGCTCATCACCAGCGGCGTCTTCTCCCCACCCATTTCCAGCCACTCCCTTGCACCCACGCCGTCCGCAGCCGTCCGCGCAATTCTCCGCACCCATTTGCCGTCGCCGTCCGCGCAGCCACGCTCGCTCATCCCCAGCGGCTTCTTCTCCCCACCCATTTCCAGCCACTCCCTGGCACCCACGCCGTCCGCAGCCGTCCGCGCAGTTCTCCGCACCCATTTGCCGTCCGCAGCCGTCCGCGCAGCCAAGGTCGCTCATCACCAGCGGCTTCTTCTCCCCACCCATTTCCAGCCACTCCGTTGCACCCACGCCGTCCGCATTTGCCGGCAGCCGTCCGCTCCATTCCTGTCCCTTCCTTTCCCTTCCTGTCCCTTCCCAGCCACTCCGTTGCACCCACGCCGTCCGCAGCCATCCGCGCAGTTCTCCGCACCCATTTGCTGTCCGCAGCCGTCCGCGCAGCCACGGTCGCTCATCACCAGCGGCTTCTTCTCCCCACCCATTTCCAGCCACCCCCTTGCACCCACGCCGTCCGCAGCCGTCCGCGCAGTTCTCCGCACCCATTTGCCGTCCGCAGCCGTCCGCGGAGCCAAGGTCGCTCATCACCAGCGGCTTCTTCTCCCCACCCATTTCCAGCCACTCCGTTGCACCCACGCCGTCCGCAGCCGTCCACGCAGTTCTCCGCAGCCATTTGCCGTCCGCAGCCGTCCGCGCAGCCAAGCTCGCTCATCACCAGCCGCTTCTTCTCCCCACCCATTTCCAGCCACCCCCTTGCACCCACGCCGTCCGCAGCCGTCCGCGCAGTTCTCCGCACCCATTTGCCGTCCGCAGCCGTCCGCGCAGCCAAGGTCGCTCATCACCAGCGGCTTCTTCTCTCCACCCATTTCCACCCACTCCGTTGCACCCACGCCGTCCGCAGCCGTCCGCGCAGTTCTCCGCACCCATGTGCCGTCCGCAGCCGTCCGCGCAGCCAAGGTCGCTCATCACCAGCGGCTTCTTCTCCCCACCCATTTCCAGCCACTCCGTTGCATCCACGCCGTCCGCAGCCGTCCACGCAGTTCTCCACACCCATTTGCCGTCCGCAGCCGTCCGCGCAGCCAAGGTCGCTCATCACCAGCGGCTTCTCCTCCCCACCCATTTCCAGCCACTCCGTTGCACCCACGCCGTCCGCAGCCGTCTGCGCAGTTCTCCGCACCCATTTGCCGTCCGCAGCCGTCCGCGCAGCCAAGGTCGCTCATCACCAGCGGCTTCTTCTCCCCACCCATTTCCAGCCACTCCGTTGCATCCACGCCGTCCGCAGCCGTCCACGCAGTTCTCCACACCCATTTGATGGCAGCGTCTTTCGCTCCATCCTTTCCCTTTCTTTTCCCTTCCTTTCCCTTCCTTTCCCTTCTTTTCCCTTGCTTTCCCTTCCTTTTTCCTTCCTTTCCCATCCTTTCCCTTCCTTTTCCTTCCTTTCCCTTCCTTTCCCTTCCTTTCCCTTCCCTTTCCCTTCCTTCCCCATCCTTTCCCTTCCTTTCCCATCCTTTCCCTTCCTTTCCCTTCCTTTCCCTTCCTTTCCCTTCCTTTCCCTTCCTTTCCCTTCCTTTCTCTTCCTTTTTCCTTCCTTTTTCCTTCCTTTCCCTTCCTTTTTCCTTCGTTTCCCTTCCTTTCCCTTCCTTTCCCTTCCTTTCCCTTCCTTTCCCTTCCTTTCCCTTCCTTTCCCTTCCTTTCCCGTCCTTTCCCTTTCTTTCCCTTTCTTTCCCTTTCTCTTCCTTTCTCTTCCTTCCTTTCCCTTCCTTTCCCTTCCTTTCCCTTCCTTTCCCTTCCTTTCCCTTCCTTTCCTTTCCTTTCCCTTGCACCCACGCCGTCCGCACACCACCGTTCGAGCCAGGTCGCTCCCCCACGCGGTTAAACAACTAAACGAGAACCCAAGCATCGAAGATGCTTTTGGGAAAAACAAGCAATGGAACCCACATGATGTGTGTCGAAAACGATAAACATAGACTAATGAGCTACCGTCCATGACATTAACATCTGACAGCTGACGAAGACTATCAAATTGATCCAAAGGCCGGAAGACCACATCTACAAAAGATCTGGAAAACGCCAGCGAATAAACATCCACGGATCATCCTAGATTGCCATCTTTTCTATTCCTGGAATCAGTAGACACTCTCAAGATCTCTCAAGAACAACAAAAGGGAAACACATGGGGCACGGTTGTGTTTAAATCGTGCTAGCTCCCCATTTTGGCTTGAGAAGATAAAACATGTGGATTCCTCATAGTTTTTGTGTGCTTCTATCCCGCTTGTTGCTAGTGAAAGCAATTGTTGCATTTGGGTTTACATTACCACCATGTTTCTTCACTAAATTCACATGTTTTCTTGGTTGAACTCACATAGACAACTTACGTCATGTAATACGTGTAATATTAGATCATGCTTATTTAAACTTCCGCCCTGGTGTTACTTGGCTTCGCCCCCACTCATCGCCTCTTCAACGGATGCGCTTTGAAGCACCTGACGGGCGGTTTCTGCAGCCTCGGCAGGACGGGAAAATCTGGGAAGTTTCGAAAAAATGGGTTTCTCTGACGGGGTACCCCCAAAACCATTGGTTCAGTTCATCACCATTTTCACCATTAACATGTTATTCTTGGGGGTATATAGCGGTATACCCCGTTTTCAGACACCCACGCAGGAGCATTGTCAAATTGCGGAAGTGGTCTGAGAGTTTTGTGAAATATGGAGGAGTATCAAACGGATGGATTTCCGAGCCTGCGAGTTTTGTTTACAGTTTTGTTTTTACTTGGTTTTGGGCCATGGGGGTGCAAGCCACCCTGAAACTTTTTGGAGGCATCCTAAAGAAGCAGCTGGAAGATAATTGTGCCATAAGAACTGACAACGTTTGGGGTGTTTCCTGTTGAATTTTGGGGGAGTGTAGCTCACCTATATAATGATATTCAAATGGCCACAAACTGTACTTGGATCATGCCAGCAGCCGCATCTCAAGAAGTCATTCCGACCCAGTCCAAGACCCTCCGCATGGGTTACCCTGTCGGGCCTGCACAGCCACTTCCGCACCCAGACTTGCTGGGAATGCAATGACCTGACAGTGAAAATAACCACGCTTCACAGGGCTTCCAATTCATCCAGCTACTGCAGTAGCTATGTGAAGTCTCCAACTCCAAGTTTATCCTTATCCTATCTATTCCTATCTATTCCTATCTATACATGTCTATATACTATGTCCATACTATGCAATTCTAACTAACCATACCACCAGCAAAGTCCAAATCATTCACCCCCCCCACATGGCTTTCTGCCTGAGGCCCCAGGCGTAGTCAAATCTCATGGCTTCTTGCAAGCGTCGCTGCTCTAAACGACGAGCACCCGGGCAGCTCTCACCGGCGTAGGTACGAATGTCCTGACACGAGATCTGGGCACACCTCGTGGAGCAAACATGGGAAAAAGTCCATCCCAGCTAGCATTGGGTTGGTTGAAGGATGTTGACGGGAAAACTTACAAGACACATCAAGAAACCATATAATTCGTAATTATCGGTTGTTGCAGAACCTTTTCCCCCCGACCAGTTCTGGGAAACTGTGCAAGTGAGAGTGGTGCGAAGTCAACCTCATCAATCAATAGATCCTCAGATCCATGTTCTTCTGAGTTTGCACCAATGATTAGTCTATCAGTCTGGGTAACCTTCTCATGTTTGCAGGGGTACCCATGTCAGTAACACTCAGTCAGGTCATCCATGCAATGCCAGAAATCCCAAAGACGTCCTGCACGTATTGCGCTTCTACCGCTGCAACTCGAGAAACCATCTGAGCCGGGGCTGTCAAGGACCGCTCTGGAAATGTCAACCTAAAACCAAGCTGGAAGCCGGGAGGCTGAGGTACATAGTCAGTACTGATCTGTTTGGTAGTTTCAAGCCGCCTGAAAATCTCAGTTTTTGGTTACCATGCGACAAGCGCACCACTGCAGCCCACATGCCACCGTGAAAAAAAAAGTAAGTAAATCATTGGGGATAATCATCCCATGTGTGGATAAGCAACAAAAGGATATTTGAACCCACCTATCAGAAGTCATCTCAGTGGATATGTGTAGATCTGTGTAGATACCTTCTCGAAGAATGATCATTTGCGATCAGGTCATGGATCAAGTACCAGCAACTGGACAAACCAAATCTCCATAGATTTCGTAGTTCAGAGCTGACCGTCTTTCGGAAAGGAAAACATGCATATATCATCATATATCTATCAACAAGAAGCGATATCTGCAGGATAACTGAGGTATAGCCAGGTATAGGTGGTTCAACTCCCAGCTTTTCCTACAAGGTGATGAGCAGACCATCGGTGGAACATGGGTTCTTCCACGAATTTTGAGCCATCCCACTGCTCCCCGCGGAGGGGAGATGGATCAAAATGTGATAGTTCAAATTCCCAGAGTGACACAAAATGACACAAAATGACACAAATGTATGCAAAAATCATCCAAATCTGTGGTTCCTGCTGCTATTGCCCCATACCGCCCATACCCCCTTACCAGTCCACAGGACTGTCGCTCGCCTTTCGGATAGCTTCCTTCGCATCGGATGATTCTGCAAAGACTCCAGCATCGGACACGGACAAAGTCATGCCTCACCAGTCGCAACTTGTCTTCCCACCAGAAAGATAGGATGCCCATTCAAGCAAAACTTATATGAGGGCCAAGACATTCTCTTCACGAACACCCAAATGATATTGGGATGCCTACCCCTTTGGGTTTACTCTGAACATGAGGGATAAAGTACCCCAAAATTCTGCAACTTTTTTTAGGGCAAAAATGATGAAACCACCGGATTTGGGGTCGCTTTTCATCAAACCTTGAGGCCCTGGCAACCTTCCACAGTGGCCGGAGCCTCTTCAGTGACTGTCACCTCCACAGTTTTGCGGAACGGCTGAAAATGAAATCAACCAAGAATGTGTCGGCAAAATTGGATTAGACCATTGAAGCAAAATGGGAAAATAGGAGGGCTGACGGGCTGACCACCGAATTGGCCAGTAATAAACATGGAACATGCAGGCAACCACCAGTTACGAAGATCATCTTCTTCAGGGGTTAACCACTATTCAACCACCAAAAGTGCTGTTTAACCGCCCCAAAATAGGGAAGTATAGCGACTCTTGATCAACCAAGAAAACTCTGGCCATGGAAATGGTAAGGATGTTGAGGTAAACTCGAAACCACAAACCGGACCTTGCTTTAACATTTGGGCATGGTTTTGGAAACCTCGAAACCAACTAGGTTTTCTTGGGGGTTTGCAACGGAACAATCTGTAAACGATGCAAATTCCCAAGGTCTCAAAAGAACGGGCCCAAGGCCATACAGGCTGTGGTCAAAACCCAAAAGGTCTGGAAATACTAAATTACTAAATATGAATTCATATGAATTCATACAATCTGGATACCAGTCTGTGATACCAGTTTCTTCGTAAGGGTTTGGATAATGGCTTTGGATCATCCAGTCCGTGATAAACCCTGCATAATCATCATGTCTGGGTTGAAGCCACATTGGTGGAGTGCTCCACTTTCTGTAAAGAAACAGGACCGTGGCTGGAAATCTGTCCCAAGTACCTTCAATCGATTGACCCCCAAGAAGTCTGGGCACAAAAACAAAAACCAGCAGGGTGGGTCTGCCGCAAAATTGTTGATCCTTCAAAATTGGATAGGAGTCTGACAAAAGGATCTAAAATAAAGATTGGAGACCGTTTAAAATCAGACAAGAGATATGTAAAATAGTATATATAATATTTGCTTAATACAGTATAACATAAGATGATATGATATGATACGATATGATATACAGTAATATAAATATAACTATACATATAAACTGGTATATAGATATAATATAATTTAATACAATGTGAATATAATGCACTATAATACATAATAAATATCATGTAATATAACACATTAAATATATATATATATATATGTAAATACATATAAACAATATAAATATGATTACGCTATAATGTATAAAAACATAATATAAACAAATATAAAGTACTATTAATTGTATAATAGCATACAATACAACATAATATATATATAGTATAGAAAAAAACGAAAACATACTATAATACAAGACATAAAAAACAATAACAAAGTCATAATAAAACAGAATGTAATATAATGTAATACGGTTTAAAGAAAAACACCTCACAACAAATAAAATACTATACATCACATAATATAATATATCGTTTAGCACAACATAAATTGATACGGTACAAACACATATATGTATATATAACAATACATAATAAAACATGATATAACATAAAAGAACATCATACAATATAATATATATATAACATAATGACACAACATATACAATACTAAAATAGAATTAAAAAAAGAACATACAATAACATAATACAACATACTATAATATACTATACTATAATAAAATATAATATAACAAAATATACTACAATATAATATAGTATAGTATGACATACTATACCATAATATAACATATTATACTTTACTAAATTATATAGTAATATAACATAGTATAGCATATAAAATAATAAGATTCGAGAAAATATATATATATATAATGCGTTCATACTGAACTAATCCCACATGTTGCATCTTGTCCCTGTTCCATCATTACTCCCAATGTTAATTTTGCATCGGTATTCCTCGCCACCCGCCCACCGTCGTCGTGGTCAGACTAGTCCAGGTCGATGTGGTTGTCATGGAGCTCTCTGTAAAGCTGGAACCTCTGCCATGCCATGCCACCACTTTGGGATTTACCATCTGGTAACGCAACGAACTGGAACATAGGGATTTATCATCATAAATCAGCTATGGGGCATCTTCCATAGCTGTGTTAAATAACCAGAGGGTAAGAGTGATTGATTGGGCAATTAACCAACAAACATGGGAATATAATAGGGGTTTAATGGGGATATGATAGGGATAATGTGATTGAGCTGTGTCAGAAAATGGGGTACATCCCCGAAGTTGCAATTTTTATGAGGAAAATGATTTCCTAATCACTTGCAAATTGGAAAATGAACCACCGAAAAAAGGAATTGCCATGAATTGACCAAGAAAAAAGTCGATAATCGGACATTAGGGAGGATTCAAGAGCTTAAACAACCGCTGTTCACGGAGGTGATTTTGACTGAAATTCAACGGAAAACTGCGGGGAACCCCACAACAAATAAACAAATAAATAGATAAGCAAACAAATACATAAATTTAAAATATAATATATATATATACACACATATGGTTATTGCCACATATTACCACCCAAAAACAAGTTACTGTAAAAACCAAGTGAAACGAGTTTGGGTCACCAATGTTGGTACAACATAGCAGGGAGTGACAAGCCAGTATCTGTGAGATTCTCTTAATCAGTCAGCATCCGTGTGTTTTGCTCCCGAGGGGCTGGTTCTTGTGGTTGATGATGTGACCTCGGCTTTGACAAGGCCACAAGCTGCACAACAGTCTGATGCACTCCCACGCTAAAGGCCTGGACCCTTAGGGGAAAAGGGGTGAGATTCCACTGAACAAAAACATTAGCCAACTTGGACCGACATCCCAAGAAGATTGGAAAACCTATGTTTCAAACAACCAACTAGCATCTCTAGCATCTCTTTCAGCTTGATCATCCCTTTCATGGGCAATAGCGGTTTCTATCAACCCCAAAGCACCAGGAAATTCCAAAGCAGTCAAGAGGCTGTGATGCTGATTGTCAAGGTAGTAGATGTAGTTGTGGTACCTGGGGATGGGTCAAGTCGCTATCCCGGCTCTATGATGCGCTACGGGTCACCCAAACTAGCTGTCATTGTGGATGTTCATCCCATAATTCTCCTGATAGCATAGGATAGGTATTGACCTATCCCCAATTTTTTTTCCGCTCGTGCTTTGGAATCCTGGGGAACGGGGGATCTAGTTGAGGAGTCAGAACCACAAAAAACATCAAAAAACAACAAGACACAAATGCCTGAGTCAAGTGGAAACACAGACCTTGCGGTCCTTGCTCTGTCTTTTCCCTGTGTTTTTTTCCCACCGGAACAAAAACACTTGACATCTTGCCAGGACGGTCCGAAGAAATTGCCAAGCGACAAAAACATACTGTTCAGTCCATAGTGCCCTGGGTATAGCGATGGTGGGATCAGCCCCCAGTCAATACAAACATTGGAACAACAAATCCCCAGTCTGCCAACATGTTGCACAGCCACTTCGGCCTATGCGCGGTCTCAGCCATGTAAAGGAAACAAAGGTGTTTGATTTACAACAGCCAGGTAAGCACTTACAGTAGTTCGACTGTTTATAGGTCATATATCCATATCCCAAGTTTTGATGTTTAAAATGCCATGTGTTTGTTGTAATATCATCTCGCTGATTGAAACCACCTTTTTGTTTTCGGTGATGACCATCCGCCCGGTCGGCACGTTCAAAGATTGGAATTGTCGTAGCCAGGTTGTCCTGCGAAATGGTGTTTTTGCCATATCGATGTTGTCTGAAAATTAGGGACTTACCAACAAATTATGTTTATTCAATACATTTCAATACTCATATGGTTAAAAACAAACGGCAAATGATGATAGTCGATCAAATTTGGGGGTACCCTATTGTCAGATAAACCCATCTATGAATTTTCCGGTCCTTTGTGATACCTAATTTGTAGTGTTTCACAGTTTCCGAATTCCGAGCACTCAAGCAGGATCAAACTGTTTCACATGTGGAGCATCCTTTCCTACAAACGTATACAGTATACAAATGCTTCCGGTATATCATCTATGCCTTATATAATGTTTATGGCGTAACATCCTCTTCCACATATGCTCTATGTTTTTGATAGACTTGCCAAAACTATGTTTGGAACATGTCCGGGGTAAATCAGAATGGATCCAAATTGATCCAAACTGGGGTACCAATGGACCCACAAAAATTGCATATTTTCATATTAAACCATCCATGCTGGGTTGGTGAACTTGACCCATACCCAAACGGCTGTGCTTCAAAAGCCTGGTACCTTTCTGTCCACAACACAATAGTCTCAAAATATGGATGCTGATTTCTCCAACTGTTTTTTTTTCTGACTCCCCGAGTCTTTGTCAACATACCATCTATGCCGCGCTCCTGCAATGATGAAATCGCCAAAGCCGTTACAGCCTCATTCTGCAAGGTCACTTGGATCGTCACAGGATGGACAATTCATATATGGCCATGGGTGAAAAGCCTGGTGCCCTGGTGAACATCTAAAACAGCTGGTAAATGGATGGTCGGAGGGTCATCTCCGTAAAATATTGTCGAAGGGAGTTTAGAAACCAAACTTCCGACAATATGGACAGATGAAAAGCAGAGATGGGAAGGGTCAGAGAAGAGAAGAAAAGAAGAAAGAACAATCAAAAAAAGATCAGAAGAAAGAAGATCCATTGATTTGTGGCTCCGGAAGGTCGAAAAGTAGGCTCGCTAAAGCGGCGGCTGCGAAGCCAGCTGGCCAGATGAGAGATGAAAAATTGCACGCTGTCGTG
This sequence comes from Cladocopium goreaui, assembly GCA_947184155.2. NCBI lineage: Eukaryota > Dinophyceae > Suessiales > Symbiodiniaceae > Cladocopium > Cladocopium goreaui. Next base: position 9,678 of record CAMXCT020003835.1, read on the forward strand.
GCGCGAAGCACATTTCCAAGTCAAAATGTACAAAGCACACCAATGCTCGGACCACTTTTGGAAGTTGTGATGTCGAAAAAGTGCATGCCGTTGTGGCGCGAAGCACATTTCGAGGTCAAAATGTTAAAAAACACTATCTACATGTTCGCACCTCTTTTGGATGTTCAGATGTCGTTTCGCGTGGCAGGCGCAAGGGATTGGGCACCTTGTCAAAAGTGAGAAAAACGTGAGGGTTTTGTAGCATTTCCAAAAACGATGGCAGGCGTGGGACATTTGAAGAGGATCTGGCAAGATGAATTTTCCGTGGCAGGCGCAGTACAAGAGACATCTTCATCAGAGATGTTAGGAGGTCCGGGCGCTGATTTCCTGAGCGGGGTTGCATTTTGGAGCATCAGATCTTCAGTTTTGGGAAGGTGATTTTGCGTGACAGGTGCAGCACTTCGTATGACCTGGCATCACTTTTTCGTGGCAGGTGCAGTAGATTGGACAGGTGGAGTGGGAAAATCAGAAAACGCATTGGTACGAGGCCGTCAGCTCTGCACTCAACTTTCCATTTTTGAAGGAAGTCTCGCAGAGTTGTTTCGTTTTTGATGTTGTCAACTTCGAAAAATGAGGAAGTCTCGGGGAATTGTTTCGTTTTTGATGTTGTCAAGTTCAAAAGTTGAAGAAGTCTCGCAGAATTGTTTTGTTTTTGATGGTGTCAAGCTCAAAACTGAGGAAGTCTCGGAGAATAGCTTCGTTTTCAAGCTTGCAGATAAACAGATAGATAGATACACAACTACAACAACAAGTACCACTACACTACACTGATAGCAACTACAAGTACAAATATAATACAAGTATATTACGCTACATTACACAACACCAACTACACTACACTACACTAATTACATCTAATTACAATACACTACGCTAATTGCACTACAACTACAACTACAGCAACAGCAACAGCAGCAACAACAACAACAACTACTACTACTACCACTACTACTACTACTACTACTACTACTACTACTACTTCTTCGGCCACCACCACCACCACCACGGCTACAACTACAATTACAGCTGCACTTCATTACACTGCAATACATTAATTAAACTGCAGCACATTACAGCTACAAATGCAAATGCAAATACAACTACACTACCGTACACAACACTACGCTACACTAATTACACTACACTACAACTGCAACTACCACTGCATTGCGCTACACGACACTACACTACAACTACAACTGCACTACTTTACGCTACAATACACTAGACTACAAACTACACTATACACGCTACAGTACATAACACTACAGTGCACTACAATACATTACACAAATTACATCACACCACACCACAACAACTGCAACTGCACTTCACTAATTACACTACATTACAACTACAACTTACAACTCCACTACACTACAACTACAACTACACCTACAACTGCACTACACCAAACTACACCACACTACATCCAGCAGTTGTGGTGAGGTGACCGCTGCAACCATTGCAACCACTCCAGAAAACACAACTCCAACCACCTTTCGGTCCATCAGTGGATTCGCTCTGCCATCCCTGGGTCACAACAACCAACCCTTCCTATAGGTTTCCTATTTTTGAAACTTCCGCCACCGCCTTGTGCGGTACTACTGGTATATTTGGTTTTGATCTGTCCCCATATCTATATGGAACAACCAACTGGGCTATAGACCAAAAGAGTGACTGGGGGATCACCCGTCTGTAACTGCTAGGAGCCATGTTGTTTTTTTCTGCATTGCTTGCAGCATGACTTACACTTTGGAAACAAATACGTTTCAAGACCAAATATAGCTTGAATGATCTATGCAAGGTCAATCTCACTCACAGGACGACTATTTTCAGCGCAACAGTGAGGTTTTAGAGTTTCCGGGCACAAGTTGATCATAAATTGCCCGCGCAAGGCTGCTATGTCAAAGAATCACAAGCAAAATGCTCCGTTTGGGTATGGGTCAAATTTGGCATCCCCCAACATGGATGAGCACATTATGACACAATGAATATATAACATAAACATTTGAAAAATAAGAATCCTGAAGTTTGTGGCCTTGGTGTTCAAAATTTTGGCCGATACGGGTTTTGGCAAAGGACGGCACAAACAATGGCTGCTCCCGATTTCCCCCCCTCCCCAGGTCCCAGGTGATGCTTTTTTTACAGATTCTACTACTACCATATACTACCCATGTGCTGTTGGTTAGTTGAGTTGAAACCAAACCCAACTCAATAAAAAAAACGTGTATGTTGAAAATTAGCAATTGTATATATCAAATTGTATCCCCATGTCTTGTTAAAACACAGTATTTATAGCTTGTACATGCCCATTGCAGCTTAGCCATCTCATCAGCCCAGGCGCTCGAGGTACATACTCACGGGCCAGAATGAAAAGGTACCAGTCACCGGCACAACATTCCACAGCACCCTGAGCCCGGCACGTGGCTTCAGAACCATGGATGAAAAGAGAATCTGGTAGCCTGGTTTTTGGAAGAAAATCTATCTGATCCTTATAGATGTTCTTCTTCCCATATAGACAAATCATGGGTTTTGAATGGTGTTTGACCAATCCAAATGCGCCACTAGAACCATCTGAGCAGCATCTTTTGGAAAAATATGGAAACATAAAATATGTTTAAACATGGAAAAAGGACAGTATCGGGAGGTTTCTGGAAACGTAGATTTTTTTTAAACGCTGTCCGCCAGATCCAGATCTCTCACAGTACGATCCCAAGTGGGTTCTGAAAATAAGCTACCCTAGGCTACTCAAAAACTCAAGTCATTAAATGTGATTAATACTGATTAACTGATGAATTAGTATTCATCATCACTTTCCCCATGCATATGGCCATGAATTTGGGTATACCATGATATACCCCATTTCCGTTTCCAGACCCGACACAGGGTGTTGACCAAGTGTCATAGCGGATGCCACTCTTCACAGACACTTCACCCAATACCACAAGCTCGGATCCACACTCATCCTCAAGCGCTGAGTGGAACGAGTGGAACCATGTGACGCCACGTATCTGGGGGTTGTCGAACAACACTGTGGGATCTCACCACTGTGAGAACGTTTGGGATTTGTCTCAAAAGCTTGGGGCAGGGGCAAATGATGAATTTTTGGGAAGGGTTCAAAATTTGAGACAATTCATCTATTCATAGTGACTTTAGAGAACGGTCGTGATTATGATCATGATGTTGGCAATCATTGACATGTGTGTGTATGTGTAACCATTGTTTTTCGGTCATTGGCATTATGGAAATCGTGCGGAAAATACACTTTAAATGCACACATAAAGTTGTGACAGCAAACAGAACTACCTTTGTCGGTGTGTATGTTCTATGATGCGACAGGAAATGTGTCATTCAGGTTCATGATTCCAAGAACGGGCCAATTCTGCTTCTGCTTTCTGCCCACCTGACATCCACTCTTATTCAACAAGGAAGTCACACCCCTGCTTCACAGCACCTGACACAGAACCCATCATGTCCAAGCAGCAATTGCTGAGACCTTGTAGCCTTCCAGCAGCAGTTCCTCTGCTTCAGTGCTGCCAAAGGGAGCCCAACGAATCTCTCCGGACAAATAAATCTCCTGGTTCCAGTCCTGCCGGAGGAATCCCTAGGGGAACATTAGGGGAGCGATGCCGGGTCCCCAGCCTTGATTCTGTGCTGCTTCACTTTCTTCAATCACCAGATTATGATAAGTTCACTATTTTGAGTTATTTTGTGAGTTGAATCCACATGTTTTTGTTGCGAAATTCGAGTATTTTGGCTGATTATACATAAATTCATGTTTTTCCCGTCGAATCTATGGATCAACTCCCGGTTTATCTTACGTTCACCCATCTTTACTTGTTGAATCCCATAGGTGAACCCCCCGGTGGCCCACACCCGACTCCTCCATGATCACTGTGGCACAGCGATCACAGGATGTGCTGCCGCTCTGTGCCGCGCTGGCCACGCAGAAGGCCGAACTCGTCTCAGCACCGCAGGTGACATCGGCGGAGTCCACCTTCGTCAGACCTCGGTGATGGAAATGTGGCGGCTACCCTGTGAAAACACTTAAGAACTGGAAAATCAGCATCTTAAACAGGATAACAGGTAAATCATGTATAAGTGGGCCAATCTCCAGGGCTACCAGTATATGTGACATTACCTGTTTTTTTCAAGAAGTGATTGAATGTGTGCGTGAGAGATTGGAGAATCCAGTTCTTGAGGATGTGAGGAAAATTTGATGATTTTTCTTGTTGGGAATTGTGACATTTTTTTGGAAAAAATGTTCCAATCCAATCTAGATAGTTCAAACCAAGCTGAAACTAGTATAATTATATATATATATATAGACTAGTTACTAGGTCCCTCGTGGCATCTTATTTCTGTAATTCACTTGAAGACATTCCCACACTTTTCTGGTGGAAGCGCCTGCATCCCAACATGATGCCATCATGATGAAAATGTATTGCCTCATTAATCACTAAATCTTATCACATGCCTACCTACAGTTCAACGGCCGCATGTCAGTTTGCCCATTTTTCTCTTCCCTCACCATGGCACCAAATTTGGGTCAAGAATTACGGTTGAAACCCATCTGGGGATACCGTGCTGGTTGCTAATTCCAATCGTCTACAGAAAATTTGTCAGTTTCGTTGCATCAAAGCTGTCACTACCAACCATCCAAAACCAAGTGATCAATTCCATCAGGCGAATTAGTCATCAAGACAAAAGCCGCGGTTTCGCTCAATAGATTGGTTTTCAAGTTTTTCCCCACCTGTCAGGTGAGGGTTGTTAGATTTTATGTCAGCCTGCCCGCCCCCTTCCTTCCTCCTTCCTTCCTCCTTCCTCCTTCCTCCTTCCTCCTTTCCTCGCCGGACCTCAACTGCAAGCTCTATAGATCACAGTGTTCCCCGACCCCAACAGCAGCCTCTGGATCACAGTGTTCCCTGCCGGACCCCAACAGCAACCTCTGGATCAAAGTGTTCCCCGCCGGACCTCCACCGCAAGCTCCAGATCAGAGTGTTCCCTGCCGGACCTCAACCGCGAGCTCCGGATCAGAGTGTTCCCCGCCGGACCTCAACCACAAAGAAACTCCGAAGATATGCCAGATAGAATGCCAGAAAAGAATGTCAGAATAGATGCCAGATAGAATGCCAGAAAAGAATATCAGAAGATTATACCACATATAAAGATGTATATATATATATATATATAACTATATAAATAATTATATATATATATATATATAATCACTACCCTTTTAAGGAGGGGGACGTACCCAAATTGAAAGACACAATTTAGACGTTTTTGAGGGAGGTGGTCCTGTTAAATGTTGGCAAGCATTGATTTTTTAACCGCGTCTTATTTGCAAGATTTCATTTTAGTAGGTCCCCTCATTCTTTACCGGATTTCATTCATTTTCCTATAAAAAAACGCAGGGGGGCGTTCAATATTGTCCATTGAATTTCTGAAAAAAAATGTAAGAAACTGAAAAACATGTAAAAAAAATGTGAAGGTCTGCAAATAGCTGCAGAATTGCAGAAAATCAAACATGCAAACTGGAAGTGTGTAGGTCCCAATTGCCTGGTATTTCCAATACATTCTACACTTTTTCTACATGTTTTTGCCATTTCCACATGTAACATAGAGGTATAGAAGGTATATTATTCCTTGCAAATTACTGGAAAAAACATTGAACTTCAAATAAATGTAAAATTAGATGTTGAAGGTCTTCAAATTTACCTCCTACCTATGGAAAAAAAAACAATAGAATACAAATTCAGATCTAATGGACCTCAAAAGGACTTCAAATGAACCTTTATGATGTCCCCATGGTAAACCCCGTTTATGTACCTACATGATCGAACTTAAACACCCTTCTGCCACGGTTCCTATCTAGACCCCCTTATGACCCTCCAACCATAATATCATATAAGATAATAACAATCTACACATGTGTCATGCTGATTCTGAAAGGAACTGTGGAACCTGAGGTGTAGGATGGTTACATTTCTGAATCGTAGCTTTACCTTTTTTTTCGAGCACTTTCTGCAAGGAACTATGGACCTTATGTATAGGATGGTGTTTTTAAAAAATCTTATATTTATATACCTTCTTTTTTTAAGCACTTTCTGCAAGGAATTGTAGGCCTCAGGTGTAGTATGGTTACATGTCTCTATCTCATTTTTACCTTCTTTTTAAGCAAGGAATTAAGGACCTCAGGTGTAGGATGAATGATTCTATCTTATCTCCACCTTCTTTTCTGAGCACTTTCTGCAAGGAATTATATAAGGACCTCAAGTGTAGGATGGTTACATTTTTTATCTCATCTCTACCTTCTTTTTTAAGCACTTTCTGCCAAGAATTATAGGCCTCAGGTGTAGGATGGCCACACTCTTCCCACCCCAGTTTTACCTTCTTTTTCGAACACTTTCTGCAAGGAACTATGGACCTCAGACATAAGTTGATTACATCCGCACAAAGACACCTCACAAACAGTTTACAAACTGCTTGCGGACATTTAACACTTTTTACCTCCCCCCACCCACCCCTATCCGTAGAGTACGGGGGGGGTTCGGAGGGGGGTACGGGGTGACTATCTCTTACGGACTTTCACCCCCTCTTGACGTAGGAGGGGTCTAAGATACATATAGCCTTCCCCATCGGGGAAAAATACGCAGGGCCCCGTGCTTACACCCCACGAAAAGGGTGGTGATTATATACCTGGACCAGCAAACGAGCAGAAAAAAAAGGTTGTTTTGGTCAATGACCCTGTTTTTAGCCAATTGACCTATTTTGGGTCAGATCGGGCAATTCAACCCAAACGACCCAAAATGGCAGAAATCTGGCTGAAATCAAATTTTCTATGTGTTTCCATGGTGTCCCATCCCATAACTTCACTTTCTTTCACCAAAGTTACACTTGTGGCACTGATTCACCCCTGACGTGTTTGACTGGATCCATGGGGCCTGCGCTTTCGGGCCTGAGCCCCCGCTATGCTTTGTCTTTTATTCTTTGCAGGGGTGGTGCATTGTTCAGGGATTGGATGCCAATTGGCAAAAATTTCAATGCTGTATGACACGTGTTGTTCAGATTCTGGCTCGCAAAGCTGTACCATCTGAGACAGGTGTGTGTTTGTCTGCGTGTGGGACTTCACGCATACAATTATTTATTTGGCATTATTCACAAGACCTAAGGCAGTCATGCAAAACACGTATGATTCACACGTGTTCACGCCGCAGATTTGGGATGACAACTCCCCGCAAAACAGCAAATCGTCAATTTTCAAGTTTTTTCGGGCCAAAACTGCCCCGCAAATCGGGCGCAAAAACCCGCAATCCGCACACAAAAACCCGCAAATGGGCGCAAATCAGGATTTCTGCCCTGATGTGTTTTGACAAAATGTATTTTATCGCAGCAAAGCTAGGTTTAAATGGCAAATTCTTTTGATTTAGCAAAGCGGGTCACCCACCCGCAGACACACCAAGAGGGTTGATTGCTGGCTGCATGGCTGTAGCCATTCTTGGGATGCTTTTCAACACACTTAGTGGATCAGATTCTTCTTCATGAGGCCCTGTTCTACGTTTGAGCAGGGGGTATAGAAGTGCTTTTCAGTTAGGGATATCTTAAGATGATTTTCTTTGGTATGGCCCAGTGACTGAGGCTGGGGGGGTTGGCAAGACGAAGATCACATCGGAAGATGTTCACGGTTGTCACGTTCATGTCACCACCTGCTTCTTATATAGCAACACAGAAGTGTTTGGACCTTTACCGGCAGGAATTGCTGAAGGTTGGATGATTTGATGTGATGTGGCAAGAGACTCCACGTGTGGAAATAAGACATGGCCGGAAAGTTGAGATCGGGCAGAAATGGCCCAAACCGGGCAGAATTACCATTATTTTCTGAAACGGGCAGAAAACCAAAACGACCAAAATTTAATGGTTGTTTGATGATACAGGTATATTATATATTTAAATTTCCAGATGATATGTCAGAAACTATGACAAATAAGTGTCAGGGTGGGGATCACTCGAAGTAAAGTATTTTTTACACATCTGTACACTCTACCTTGTTTTCCCTTCAAGCTAAGGGGGTTAGCTGTGACTTTCCCATCAGTGCTGCTTGATCCAAGCTTCAATGATCGTGTTCCAGAGATCCAGCCTGGCATGTAGCTGACTCCACCGGTACCTTGCAGCAATGACACACACACACACGGATGTGAAATCATGGCAAACAACACAAAGAATCCGCTGATGGATGGTGTAGCCAGCAAATGCAAGGGATGATCAGTCGATTGGGATCATTATCCCATTTTCAGGGTCAAGAGTTCACCATCTTTCTTTTAGTTTCTGTAAAACCGCAAGCCATTTGTGTGCAATGGGAGGAAGAGAAGAATGATATCTAAGCTACAAATCCTCCTTCAATTCATTTAGCGGCCTCATTTCCCCAAATGATGTTAGGATCAGAAAACGGCAGGCTGATCAACTATCCCAACAGAAACTGTTCCATCAATGAACTCCAAGTTAATCCCAGCTTGTTTTTCTGGATTCTAGATGAAAAACAACAGCGGTTTGAGATGTGTTGGGATGTTTGGGGTTCAAAATGCCGGAAAACCTCGTACCGCGGTATCCCGCTGTGAATTGTTCGCCGAGGGCACTCCAGCATGATACTTCCGGCACCATGTAAGCTCGGATGTGCTGGTGGACCTTGTTTGGTCAAGCTTTGACGAACTATGGCCCTTGGCCTTGCAGAAGAAAGAATCCTGTTGGAAGATGTTCAAGCGAAATGTTGCACGACACATGTATTTACCCCAAATGTAGGGTTGCCTGAATCGTTCCTTTTATCCACTTCTCAGAATATTTGTCACTGGCCTACCGCTAGAGCTGGGCCAAAGTTCATGCAAGAAGCTTGCTGCTCTGTCCATCCGCAGGGATAAAACCCTACCGACTAACACTGCTAGAATTCGTACAGTGAAAATCCTGTAGCATTTCGTCATTGATCAGAAAGAGACGGTCAGAAATCGAAGGAAAGCTGCAATCATCGCAACCTCCTGTCATTGAAATGAGTATCCACAAGAATTGGCAAACAAACACACTCTACTAGTTAGACCACAAGATTGGATATAGACCACGTATTTGGATAGACAAATTAGGTAACTCGGTAACCTTCAGCATGAAGTCATCCAGTTTGGTGGGTTTCAGCATCTTCACCGAGCAACGTGGTGGTGGAACTGCTGGTTGAGCTGCTGGAGGAACTGGTACCTAGCGTCCGTGGAAGACTTTGGCTGTCGCTTTTGATGGATTTTGACTAAACAAATGAATTGAGCTATATCGTTCTATCTTTAGTTTTGTCAATATTGTCAACTTTGACTTTCTCTCTCGTTTCAGTCGTTTCAACTTTATATATATATATATTACGTATGATTATGATTATGTATATGTATGATAATATGTATTCTTTGCAACGTTAAATAGTCCTGGTCCGGTAGTAGTCTCAGCAACCAACTCTTGGAGACACATCTGGAAGATAAAATTGGTATATCCCAGAGGCCGCTGAGTCTTCGAAAAGCCTCAGACAGGAGTGCCCTGACCTTTTTCTATCTCAGATTCATCTCAGATTCATCTCATTCCTGGGACTAGGAATATTGATTAAAAAACTGTTGCATCAAGGTGGAAACCCGACTCATCACTGGGGCACTGCTTGTTGAAGTCGTGGTACTTGAAGTGCTGATGCCTGGTGAAGCCAAGCTAGCGATATGTGTTTCAACCTGATACCCTTCTGGCCCAGGTCTGCTGGGCATCTTTCAGGATACCTAGCCATGTCCCCGTCCGTCCGATAGTACCCTGATCAAGTTTGGTGTGGCTATCCTCACACGTGCTGATTTTATCCTCATGTTCTTTGGCTCAGATTTTGAATCTCAGACATCTGCCCTATCTGCCCATATCTGCCCTGCCAAAGAATTGAAGTACCCCCCCAAAAAAAAGAGAACGCGACGCATGGCCTTTTGCATCACCCAGCGTAAATTGCCGAACCACCGTTTTTTCGTCCAATTCCTTTTCCGTTTCGAAATCATTCATAGACCCTCCGACCCTCCGACCCATCAAAATGTCTTTCCCCCAAAACACATCGTACATTGCACTTATTTTACCCATCTTTTAGTCATCTCATGTCATCTCTATGGCCACTTGGAGGGTCATCCCCACTCTCCCAACTGCCCGACTCTTTAAAACCCAGCGACTTGTGGAACTCACAGATGTGGACGATGACCTGGGCGTGGAAAGCTCTAGGGATCCCGATCGGATCCCAAGGGTAAACTGGCAACATGTTAAATTACCTTGTCAATAGATGTTTTACAATGTTTACCTACATTTAATAGATTTTAATAGATGTTAATAGCATGCAATAGCAATTTTTCCAATAGTACGGATAGATGATATAATAATCCCTGTTGGAATTCGAACCAAATCTGGGGGTTCCATTCTATAGGGACTAAAACGCAAACCCAGGACTAGGGGGGGGGGATTTTCCCTATAGAATAGAAACCCAAGAAAACCAACAGCCCCCTGCCACTCCTATAAAATGAAAACCCAGCATCATACTGGCCACTGCTTCTAACAGATAATCCACTATAAAATGAAAACCTGAGTCCAAGTGATTAGGAAAAAGACACCCTATAGAATAGAAAACTGGGTTTGCAATGCCTTAAGTTTGGTTTCACTTTTTGGATCTGGGCTGGCACCATTCCACAAAAGAATCTACTTGGTGACTATTTTATAGAGGGGGGTTGGATTTCCCTTTTTATAATCACTTGGACTCAGGTGTTCATTCTATAGTGGATTATTTGTTGGAAGCGGTGGGTATGAGGCTGGGTTTTCATTTTATAGGAGTGGAAGGGGAGGTGTCAGTGGGCAATAATATTGTAAATACTGTGTGATACTGTAAAATATTGACACATACTGCAAACGAATAAGTAATCAACACTGTTAACGAATCAGTTTTCTGCAGGGCTGCTCCGAAAGGTGCCAGCCCAGATCCAAACGTGAAACCAAACTTTGGGCCTTGGAAAAAGCATTTTCTATTCAGTAGGGGGTCTTTTTCATGATCACTGGGACTCAGTGTTTTACTATAAAATGAAAATCCAACCACTCTTCTAAAAATGGTTCACAAGGATTTTTTTGCTTGAAAGGTGCCAGCCCAAACGTGAACCACATTTTGGGCCTTGGAAATAGCGGTTTCTATTCTGTAGGGGGCACCTAATCACTTGGACTCAGGTTTTCATTCTATAGTGGATTATTTGTTTGAAGCGGTGGCCAGTATGAGGCTGGGTTTTCATTTTATAGGAGTGGAAGGGGAGGTGTCAGTGGGCAACAATACTGTAAAATATTGAAACATATTGTAAACGAATAAGTGGTCAACACTGTTAACGAATCAGTTTTGTGCAGGGCTGCTCCTTTAAAATGGAGATCCAACCACTCTTCTAAAAATGGTTCCCAAGGATTTTTTTGCTTGAAAGGTGCCAGCCCAAACGTGAACCACATTTTGGGCCTTGTAAATAGCGGTTTCTATTCTATAGGGGGCACCCAATCACTTGGACTCAGGTTTTCATTCTGTAGTGGATTATTTGTTTGAAGCGGTGGCCAGTATGAGGCTGGGTTTTCATTTTATAGGAGTGGAAGGGGAGGTGTCAGTGGGCAACAATACTGTAAAATATTGAAACATATTGTAAACGAATAAGTGGTCAACACTGTTAACGAATCAGTTTTGTGCAGAACTGCCCCTTTAAAATGGAAATCCAACCGCTCGTCCAAAAATGGTTCCCAAGGATTTTTGAACGGTGCCAGCCCAAACGTGAACCACATTTTGGGCCTTGGAAATAGCGGGTTCTATTCTGTAAGGGGCATGTTTCCTAACCACTGGGACCCAGTTTTTCATTCTATAGTGAATTATTTGTTAGAAGCGGTGGCCAGTATGAGGCTAATCATACTGGCCACTGCTCGTAACAAAATCTAACAAACAATCCACTATAAAATGAAAACCTGAGTCCAAGTGATTAGGACCCCCTATAGAATAGAAAACTGGGTTTGCAATGCCTCAAGTTTGGTGTCACTTTTGGGTATGTAAACTGGATGGGCGCAATCCAGGTACCATTCTATAGTAAACACTGGCCTACCAGCCTCATCTCTATAGAATCGTACCCCCAGGTTTTTATAGAGATTTTTCCAAGGAGGATATATAATATACCTGGCGTAAACTAACATAGATGAATCACAAACGTGAAAAACACCGTTGTTGATGGGATTTGATAGGTAAATAATCGAATTTAACTCAATGGGGCCTGTTCATTTTTCTATAGCTGCGTTGAATTGCCAAATGGTATATGCAATTAAGTTGTAATTAAAGTTATCATAATGGGTTGAACTATAGTAATCATTGTAATTGCTATCACAATTAATTACTACAATTGCTAGAAGTGCTGTACTGAATGTACTTGTTACGATTATTTAAGATGATTAAGATCATTATTGTACTACTGGACTATTATTGACACATACATGTTTGGAGGCAATGGTACTGTACATGTGTTGTATTTTTTGAAACTGCAGTACGACAATTTTGGAATCATTCCAGAATAGTCTATTATGAACCACCTATCGCAATGATGTCCCAAATGAAAAGTAATGAAGAAGTTTTTGGTTGCTTTTGCAGTATCAGTATCAACATGTATCAGCAATCTTCACGGGAAACTTTAAGATTACAGCCCAATGGTGAGGCCATCTATCAAAGCAATTCTGGCGAAGAAAAACATGGCCATCACGGCTAGAAATATCCCCTTTAGTTCGATGAGTTTCCCAGCTAGAAACCTTTAGTATAGGGGGATTTCTTAGCCAGCCAGGTTTGAGGCAGATCCAACGAACTTGGTACACTGGTGAACCCCAGAATAGCTGGTGAATAGATGTTGATCCCTCCGAAATATCATGAGCAATCATGAGCGGTTAAACCATACTCAGCTTTCAAAACGTTGCAACTGGCCCTGACCACTCAACAACAGTAGAATTGTTATTAATCTGGTGTCAGACTGCTGATGATAGGTGACTTCTCGCTATTTGGAGGACTAAAATAGTCAAGCCTCCTCATGAAGCGAGCATGATAATCTACAAATCCACTACACCTGCAAAAATCCAATCCCGAAAACTTTGCCCAATCCAGAAACCCAACAGGTTTGTGAACAAATTGGAGCATACCACACTTTATGGTCATTTCAATATATTTTAATGAGGAAATATGATGAATATTGATGAATTTTAATGGGAAATGTATGTTCTCAACATTTCTCAACCATGGGATTCTCGGCTAGGACGAGTGACGTGGAGCTACTGGTGGAAATGGAAGTACTTGTAGTGGAACTGCTGCTGCTACTAGTGCTGCTGACACTGGAGCTGCTACTGCTGGTTGAAGTTGTGGAGCTGCTGGATGTAGAAGTGCTGCTAGAAGAAGTCGTCGAAATGGTGGTGGAGCTACTCGTAAGGCTGGTAGATGATCCGGTGCTGGTTTGGCTCGAGCTCAAGGTAGTACTTGTTGAAGATAAGGAACTTGTTGTCGAAGTTGTTACTGTTTTCGATGTCGTCGTTGTCGTCGTGCTGGAGACGCTTGTGCTGGTACTACTGGCTGATGTGCTCGAAGTGCTTGTGCTGCTTGTTGACGTGCTGGTTGTTGAAGTGGCTGTTGCAGTAGTGCTGCTAGTGGAAATGCTAGAGGTGCTCGTACTGCTTGAGGATGTGCTGGATTTACTTGCGCTCGTACTGCTACTTGTTGTGCTTGAGATAGAACTTGTCGTTGAGCTAGTTGTGGTTATGGTGGTGCTGGAGGTACTTGCGCTGGTACTACTGGTTGATGTGCTTGAAGTGGTTGTGGTGCTTGATGACGTGCTGGAAATTGAGGTGCTGCTTGTTGAAGTGGTGGTTGCAGAAGTGCTGCTGGTCGTAATGCTTGAGGTGCTTGTGCTGGTTGAGGATGTGCTGGAGGTACTTGTGCTAGTACTGCTGCTTGTTGTGCTAGAGGTAGAACCTGTACTTGTGCTAGTGCTAGAGGTGCTAGTGCTAGAGGTGCTAGTGCTCGAACTGCTAGTTGACGTGCTTGAGGTGCTTCTGCTGCTTGTTGAGGTGCTTGACGTTGACGTACTACTTGTCGAAGAGCTCGATGTAGAAGTGCTGCTTGTCGACGTGCTCGATGTAGAAGTGCTACTTGAGGATGTGCTGGAGGTACTTGTGCTAGTACTGCTTGTTGATGTACTCGAGGTAGAACTTGTAGTTGTGCTAGTTGTCGTAGTCGAAGTGCTGGAGGTACTTGTGCTAGTACTGCTTGTTGATGTGCTTGAGGTGCTGGTACTGCTTGTAGACGTGCTCGATGTTGAAGTGCTGCTTGTTGAAGTGCTGGTGGTGGAAGTGCTTGACGAGGAAGTGCTGGAAGTGCTGGTGCTACTTGAGGATGTGCTGGAAGTAGTTGTGCTACTACTGCTGGTTGATGTACTTGAGGTGGAAGACGTAGTTGTGCTACTTGTGCTTGTAGAAGTGCTGGAGGTGCTAGTGCTCGAACTGCTAGTTGATGTGCTTGAGGTGCTTGTGCTGCTTGTTGAGGTGCTTGACGTTGACGTACTACTTGTCGAAGAGCTTGATGTAGAAGTGCTGCTTGTCGAAGTGCTCGATGTAGAAGTGCTACTTGAGGATGTGCTGGAGGTACTTGTGCTAGTACTGCTTGTTGATGTACTCGAGGTAGAACTTGTAGTTGTGCTAGTTGTCGTAGTCGAAGTGCTGGAGGTGCTAGTGCTGGAACTGCTTGTTGACGTGCTTGAAGTGCTTGTACTGCTTGTTGAGGTGCTGCTTGTGGAGGTGCTTGATGTGGAGGTGCTGGAGGTGCTTGTACTGCTTGAGGATGTGCTAGTACTGCTCGTGCTTGTACTGCTAGTACTTGTGCTTGAGCTAGAACTTGTGGTTGTGCTTGTTGTCAGGGTCGTTGTGCTTGAGGAGCTTTCACTAAAACTGCTGGTTGATTTGCTTGAACTGCTGGTGCTACTTGTTGAGGTACTGGACGTTGAAGTGCTACTTGTCGAAGTGCTTGATTTGGAAGTGCTACTTGAGGATGTGCTGGAGGTACTTGTGCTAGTACTGCTTGTTGATGTGCTTGAGGTAGAACTTGTAGTTGTGCTAGTTGTGGTAGTCGAAGTGCTGGAGGTGCTAGTGCTGGAACTGCTGGTTGACGTGCTTGAAGTAGTTGTACTGCTTGTGGAGGTGCTTGACGAGGAAGTGCTGGTGGTCGAAGTGCTTGATGTGGAAGTGCTGCTGGTTGATGTGCTCGAAGAAGAACTTGTGGTTGTGGTCGTGCTCGAGGTGGTAGTGCTGGAGCTGCTTGTTGATGTGCTTGAAGTGCTTGTGCTGCTTGTTGAGGTACTGCTTGTGGAGGTGCTTGATGTGGACGTGCTTGATGTGGAAGTGCTGGAGGTGCTTGTACTGCTGGAGGATGTGCTAGTACTGCTCGTGCTTGTACTGCTAGTACTTGTGCTGGATGTGCTCGTTGTTGATGTGGACGTGCTTGATGTGGAGGTGCTGGAGGTGCTTGTACTGCTGGAGGATGTGCTAGTACTGCTCGTGCTTGTACTGCTAGTACTTGTGCTGGATGTGCTCGTTGTTGATGTGGACGTGCTTGATGTGGAGGTGCTGGAGGTGCTTGTACTGCTGGAGGATGTGCTAGTACTGCTTGTGCTTGTACTGCTGGTACTTGTGCTTGAAGTGCTGGTGCTGGATGTGCTCGTGGTTGATGTGGAAGTGCTTGACGTTGAACTACTGGAGGTGCTTGTACTGCTGGAGGACGTGCTGGAGGTACTTGTGCTGGTGGTACTGCTGGACGTCAATGAGGTTGAAGTTGTAGTCGTTCTAGTATCTGTTTTGGTGGTGCTGGAGGTGCTTGTGCTGGAAAAGCTGGTTGATGTGCTTGAAGCACTTGTGGTGGTTATGGATGTGCTGCTTGTCGAAGTGCTTGATGTTGAAGTGCTGCTGGTTGAAGTGCTGGTTGTGGAAGTGCTTGACGTGGAAGTGCTAGAGGTGCTTGTGCTACTTGAGGATGTGCTTGTACTGGTGGTTGATGTAGTTGACGTGGGCAGTTTCGGTCTTGGTCGTGGTGGAGCTGCTTGTCGATGTGCTTGAAGTGCTTGTGCTGCTTGTTGAGGAACTGCTTGTGGAGGTGCTTGATGTGGACGTGCTTGATGTGGAGGTGCTGGAGGTGCTTGTACTGCTTGAGGATGTGCTAGTACTGCTCGTGCTTGTACTGCTAGTACTTGTGCTGGATGTGCTCGTTGTTGATGTGGACGTGCTTGATGTGGAGGTGCTGGAGGTGCTTGTACTGCTTGAGGATGTGCTAGTACTGCTCGTGCTTGTACTGCTAGTACTTGTGCTGGATGTGCTTGTTGTTGATGTTGAAGTGCTTGACGAGGAAGTGCTGGAGGTGCTGGTACTGCTGGAGGATGTGCTAGTACTGCTCGTGCTTGTACTGCTAGTACTTGTGCTGGATGTGCTCGTTGTTGATGTTGAAGTGCTTGACGAGGAAGTGCTGGAGGTGCTGGTACTGCTGGAGGATGTGCTAGTACTGCTCGTGCTTGTAATGCTTGTTGAGGTACTGCTCGTGCTTGTACTGCTTGTACTTGTGCTCGAAGTGCTTGTGCTTGATGTTGAAGTGCTTGACGTGGAAGTACTGGATGTGCTTGTACTGCTGGAAGATGTGCTGGAGGTGCTTGTGCTTGAAGTGCTGGTACTTGTCATTGAAGTGCTGCTCGTTGAAGTGCTTGAACTGGAAGTGCTGGAGGTGCTTGTGCTACTTGAGGATGTGCTGGAAGAACTGCTGGTGGTACTACTAGATGATGTGCTTGAAGTGCTGCTTGTAGAAGTGCTGCTCGTAGAGGTGCTTGATGTGGAAGTGCTCGAAGTGCTGGTGCTACTTGAGGATGTGCTCGAGGTACTTGTGCTGGTACTGCTGGTTGATGTGCTTGAGGTGGAAGACGTAGTTGTGGTAATTGTTGTTGTGGTGGTACTTGAGGTACTTGTGCTGGAACTACTGGTTGATGTGATTGAAGTGGTTGTGTCACTTGATGAACTGCTGCTTGTGGAAGTGCTTGATGTGGAGGTGCTGGAGGTGCTTGTGCTGCTTGAGGATGTGCTTGAGGTGCTTGTACTAGTACTGCTTGTTGATGTACTCGAGGTAGAACTTGTCGTTAAGCTAGTGGACGTAGTTGTCATGCTGGAGGTGCTAGTGCTAGAACTGCTGGTTGACGTGCTTGAAGTGCTTGTACTGCTTGTTGAGGTGCTGCTTGTGGATGTGCTTGATGTGGAAGTGCTTGATGTGGAGGTGCTGGAGGTGCTTGTGCTGCTTGAGGAGGTGCTTGAGGTGCTTGTACTAGTACTGCTTGTTGATGTACTCGAGGTAGAACTTGTCGTTGAGCTAGTTGACGTAGTTGTCGTGCTGGAGGTACTTGTGCTAGAACTGCTTGTTGATGTACTTGAGGTAGAACTTGTTGTTGAGCTCGTTGTTGTAGTTGTCGTGCTCGACGTACTTGTGCTGGAGGTGCTTGTGCTGGAACTGCTGGTTGTTGTGCTTGAAGAGCTTGTGCTGGTTGTGGATGTACTGCTTGTAGACGTGCTGGTTGTAGAAGTGCTGCTTGTGGAAGTGCTTGATGTGGAAGTGCTTGATGTGGAGGTGCTAGAGGTGCTTGTGCTGCTTGAGGATGTGCTTGAGGTGCTTGTGCTAGTACTGCTTGTTGATGTACTCGAGGTAGAACTTGTCGTTGAGCTAGTGGACGTAGTTGTCGTGCTGGAGGTGCTAGTGCTGGAACTGCTGGTTGACGTGCTTGAAGTGCTTGTACTGCTTGTTGAGGTGCTGCTTGTGGATGTGCTTGATGTGGAAGTGCTTGATGTGGAGGTGCTGGAGGTGCTTGTGCTGGAACTGCTGGTTGTTGTGCTTGAAGAGCTTGTGCTGGTTGTGGATGTACTGCTTGTAGACGTGCTGGTTGTAGAAGTGCTGCTTGTGGAAGTGCTTGATGTGGAGGTGCTGGAGGTGCTTGTGCTGGAACTGCTGGTTGACGTGCTTGAAGTGCTTGTACTGCTTGTTGAGGTGCTGCTTGTGGAGGTGCTTGATGTGGAAGTGCTTGATGTGGAGGTGCTGGAGGTGCTTGTGCTGCTTGAGGATGTGCTTGAGGTGCTTGTACTAGTACTGCTTGTTGATGTACTCGAGGTAGAACTTGTCGTCGAGCTAGTGGACGTAGTTGTCCTGCTGGAGGTGCTAGTGCTGGAACTGCTGGTTGACGTGCTTGAAGTGCTTGTACTGCTTGTTGAGGTGCTGCTTGTGGATGTGCTTGATGTGGAAGTGCTTGATGTGGAGGTGCTGGAGGTGCTTGTGCTGGAACTGCTTGTTGAGGTAATTGAGGTAGAACTTGTAGTTTGGCTAGTTGTCGTAGATGTCGTGCTGGAGGTGCTTGTGCTGGAAGTGCTGGTTGATGTGAATGAAGTGGTTGTGCTGCTTGTTGAGGTTCTACTTGTTGAAGTACTGGTTGCAGAAGTGCTGGTGGTGCTGGTACTGGTCGAGGATGTGCTGGATGTACTTGTGCTGGTGGTGCTGGTTGATGTACTTGTAGTGCTGGAAGTGGTTTCTGTCGTGCTTGAAGTGCTTGTACTGGAGCTGGTGCTTGATGTGCCGGAAGTGCTGATTGAAGTGGTGGTGCTTGATGTTACTGTTGATGTGCTAATGGTCTTTGTTGTTCCTGTTTTGCTGGTTGAAGTCCATGTTATGCTTGAACTCGTTGAGGATGTCCTGCAGGTCTCAAGTGGACGAGAAACATTGCAGTGATCTCCCAGTTGCATCTCATTTCACAAAAGTAGATTGTAAGCCAGAAACCGAAGTGAACTCCTAGGAAGCTCCCAGAGTAGGTTTCCTTCCCTGCGCCCCAGGGGGCCCCCCGACCTGGTGCCGGTGGTGGTCGAACCTCAATGGATGGAGGACTTCTATGTTATGTCAGATCTAGATGATCTAGATGTGTGCATAATATGTAGACATGTAGCATGTGTATATATGTGTATATAGGAGATTGTACGATGATATCGTCTAATGCAGTATGTGTATGCTTGCAATATGTATGTATAGTAGGTGTCAAGTGTATATGACATGTAGTAACTATAATTTAAACTGCAATAAGTACCAGTATGTATATCTGTATGCATATTAGTAGATATAACATGTTATGTATCGATGTATGCTTATATACACCCATATACTTGGCTATTTCAGTATATCATGCTACTAAATTCATACTATGCTTATTGTAATCATAGATTCATGCAAGACACACGACTTTTCCTTCATTGTTTGCGCCACGATGACTTCTGGTGCGATCTCCATGCAGCCAATTTCGGCCAAGGCGCTGCTAGACACCGTGAAGCTACTGGTTGAACTACTGGTGGATGTTGTCGTCGTGCCTGATTTCACTTTCAAATTTCTGTGAAAACAGGTTTCTGTGTGGGTAGGTCCAAAAATGTACACTCCGCCCAAATCCAATCCTAATTGATAAGCAATCTTTGAATCTGGGGTTACCCACTTTTACACACACCCTGGTGGATCATGGTGGATCTAAATTGCACTAGCAAGTGAGCTAGCAAAGGTGAGACAACTGTCAGGATGAGGTCTTGTTATTCATGCAAACAGGTCTGCTGCTTAGATGATGTACTTCTTCTACAGATTTCTACAGTAGGTAGTAGTTAAACTCATGAAAAACGTCAGAGAATAGTAGTGTACAATCTTTTCACATCTTTTTATAACATCTTCTGGCAACAGCTAATGGAACAAAAAGGAAGTGAGAGCTGTTGCAGCCCCATCAGATATGGTGTCAGAGTATGTCTTATCTCGGAACAATTCCCCCCGGAAGCCGTGGTGAGATTGCTGTTTGCAGAATAATCCCAAAGTTGTTGTTCAACGGTTGCCACAACGGTTTCAAGAATGCATGCGCAGCTGCCAAGCATGAATACCTATCACATGTGGTATAATTATCTGGAGCTTTCGCGGCCCTTCGCGACTGCAGTAAAACGGATGTCAATATCAGCAGTTCACTATACTATCTCTCTCTCTCTATGTATATATATATATAATTGTGTAATATTGTGTATACTGTATATATATATAATACATATATAAATATATATACACTGAAAATCATTGCATGGGTTCTAGAACGATCCCCATCTGCAGCCGTGTTGCACTGTACCAAAGGTAGCTCCTGAATGAGTATGCCACCATCTATCCGCCAGGTTTTGGATGAGTTGGAGGATTGCGATAATGTACTAGAAGGTACCTGGCAGCCGGCATTGGCTCGATCCAGCCGCTATTTTTGGGGGCTTCGGGGACCGCTCATCTTTTCTTCGAGAGAACTACGGAAACATGGGACCACTACAGGCAATGGCCACTATAGGGTGGGGATTCTGAGTTGGCAAGCGACAAACCTCAGTTTTTTGCTAGCACCCACTTCCCACTGTTCCCAGAAATGAGGTAAACTCAGGAAACTCTACAGAAAAGATGGCATTTTTCAAACATCATGATCTCATCTGAGAGACTGATCAGTTCAGCACCCAGGCTCCACCGCTGAGAATCCCTGCATAAGCACAGTATTGTGCATTGACCGCAGTGCACAGAAGGAAGGCAATGAAGCCTTTGGCCAGGACAGGAGGTGGCAAGGCTCCATCTTTCAACGCCCAACATCGCATCTATGCCTGATGGTCATATGGGATATGAGATTGTATGTGATTGTATCATAAATATTCATAAATCATACTCGTAACATCTGATAATTATATAAGTGGCTGAATGGAGATTGTCATAATTTCTTACAATACCATATGAGAACCCAATCAATTGCTGGGATTTTAACAGGACCGAGTCAAAGCCGAGCCGCTGCGAGTGCGGATGGAACTGGTACCGGGACACACCCGTCTCTGTTCCATGGCAGTGAAACATGGAACCGCGCCAGTTTTAGGTTGGATCCTCGATCCTCAACAGCTGCAGGGTTGAGTTTCTTTCACCGCTGGCTGATCGACAAAATGACAAAATGATACAAAATCTCAAACTACTTGTAAAATCTTGTAAAAACATATAGGGATTTGGTGAACACCCCAGGTTTCTCAAATTTCATCCCCAAATTCCTCAGTCATCGAACCCAAATACCCAAAGCGCATCGCAGCTCTGCATCTTTTCTTCGCTGCCTACGCGGATCTGCCCGTGCACACGAGCCACAGCAAGGAGAGGCGATTCAGAATGATTCAGATCTGGGGCCGCCAGGGGCCAATGGCCAGTCCATTGATTTCAGGGAGCAAAATCACATGGTGAACATCAAATCCCAAAATATCCCAAATATCAACGGAGTCGTCATGTTGGGATGTTCATTAATCATTACAATATATATTATATATAATCGTCATTGATCTAATTTTGAAATTCTCTGATATTGACCCACACCCATCTTTAAAGACTTGAGTTGCCATCCTGATATGCAACCTTTGCTAGCTCTACTCCTTGCTGTGAGAGCTCAGGAGCCATGCGACACATCTTGCAAGTCAAGCCGGAACCGCGAGCCGTAGTGTTGGAGCTGCTTTAGAAGAAACTCCCAAGAACATGGCTCATCTTAGATTTTGCAACGAATTAACGTGCAAAAATCGAGACGCATCTGCACCGGAAAAAAAGATAAGCTTGTCACAGACCTGCACGTTGCTCGAAGCGCAAGATGTGCGAGCGGCATGGCGGAAAACCTGGCCTCGACCCACATTTTTTAACGACGGAGCGCCAAGATTCAGCAGGTAGATGGTGAGGGGTATCCTGGTGGTCAACCTCTGGTGAAGGCTTAGAGTCCAAGGCCTGACATAAACATCAGACTGAACGGTTTTGAGCTAAGCTGAGCATCCGATACCGCTGAATCCACGGGTTAGTCATAAGTTTCCCTATTGGAATAGCTAGTCTAGGGGGTCCACCCCGTTTTCAGGCACACCCAAGTATCATTATATCCCAAACAAATCCCAATTTCTACTGGTATGAATCTTATATCGACAACCTGTATGTCATATAGGTTATATAGCTGTATCATGCTATATCAATATCCGCATGCTATCCCCGTCTTATATGTGCTTAAAGACAAATTTTCAGGTACCTTCCCGCCCCCCCAAAAAAAAAAACACAACATTTGGATACATTTTTGGGGGGTTGGGCTTCAACAGGTGCATCAGCACTTGGAGCTTCTTATGTCAAGGGAATCAGGGGATTTCAGCCAGGCCACCAGACATATTACCAGGTGACCCGCTGACGCATCATGTCATCATCCCAGGGTGTTGCTCAGAAAAAACCTCAAAACCCATCCGAGACCAAGCACCATACCTGTTTGAACCCATTCCAGAGATTGTCTGCACATTATGTTCCCAGATCACATGGGAGAGGTATTTTGGAGAATGTCCCCTCTGGAACCTACCGCCTGCCTTTCTGATTCCAGGAATCCAAAGCTCCAATATCCAATGACGAAGAAATCCGTTTGGATCCTCGCAACCAGAGCAGGATGCGCTCGGGCCCTTGGGCCCCTGGCCTTTGAGGCCTGAATGCATCTTTTCAAGGTCCTAAGGACCCAAGCGCAAACTCCTCCAGATCTTTCATTACCCACGCACCAGGCACATCACGGATTCGAAGCATGCCAAAGATTGCCAGAAAATGCGGATGGCAAATTGGATAGCGAATGGATCACTGACCGGTCACTGACCTATCTAGTTGGTTCGCAATATCTCGCAATGCAAAAGCGCCATGTGCCAAGGTGCTGCAGACCAGCAGGGTCCTGATCAAACAGTTTCAACGAAAATGGGTCTGTCTTGAAATGGGGTATACTCAAATACCCCCAACTAGCAATGATGATAAAACCATTGGATAGTGGAGTATCCTTATTTTGTCCTTATTTTCAGATAAACCCAAACAAATCGCCGAAAGGTACGCAGCTTTACTGCCCCTTCAGCAGCTTTGCCATGCGCTGCAGCCCCACGCCACGACCAATGTGAGTCGAATCTACCGTCCTCAGGGATGTACTAAAATGCAACAAAAACAGGAAAAATCAGCTCCACTGCATCAACATGTATACAATTTATATCATGGATGTGCCGTGACATGTGATTGATGTATCTATAAGAGTGTATAGTAGGCCATGAAGATGCTACCACCAAGAGCATCTTCATAAGCAGTGCGGTGTATTGTATAGCAATCTCAATAAAAGGAAAATTATCATGACCCTAAAATAGTGTTGCATTAAACATTTAAACCATGTTCTATCTAACTTTCTAGGTGTTTACTATATGGGCAGCCATATCACCATGTTTGTTGCTAGAACAACACCATCGCTAGCCAGGGGCGGCCGAAAGAGGGCGCCTCTTTCAGGTCGGAGATTTGGCTCCAACAATTGCTGCCAGAGGGACCAGGCATTGGATTGATGAAGATCATCATTGATTCATTGATGCACATTCGAAATAAAACCTCATCCTTATGATGACTAAGAAATACCAAGAACTGTTGTCACCATGAACAGCGAACACTGCTTGGGTTGACTTCTTAATTTTCCAGCAAAGCTGGCGATATTTGCGGGTAATGCATGCCCAAGCTGTTGTTTGGATCTGTTTGGATGCTGTCGAAGCTTAGATGTACTCCAAAAGTTGCCATATCCGATATTATCTTGCCGGAATAGTATTATTATTATTATTATTGTTATTATTATTATATAACATCAATATTATGATTAATATCATTATAGGTTATCATAGATTGTTACTCCTTACATCTCCTTACTAATATGTTGACCCGTATTGTTATCTTGCTGTTTGATTTGCTATTCCCTGTTAAATCTCAGTGGAATGTTGGAAATGTAGCATATTCCATGAGTCCCATGAGTCTTCAAAGGTCAAGTGACCCCCTCTGGCTCCAACCCTCTGGTTATCCTTGATCCTTCCGCTCATTCGCTGTCGAAATCGACTCCTGACACTGGGCACCGGTGTGCCAACAAAAAACCTTGGCGTATAGCGGTTGGATGCGGTTGGCATAGTTTGTTTTATGTTTTGGGGTATTTGCAGTAAAACCTGACTTCATATATATTATATATATATAATTTTTATTATATGTTGATATTTGTATACATATACAACTTACCCCTAAACAATATAAAAGTAAAACCCTACTGATAAATAACGTGTCTACCTTTTTGGGTCTTTTTGGAAATTACTCTAATCATGTTGGTACACTTGCTGTCCTACCACTCGGCCAGCCGTATTTGGAGCTACAGTCCTACCTTGATTTACTAAGGTCACTGCCAAAAGGGTAGGGACATAGTCACGAAATGATCACTCGCGCTAGGATTCCTGCTTGAAGATCTAATCTATTTATCAATCTATCATAAACTATTTTAATTCAATGCATTTAGAAATTAGCCAGCAATTTCAGGTAGGATCGTAAACTCCTTGCCTCAAGTTCGGATCCAAATTTCCGAGTGAATTGCCGCTGGTTGGAACCCAAGACTGACAGTTTCCAGCAGGAATTTCTTTTGTTCCAAGCCCAATTGTTCATAACTCTTGGATAGATATATTGATGATATATGATTAGATGTTTGTGACTCTTCAATACGTTTCACGTCTTTCTATCCCAGAGCCCTGGCCTTCGTGCTTTTCTTTACAACCTTCTTTCGCACCTGGCATCTTGGGAAAGGTATCTGGAAATGCTGGACTTGAATCGAAATTTCCTGAGCAAACCAACCCGATTCTGGCAATCCCCATAGATATCCATATCGTTCATTTAACGGATAGTCATTTTTACTTGGGATTTTGCAGTGCCAGATGGTCATATCATCAGAGGGAGTCTTTGGTCAAAGTTGTCTGGTCACTTCAGCCTTTTGGCTTCCCGACTCTCTTCGGCTTCGCACCAGTCGAATTTTCGGCATTTTCCTGCCCAATGTTTGGCAGTTGGCTGGGATGATCGCTGAAAAGAGTGCAAAGAATTTCACAATGTGCAAAGGTGCAAGGAGTTTCCACTAACTTTGTGTACTTCCAGAATGATGGACTTGTATGGACAATGAATACTGAACATCCAGGCATACGACCTTTATATACCGGAGCATGCACAGGCCACACTGCTGTGGGTTTGGCTTAAATGCCCAACAAAGCAACATCATTATATATAATATAATATGATATAATAATATATATATATATAATTAATACGTGTATATATAATCATACATATATATTTATATTAGCTATAATATAATATATATATATTGCATTTGATATTGCAACTTGGAGGGTCTAAAGTGTTGATCCTTGAAACTTCGGAGGAAAGCCTCGCCTCTTCCAATGCTTCACTTTCAGTGTTGTCAGGCACCTCCCGCAGCAGGTGACAGGTCGCTGACATGCTGCAGGCAATATCCTTGGGAATGGTCAATAATGTGGGTAAAACAATAATCCAGCCCATTTTTGATGGTTTAGACCACCCATTTATGGTGATTTGGGGGATGGTTTATTATTGTTTCATGTTTTACCCCTAGCATGGAACCATAGGAATAGGGGGAGAGTTTACCCACATCCAGCTATACCATGCTCTGAAGCGTGGAGAAACTCTTCCACAGGACTTGGTGACAAGTCACTTGGTTCTCCTCCGGCAACACAACTGGGAGATGACTTGAAACAAGCTACTGCCACGAATCCAAACTCTGGTAGGGCCAGTATAAGGATGTTCACCTACACATTTTTTCCTGGTAATTGTCATACCAAGATCAACCCATATTCGGATTCTCATTTCTGATATCCTATATTTTTGGCAGGTCACATTCGGGCGTTTGAAGATTTTGGGTCTGCCAAGTGAAAAAACAGCTCCAGCTCTGCCTTCGCAGATATCACCACTTTTTTCTTCACCGTTTTGGGCACGGACTCAAACGCCAACGAGGCTGTGACCTCAAAAAACTGGGCGAATGAGCAGCAGACCATTTCGCAAAGCATGTCCCTTTGCGCAACTCGACTTCAGAAAGCGGAGGCCTCTTCACCTCCTGAACTTCCAGCAGCTGACTTCTGAGACACCTTCAGAACATGTCTTTGGAGGAGACCACATTTCTGCGTAGCAAGAAACGGAAACTCACTATCGTCAGCTGGTGGTGAGAAATCAGTGGCATCTTCCATTGAAAGGAGTAAGTCTGCCCAAACTGAATGAAAATTCACCCTACTCTATTGATAAACTCAATCAGGAATGACTTGTGACAGTAGACTGCCATGGGGTATGGGTCAAAATCTTGGTAGGGAGATTACCCACCCATGTTCTGCAATTTTTCCAGGAGTTAAATATTGACCACTGTGGTCATCGGGATGTTCATCAATCCGCTTTTTTTGACTCTGAATTGTTTCAGCATCTATCAATTAACCATTAATTAATAACCGTTAATTATACAACCGTTAAGTAACCATTAGCTCACCATTAATTGACCATTGATTAACCATCATTTAACCACGTTGATTGCTTGACTTGACCACCCCATTATTGCAGGCAAAAAAAGGTGCTGTTTAGCATTGACCAATAGCTCCAGATCTGCCCACCTAAGGAAAGACGTTCAACACTTCCATGTACGTTTTTTTTTACTATTTTTTTTTGACATGGTTCATCCAGGTTGAAATTTGTTATACTATGTAGTTTTCCAACACCGGGGGTGCTTCTCAACCTCTTATAACTTATACTCCTGTCTAAGCTTAAGTCGCTGATTGTAAAACAGTTTCGATGGAGACCCTCAATCGGCACTTCCGGTGGCAACGAAGAAATGTCAAAAGTCAAAAGCTTACATCATAATCTGAAATTGTTTCAAAGCATCCACAAAAAAAAGATAGAAAATTGTTTTTCCCCAATTACTTTAGTAGGATGCTACTTTGCTATCTTTGTGAGGATTACTTGAAACGCAATTCCAAGAAATCATCAATTGAGGCATTCTGAAAACCTTCAGTCACTCCCTATGTCGCATCATTTTGGGTACGCCAAAGCTTCCGCCATGCTTACGCGCGTAGAGTTTTTCCTTACGCGAAGCAAATGGAGGAAGCCCTTACGCGAAGTCCTTACGCGGCCTTACGCAAGTGAGGGTTTTGCTTACACCAAACGCGTTATGACAAGGCCCTTGCTGAAAATGTAAAGGGAGGTTTTTAGAGCGGCTCAATTGAATATCCAATTACAACTATAGTATA
Source organism: Cladocopium goreaui (assembly GCA_947184155.2). NCBI lineage: Eukaryota > Dinophyceae > Suessiales > Symbiodiniaceae > Cladocopium > Cladocopium goreaui. Next base: position 37,002 of record CAMXCT020003835.1, read on the forward strand.
CAACCTAAAAGATCCTAAAAGAAACATTTTTTAAGGACACCTGCCTTGATTTCAAACTTCAACTCATTGTGCAAAAAAAAAAACTGATCCCCACCTCCTCAACATCTTCGAACAGCGGAGTTTGTGGGGTGTTGCGCCTTGGCAGCCAATGGAGCGACCATCCAGCCAGATCTGGCAATAGGGACTGCCCGGCACAACCAGTATCCAGAGATGTGTCGGATGTTCGCCGTAACCCCTGTAGTTTCGATTGTGTCCAATCGCTTCGATTCTATGGGTCATCCCAAAAGAAACATCAACTGCGAGTTCTAAACCCATTCTACACACTATATATAAATCTATCATGTGGTTAGAAAACTCAATTCGTAGCTCCTTGGCTCCCTATCCAGGGGTAACACGAATATAACATGATATAACCATAGCTCCTAGTTCCCTCCTAACCACTGGATAATAGATTGGTATAGGCGGTATAGATTGGTTAACGACCAATTTCCCCCATTTTGCGTGGTGATTTCACGGCCATAACTTGGGCGTCCCCAAAGTCGCTGACCATGAGCCGTCCAGCTGATCGAAGAGTACCCCTGCTTCAGCCAACTCGTCCTTCGACCAGAACCTTTGGGGCCTTTGGGGCCTTTGGGGCCTTTGGGGCCTTTGGGGCCTTTGGGGCCTTTGGGGCAATTGGGGTACTCATTGAGAGTTTTAAGGATTTGATGGTTAAGGAATGATTTGGTAATAGTAGTATACCCATCTCCGGTTTCTCCCAACACGTCTGCCATTTTGTTGTGCATGAATATGGTATTAAACGCTAAGGTTGTGTGCAACATGGTCACCCTCCGGTAATCCAGCATGGTTTGCTGATTTGTTCCCCATGTATAGTATAGATAATGTTCCCATTAAAAACCACTATTTTTAGGGAACTTTTCAGCCTGCCATGTTGGATCACCAATATGACCACCTTTCAGCAACCAATGGTTGCCCGTTTGGCGTCGAACCAGTCGACAGTCCTGCGACATGACGGGAACGTGCCTCGGCTGCTGATCATCTGGTTCTAAAATCTTAGCCATACTCCAAGGCTCATCATATTCCAGACCAACACGGCTGAAAATGGCTGGAACATATGAACAGGTGTTCATGTGCGATGGCTGCCCTGAAGTGCGTTCTCCCTGGATAGCCTGGATAGCCTAGACCCACCATGAATGCGTGACTTAGACATTTGTATGGGAAAAAACAAGCTATTTAAGTACCCAGCAAAGGATTATCAAAATGATGCCAACCCAGAATGATTTGTCCCTGGAACTTCGGTGAACGGTTCAAAGATAAATGAGTAGTGCACCCAAAAAACAAAACATTTAATAATATTATCATATTATATTAACATATATTAACTCGGTTTTTACTAATCATTGATATTCCACAGACTCCATCTTTACACCCAAAGATCTGGGACCATGTCAGGAATCTTCACTATCGTAGTGACATGGCGAAACCAATCCTTTTAAGACCAGGGACACACACTGCTTAGCACACCAGACACATGTTCGTCACGTTTGGTAAAGAATCATCATCAATGTTGGGCTATGAAGCTATCGCAACTTTTCACCATCTTTCACCTATATATACGTGTATGGTTATTATATGGATTAAATGTGCATATTATTGGTCAAAACCCCAAAACCGTTGTCTTCTGCACTAAGCATGGCCAAGAGCTTGGATGAGAACTATTATCGGTCTATGACCTAGGAAATGCCACATATTGGAAACTCACAATTAAATCAATATAAATCATTTCTAGTCTATACATGATATTGTTCATTGATCAAACATGATCAAACCCATATTTTCAGAAACCTACTAATCCAGGGTTGATAATTAGGTTCCCTATAAGAATCGTAGCTGCACCTTGGAAATCCTAGGGATCTGACGAAATGCAGGAGCCTCTGGACACGTGCCTGCGCATGCCGACGAACTCCCAACGAGTGCGGTCAAAATCATGCAAGATCTAGAAAACATCCAAAAATTGCAGACAAAAAGAACGGTTTCTATCATTTTGGCCCAAGCTGCCCAAGCTTCTACCAATCTAGGTGACTTTGTTGCGGGGTTGAACCCATTTCTAGAGACTTATGGAATTTAAAATTGATATATCAAGAAAAACAAACATTGTAAAACCAGCGTTTGGCCACGAGAGGAAAGTTCCTGCCTGTCATGGATCACACCTTCTTCCAGCCATGACTGTGACCTTGGTGGCCAAAACATGCCAGATTTCATATGTGGTGAAAAGAACGTTATCTATCTATATTATTTATCTAAGTTTACTCAACTTTGTTGAAGTTGTTTAATTAACATGTTTCTGAATGTCTGTTGAAGTTCATATTTAAAAAACATGTAAGCTCTTGCATAAATTTTAGGTATGCATGATGGCCATCTTGCGGAAGGTCCCCTGAACAAAAGGGCGCACAACTCGAAAAAAGAAATGAATATGATGTGTACACACCTAGACCAATCACCCACAAGAATGGATTTGTTGCCCCAAACTTTTGATACACTTACCAACTTTTATGGGCACTTGCAGGCTCTAGGTGTATATACAATTATACATATATACATGTATATATATAAGTATATGATTGCTTGGTGAACATTTCCCCCAATCTGCAAGCATCTTTTCCGGGACCCAGGCTCATGGACGAAGGTATTGTTCGACCTCCCAAAGTGAGTTGAGTTCATCTGGATGTCAACGGGCTTGGAAATCAGGGAATCCATGGGGATATGCTTCAGAGGTGTTCCATTAAGAATAAGGAATTAATCAAAGATGGACGGATCTGATCTTTTGCTGACATTGTCAGGAATCGTTGTGAACGACTTTTTTCGCCCGGCACGCGAACTTTTGGTGCCTCAGAGAAGCAAAATGTGGGATACCCCTAGACCTATCTAGACCTGAGACCCATTGGAAATTTCGGCTGAGGTGCGACCCCGATGAACTGGACTATCAGGGGCATCTATCTTCATGCCTTTATCATGCCTTTATCACCATAAAATCACCATAAAATGGGCAAAGGCCTTGGGTCCTACTTGCGCTCACCCAACAATGGGATGGTCTTCTGAAAATTCTGAAAATGACCCAAATCATGAAGCCACGATCTCAGCCACCAAAATCTGATATCCCCAACTCTGGTTGGTCAAATTTCCAAATATCACCAATTCCCAAAAGCATTGTTCCTAAATCAATTGTCCCCAGGATAATCAACTTGAAATAAAGATGCGTTCCAAAAGTTTCCAAACCACTCTGCACTTCCAGACATGGACATCTGCCTGTCGAAGAGGACCCCGTCCTCCCAGGGGAGCGCCGGCGTCCTGGCGTTTCGGAGATGCGGCACTGGGAAATCCACCATTGATGAGTTTTCCATTCAAACGTCTATTCTATTTATAGATATTTATAGGATATTTCCAAGTGCCTTGTTTGATTTCCGGAGGGTACATCACTGGATATTGTAGATTCTTGGATAGCTTCCAAATCATGGCCACACACATCCAACAACAATATGTCTGCGTGTTTCTGGGAAATCCTGTCCCTGATGTTTTGTTTCTCGCAGTTTAGTCGGCTGTTCCTGTTGGCCCCATTTCTGAGGACTGGGCAGTTGCGCCAAGTTGGGAGGCCTGGGAGTCAGCTGGTGGTTTCAAGTCAAGTCACCTGAAAGTAATTGGGTGTTCAGAGACTTTTTTTTGCCCAACTAAGCTGGAAGAAGGAAGAAGATCTAGTTCAATCGTGCTTTTGTGGTGCCTAACCAAGATGTTTGGCACCCAATCTAAATTCCTGTCATTTTGTGATTGGTGGTTTCAACTACGTCGGGATGGACATGAAACCAGATCATTTTAACTGAAAATAGGTTACCCCCAATCCCATGACTATCAAAATCATCCCCATCAAAATGGCCGTTTTGAAGTTGTACAGTTATACCATGTTCAGACAGACCCAAATAATAAAAATCTGCGAGTTTCATCAGTTCATATCAGTTCTATCCCCAGAAATATCCTCATCCGTATGCCCAGTATCTCTGCTTATTTTTGTCCACCTTGGGACCAGGCCTATCCAAGCCGAGAACGCCCTCATCTTCCAGCCAAGAGATGTCAATTGCCCTTAGGATCACCGATCCCGTGGACTGTTGGTGAGTTCACATATGTAATTATATATATATTATAATACAATATATATATATAATTATATATATATATTATAGGTGGTTTTGTTCTGTTTTGATATACAGTAGAATTTGTATAACTATGTTCGTTGATGTTTCTTGATGTCTGCTGAATCAAGTCGAATCCAATTGTTTTCTGAAACCTATCATTAAACCAGTATGACAGTATGACTGTGTCTGCCCAACTTCGCATTCTTCCTCATTCACAAGTACCCAGTGTGACATGACGCAAGAAACCGAGCTGCTCCAATTCAGGCGGGGCCTCAGCTGTAAAGCCGGATGTTCATCCACCCCAAAAGACGGTCTGATAGATTCACATTCCAAAAGAACATGGAATGATAATCATGGCATACCTGAAACAGCAAGGGAGGCATCATCAGCAATCTTCTTGACAAGAAATAAAGAGATTGCTAAGGTACCAAGCTACATGAATGAACCGGCAGATCTGGGTCCAAACTTTGATCCCAATGATCCCAATGGTGGATGTTTAGAGTACTGGTAGCCTCTAGTGACTCTAGTGACTCTAGTGATCAAGCCTGGCTGACTGGAACACTACCATCACTGCCACATCTTTTGTGGGAAAATCATGTGGGAATTGGGGGTTCCGGCTACATTAGATGACCAAAGGGTATCCACATCTTCTGTCTATTTCGGTATGGGACTTGCAAATAGAGCCACAAAATTGGTTGCGTTTCTGAAATTGTGTGGATCAATTTACTACTTCACCAACCTGAAATAAGGTGATTTTGGGATGGTTCCTGATACTAACCATCAATTACACTGAGAGCAAGGTAAGGTCCTGATAAGTTTCAGTACCTAAAATGTCGAATGATTTGGACTTGTCCCTGCTAAGTGCCAACTTCCCCCCACGCATCAGCTGCATCGTTTTTCCAGGTTCCGGACAGGTGACGACTCAACCATGACCTTCTGAAGTGGCGGTCAAGCAGATACAACATGATACAGTACAACATGATACAACCAACATATAAGCAAAGAGGGCCAAAATGTCAATCCTGGGTCATGATTTATTGCTAGGGATAGCACCTTGATCCCACTATTGATTGCTTTGCTAAAAGTTGAATTGAAGAGACCTCTTCGATCAATATTAGATTTTAATCAGCCCAGAAGAATGACCCCCCGACACGTCGGCCTGAGTGTTGGTGAGGCTTGGACTCCCAGCCTTCAGAATAGCCAGCTGTGTGATCGCGACAAGGTGAGCAACCACCCATGGTCACAATTGAGGAAGGTCGTCCCAGCAACGTGTTTGAATGCAAAAAAAAAACGCAGTAATCTGTAATCTGATACTTAGTAGAATCCTCCGGTAGCGCCACCCAGTTATGTTGGCCAACACACCATTTCTTCTGGGCAAACCTCCATGGTTGTTGTTTCTATCCCCATTTGTGGCGATGAAATACCCCAATATGTGCTGCTTGGGGTGTTGGTTCCATCTCTATTTTTGGTATACTCACCGTTTCCATTGGTAAGGCCACCCAAACTCGCCGTGCCTTGTTTCTTGGCGGCTTCAGCCGTTTCTTCTTCTTCCTCACCAGCACCTTCGATGATTCCTGGGAATGACGCAGCAACTGGTCATTTTTTCAAGTGTTGATCATCCAATTTTCGCACAACGTACCGTGCGCAAGTGTGATCAACATGCACATAATATATACACATAATGTATGTATATGAATAATGTACCTGTACATATACTACATATACATATACATATACATTCATCCCGGCGGACCGGAAACCGTGCTCGTAAAAGCAACGTTTTTCTAACAAGTCTCTTTTTCGCCATAGCGAAACAAACATTTCTGCAAGCCGAACTGTGCCAAATTCTCGCGCGAGAATTTGGCCAAATTCGCGTTTCGTGTGGGTTTTGGATTCATTTCATTGGGGCATGTTAACAGGTTTTTTCTTTCCTTCTTTCTTTTCAAAGCAGGTGCTTCAGCGTTGAAATTGTTTTTTGCTGGAGATGGGTATGCAGATTCACATATCTCCACTGCATATCCACTGCCAGCACTTCACACAGAGGAGAAGATCTTTGCTTTTTGAACACAACGAGTTGGGGATGAAGTCTTTGACAGCACTCCATGCGGCATCGATTGTTTCCAGTGTGGCAACTGATTTTCTCCATTCCACGGTACAATGTTTTTTTCAAACTCAGCGCGCTTGTGGGCTACCCACTCATACAAAGTTTTTGTTTCTTGGGCCATTTTTGGGTAACATTTGGCAGCGTAGCAACATGTAGCGGAAGAAGTACAAGGAACGTTAACATGCCCCCCCACCCCACCCCATCCACCCCACCCCACTCCGCCCCTTCATGTATACAGCGAAGCAACACTACCAGACATCTGCGCAGCGTAGCAACATGTGGCGGAAGAAGTACAAGGAACGTTAACATGCGCCCCCCACCCCACCCCACCCCTTCATTTATACAGCGAAACAACGCTACCAGACATCTGCGCAGCGTAGCGACATGTAGCAGAAGAAGTGCAAGGAACGTTCACCAACCTCCTGATTTCGCAGAAAGAAATCAATGTTTCAGAGATTTCCCTTGAAAGTTTCAGTAGTGGCGCTGACTGCTGTCCAGCCAGCTTTCATATTTCCTCGCTAAATATCACCTTTCAAGGGGACGTTAACCATAAAATTCAGTAACCAGCAACAAGTGATGCTTATATACACCCCAAAAAAATGAAATCCTGAAATCTCCCAAAAAAAATGTCCAGCCAAGATTCAGGTTCAACGGATTTGTCACCCTCTTCATCCCCAGACGGTCTGGCGGTACGGCAGCAGCTGGCCACCAAAAATACGGCTCATCAACATGGAGAGAAAACGTCCTGATACCATCTCTATGTCACATTATGTCCCAAACAAAAAGGTGCCTGTTGTAGCCAAACTAACCGGGTTGGAGAGTCCTCAATTTTGGCAGCAAACGCATGTCCCTTTTCATGTGTCGATTGCATTCCTTGGTACCAGTATGCCGCCTGTGTTGGGTCGTTGTACCCCTCAGATTTTGGAAGCATCCTCCCCATTTCAAATCCACGTCTGTTCTTTTCCAGCGGCTACTGTAATGCTCCCAGATTTGGCTGGCTGATGATCGGTTGATCGCCTCCCATTTGGATCCAAAGTTGATGTTGATGTTGCTATCATTGTCATCATCATCATCATCATCATCGTCAGCGTCAGCGTCAGCGTCAGCGTCATCATCCTCCTCCTCATCCTCATCCAAAACTCCTCATTATCATCCAAAACTCATCTTTGCATGTTTGGGTGGGATACATCCTGTACCCATTTCATACCACCCAGCCAAACAATGCCAGGCTGGCGGGTCGCCCTTCGTATCTTCAGTCTCCTCTATGGCCTCGCATGGATGAAGAGAAAACGGTAACGGTAGGCTTTTTCCTCAGGCTTTCAATGAAAACCAATCCAATCAAATGGGAAACTGGCAAACTACCGTGCTTATACAAGCTAGTGATACACTATAAGATACTGTATCATGTATATATATATATATATATATATTCAATGTTATATTTAGACTTACTGTAATTAATATATTATATATATATTATATCATATATATGATATAATACATAATTATATATAATAATTTATATATATATTATATAATATATATATATATATTATAATATATAAACAAATAAACAAAAATATATACATAACAGTGTGCCCACGAACCGACACGAATCGACAAACACGAACCGGAACGAACCGCGGGGTCATGGAACCGGTAAATGAAAACGAACCGCAGGAACCGAACCGCAAATGTGTCGGAACCGAACCGAAAATCATAGTTATATTTGAATTTGATGTGAAAAAGAATGTAAGAATGATTATTTATCTATATATCTCTTCTACCTTGCCATTCTTCAACAAGCGTTTCGGTCTCAGACATCCTTTTTCTCGAGTCACGAACCCGTAACCCTCCAAGAAGCACTTTCTGGGCCAAACATGGCTTTCCGGGGGTTACGGAAAATTAGCACAGCCGAACATTTTTCGCCTCGAAATACTCTCTTGTAATGCAAAGATTCCGGAAATACTGTAAACCCCTATACCCCTGTAGTATACTCAACAATACGATCCCGTAACCCCCCAAGAAGCATTTTTGGGGCCAAACATAGATTTCCGGGGGTTACGGAAAATCAATACAGCCGAACATTTTTCGCCTCGAAATACTCTGTTCGAATAGAAAGATTTGGTAAATTTAGTGAATCCCCATACCCATGTCGTATACTCAACTGTACGATCCCGTAACCCCCCAAGAACACTTTCGGGGCCAAACATAGCTTTCCGGGGGTTACGGAAAATCAGTACAGCCGAACAGTTTAGGCTTCGAAATTCTCTATTGCAATGAAAAGATTTTGAAAATTTAGTTTTCCCCATACCCAAATGTAGCATACTGAACGGTACAATCCCGTAACCCCCCAAGAAGCAATTTCGGAACCAAACATAGCTTTCTGGGGGTTACGGAAAATCAGTACAGCCGAACAGCTTAGGATTCGAAATGCTCTGTTAAAATAGAAAGATTAATAAACTACAGGAATCCCTATACCCATGTCGTGTACTCAACTGTACGATCCCGTAACCCCCCAAGAAGCACTTAAGAGGCCAAACATGCGTTTCCGGGGGTTACGGACAATGATTACAGCCGAATCGCTTTGGCTTCGAAATTCTCTGTTCGAATAGAAATATTTGGCAAACTTAAATCCCCATACCCATGTCGTATACTCAACTGTACGATCCCGTAACCCCCCAAGAAGCACTTTCGGGGCCAAACATAGCTTTCCGGGGGTTACGGAAAATCAGAACAGCCGATCAGCCTGGGCTGCGAAATTCTCTGTTCGAATAGAAAAAAAAAGAAAATTTAGTAAGCCCCCATACCAATGTAGCATCCTGAACGGTACGATCCCGTAACCCCCCAAGAAGCACTTTCGGGGCCAAACATAGCTTTCTGGGGGTTACGGAAACTGAGTGCAGCGGAACAGCTCCGGCTTCGAAATTCTCTATTGCAATGGAAAGATTTAGAAAATTTAGTATTTCCCCATACCCAAATGTAGTATACTCAACTGTACGATCCCGTAACCCCCCAAGAAACACTTTCGGGGCCAAACATAGCTTTCCGGGGGTTACGGAAAATCAGTACAGTCGCACAGTTTAGGCTTCGAAATTTTCTGTTCGAAAAGAAAAATTTGGAAAATTTAGTGAATCCCCATACCCATGTCGTATACTCAACTGTACGATCCCGTGACCCCCCAAGAAGCACTTTCGGGGCCAAACATAGCTTTCCGGGGGTTACGGAAAATCAGAACAGCCGAACAGCCTCGGCTTCGAAATTTTCTGTTCGAATAGAAAAAAAAGAAAATTTAGTAAGCCCCCATACCAATGTAGCATCCTGAACGGTACGATCCCGTAACCCCCCAAGAAGCACTTTCGGGGCCAAACATAGCTTTCTGGGGGTTACGGAAACTGAGTGCAGCGGAACAGCTATGGCTTCGAAATTCTCTATTGCAATGGAAAGATTGAAAAAAATTAGTATTTCCCCATACCCAAATGTAGTATACTCAACTGTACGATCCCGTAAGCCCCCAAGAAACACTTTCGGGGCCAATCATAGTTTTCCGGGGGTTACGGAAAATCAGTACAGCCGCACAATTTAGGCTTCGAAATTTTCTGTTCGAATAGAAAGATTTGGCAAATTTAGTGAATCCCCATACCCATGTCGTATACTCAACTGTACGATCCCGTAACCCCCCAAGAAGCACTTTCGGGGCCAAACATAGCTTTCCGGGGGTTACGGAAAATCAGAACAGCCGAACAGCCTGGGCTGCGAAATCTCTGTTCGAATAGAAAAAAAAAGAAAATCTAGTCATCCCCCATACCAATGTAGCATACTGAACGGTACAATCCCGTAACCCCCCAAGAAGATCTTTCGGGGCCAAACATAGCTTTCCGGGAATTACGGAAAATCAGTACAGCCGAACAGTTTAGGATTTGAAATTCTCTGTTCAAATAGACAGATTTAAAAACTACAGGAATCTCTATACCCATGTAGTATGCTCAACAGTATGATCCCGTAACCCCCCAAGAAGCACTTTTGGGGCCAAACATGCGTTTCCGGGGGTTACGGAAAATCAGTACAGCCGAACCGCTTTGGCTTCGAAATTCTCTGTTCGAATCGAAAGATTTGGCAAATTTAGTGAATCCCCATACCCATGTCCTGCACTCAACTGTACGATCCCGTAACCCCCCAAGAAGCACTCTCGGGGCCAAACATAGCTTTCCGGGGGTTACGGAAAATCAGTACACCCGAACAATTTAGGCTTCGAAATTTTCTGTTCGAATAGAAAGATTTGGCAAATTTAGTGAATCCCCATACCCATGGCGTATACTCAACTGAAATCCCGTAACCCCCCAAGAAGCACTTTCGGGGCCAAACATAGCTTTCCGGGTTACGGAGAATTTCGAAGCCGAGGCCGAAGCTGTTCGGCTGTTCTGATTTTCCGTAACCCCCGGAAAGCTATGTTTGGCCACGAAAGTGCTTCTTGGGGGGTTACGGGATCGTACAGTTGAGTATAGGACATGGGTAAGGGGATTCACTAAATTTGCCAAATGTTTCTATTCGAACAGAAAAGTTCGAAGCCGAGGCTGTTCGGCTGTTCTGATTTTCCGTAACCCCCGGAAAGCTATGTTTGGCCCCAAAAGTGCTTCTTGGGGGGTTACGGGATCATACTGTTGAGCATACTACAGGGGTATAGGGATTCCTGTAGTTTTTAAATCTTTCTATTTGAACAGAGAATTTCGAATCCTAAACTGTTCGGCTGTACTGATTTTCCGTAGCCCCCAGAAAGCTATGTTTGGCCCTGAAAGTGCTTCTTGGGGGGTTACGGGGTCGTACAGTTGAGTATGCTACATTTGGGTATGGGGAATTACTAAATTTTCAAAATCTTTTCATTGCAATAGAGAATTTCGAAGCCAGAGCTGTTCCGCTGCACTCAATTTCCGTAACCCCCAGAAAGCTATAGGTTTGGCCCCGAAAGTGCTTCTTGGGGGGTTACGGGATCGTACCGTTCAGTATGCTACATTGGTATGGGGGATTACTAAATTTTCTTATTTTTTCTCTTGGAACAAAGAATTTCGAAGCCGAGGCTGTTCGGCTGTTCTGATTTTCCGTAACCCCCGGAAAGCTATGTTTGGCCCCGAAAGTGCTTCTTGGGGGGTTACGGGATCGTGCAGTTGAGTATACGACATGGGTATGGGGATTCACTAAGTTTGCCAAATCTTTCTATTCGATCAGAGAATTTCGAAGCCGAAACTGTTCGGCTGTACTGATTTTCCGTAACCCCCGGAAAGCTATGTTTGGCCCCAAAAGTGCTTCTTGGGGGGTTACGGGATCATACTGTTGAGCATACTCAATGGGTATAGGGATTCCTGTAGTTTTTAAATCTTTCTATTTGAACAGAGAATTTCGATTCCTAAACTGTTCGGCTGTACTGATTTTCCGTAACCCCCAGAAAGCTATGTTTGGCCCCGAAAATGCTTCTTGGGGGGTTACGGGGTCGTACAGTTGAGTATACTACATTTGGGTATGGGGAAATAGTAAATTTTCAAAATCTTTTCATTGCAATAGAGAATTTCGAAGCCAGAGCTGTTCCGCTGCACTCAATTTCCGTAACCACCAGAAAGCTAGGTTTGGCCCCGAAAGTGCTTCTTGGGGGGTTACGGGATCGTACCGTTCAGTATGCTACATTGGTATGGGGGATTACTAAATTTTCTATTTTTTCTCTTGGAACAGAGAATTTCGAAGCCGAGGCTGTTCGGCTGTTCTGATTTTCCGTAACCCCCGGAAAGCTATGTTTGGCCCCGAAAGTTCTTCTTGGGGGGTTACGGGATCGTGCAGTTGAGTATACGACATGGCTATGGGGATTCACCATATTTACAAAATCTTTCTATTCGAACAGAGAATTTCGAAGCCTAAATTGTTCGGCTGTACTGATTTTCCGTAACCCCCGGAAACGCATGTTTGGCCCCTTAAGTGCTTCTTGGGCGGTTACGAGATCATACTGTTGTTTATACTACATGGGTATAGGGATTCCTGTAGTTTTTAAATCTTTCTATTTGAACAGAGAATTTCGATTCCTAAACTGTTCGGCTGTACTGATTTTCCGTAACCCCCAGAAAGCTATGTTTGGCCCTGAAAGTGCTTCTTGGGGGGTTACGATACTACATTTGGGTATGGGGAAATAGTAAATTTTCAAAATCTTTTCATTGCAATAGAGAATTTCGAAGCCAGAGCTGTTCCGCTGCACTCAATTTCCGTAACCCCCAGAAAGCTATGTTAGGCCCCGAAAGTGCTTCTTGGGGGGTTACGGGATCGTACCGTTCAGTATGCTACATTGGTATGGGGGATTACTAAATTTTCTTATTTTTTCTCCTCGAACAGAGAATTTCGAAGCCCAGGCTGTTCGGCTGTTCTGATTTTCCGTAACCCCCTTCAAGCTATGTTTGGCCCCGAAAGTGCTTCTTGGGGGGTTACGGAATCGTACCGTTCAGTATAATGCTAAGTGGCTATGGGGAATTACGGTATTTGCTAGGATCAGTCCATTACAACAGAGAATTTCGAGGCCAAAGCTGTTCGGCTATCCTCATTTTCCGTAACCCCCGTCTAAGCAGTTTCGAACGCCAAAGCACATATTTCTAATGCTGCTATTAACATTACCGCATTAATTTAAAAGCAATAACGCAATTAAATACAGAGAGGAACCGAACCGAATGGAACCGAATGAATCCATGAACCGGTCTCGACACGAACCGCAGCGGAACCGAACCGGAACGAACCACTTTGCAGTTCATAAAGTTATTTTCGAACCGATGCGAATCGATGCGAACCACGGGAACCCTGACATAATTACTATAGTTATGTACAGTAATTATTATATAGATGTATAGAACGAGCCCAGCATGACGCTTTCACCCGGGGTTGTCACCTGTTCCGCCTCCACGGAGATCTTGACTCGTTCACCATCGTCCACGGCATTGGATCTGGCGTTGGATCTCGCGATGTCTGGTGGGTGACACTTAGGTACCACAAAAAAAGGACGTAAACAACTCACACTTCTCCTATTTTCTGTATAATCTAGGTGTACTAAATTTGATATGTATATCATTCTCCATTATGTCATTATGTGTGATCATATGGTCCTTCTTTATCCTTTTCCCAATCATTATATTCTCAAGATTCTGGAACCACAAGATCCTCAAATTCACCGAGCACCTTTTCTGACATCGGCTGTAGACCACGAAAAGGCCTGGCTGGGTCCCGAAGTGCTTGGAGGATCATCGCATGAATCCGAAATGGTAACCGTGGTTATGAAGTCCCCTGGTTGTGGTGAGCTTATCCAACCGGTGGGTTGTAATACCGGTTGTAACCCGACTAACTGTAAGCGGGATCCCTGAAGACGGTGAATTACCAAGTCTCTTGCACTGGAGGACGCAGCTTCCAGTGGAAGAGGGGCGGGTGAAAACGAAGGCCCATGTACTACTGCATAAGGTTGCCATGCAGGGACAACTGGTACTTGGATGATATTTGAAACAGAAAATGGCTGGGAAATGGAGTGATCATGACCTCCCAGTATCTCCCAATCATATCCGTGTGGAAACGGCCTATATCAACCCGGTCATGCTTCAGGTGCCGCAGGTGCCGCTTCAGCGGCAGAATTTGGGCCCTGGCTAACTGGAAAGAAGAGCCCAAGGAAAATCGCCGCCACCGCCAAGATGTCCTCAAGAATCGCAGCCAGGCGCCCGGGGCCCCACTTGGATCCACTTGGAACATGTTGGAACTCTAGTGACCAGAGACTCTGGTGCTGAGCTCATTTACCCAGTTCTATCCCAGGTATCAAATGATTCAAGCCATGGATGCACGACTTCAGAGCTGAGGCAGCAACGTCATCTCCTGTAGGCGGCGCCTCAGTCTGTCAGTGATCCCCCGTAGAAAATGATGCATCAACAAAGATTTTGCATCAAGGGGTATTCCACGTCAGGCAGGTCGCGTTACAACTGAAAACTGATGTCTAGGATCATCTTGGATCTGTCGTACCAGAGAAGTCAGTCTATGCCTGAACGAACCACTTCAATTTCAAATGCTTCTAATTGCTTCTAAAAGCTGGTGACATACTGTGACAAGATACTAGATCCAAACCAGAGAGACCTTTCCATCCTGACAAACCAACCTTTCCAACTCACATCCCAAATGTCCCAAATCCCGAAAGGTTACTTGGTGATTACAAGCTCCGGGAAGATCGAGTCACATCACTGGCTGGAAGCATCACCGTCGTTGTCCCTAAGACCTGGTGGGGAGTCGAAGAAGAGTCCAACACAGTGACAATTTCCAACACAGTGCCGACAGTGCCTTCGCACGAAAGTTGGGTGAATTACGGCGAAGCTCCCCGAAAACGTCACTTTGGATCGCAAAAAGTGGCTTTCAGATATGAATTTCTGACTAAGCATGGCCACTTTAGGGTTCCATGTTGAATCTTGGGGGTAACCTTCTGCAAATGTCCAAGCTGGGAATGAGTTTAGCATTATTGTTTTTCTGAAGACTTGTTCCACCAATCAGGGAATATCAGGTTGGTCGAAAGGTTCCTGTGCATACAGATCAAGAATGGGTGCACAAACATGGGATGCTAAACTACGAAAGACGCTTAAGAATTGTGCTTCTGGGCTTTCAAAGCTTTCACACCATTCTCCATTCATAGCACTTCATAGCTGCAATAAAGCTTATATCCCAACTTATGGGTTTATAACCATGGTTCTATAATGTTATAATCCATTCCATCCATAACCTCATGGCTAGATCCATTCATAGCTCATGCCCGCCAAGCTGCTGAGACGATTGGCACGCTGATGCTTGTGACCGAGACCTAGGAGATGGTGAGCTGTTGATCCATCCCCAAGGACGGTTGCAGTGTCATGACTTATGACTAATGGCACCACTAATGCTGCAGATAGCCACTTAGGTGGGACTTACTATGACTTGCTATGACTTATTCTGACTTACTATTACATTTACTGACCTTTTTGAGCATTGACAATTTCACTCATGATTCATGGTCAACAGGCTTGGACGTCCCCACGACAACATTCGAGATGGCTGGGACATTCTGAACCTCCTCCACTAAGATCTGGGTAACCTCACAGAGGTTGTGGAGAGGGGCGGGGCCCCCGCCACGGGCTACAGATGACAATAAAACAATCAGTCACAGAGGATGGACGTAGTAACCCAACTGATGCAAGTGAGTATGAATATGAGGCATATGTTGTAAACTAACACAAATAGGCATAGGCTATGTGAATACTACTGCGTCATAATCATATGAGGCATTGAACGGCATCAGCCGGTTCTCAATTGGGTCAAGAGGGTCACATCTGCACAAAATCTGCGAACCTTAAAGACTTGAAGGTTCTGATGGAAATACCTACGGATCTAGAGATCAAACCTGACGGTTTGCTGAGCAATTTATTTGGGTGCTTTGTTTTGATTTCGACCACTGAAGCATGCAAACGCTCTTTTCTAATTCAGGGAACCCGCAAACACTCTCAAGAACCCATAAAAGAGAATCCTAAGAATATAAAGCATGATAAAACAGGTTACAGTAGATCCTGGTTTTTGTTTGGGAATAGCAATTTCGAACACGTAGATTGTCTATCACATGTTTTCCATTATTTTACTATTTGGTTGACATGTCCATGTTACACGGCTAATAATCAATCGGCTTTGCTGTGAATCATATTGACAGGTTAAATCCAAGTTTTCTTGGTGGACCTACCAGGTGTTTGTTCGTCTTAAATCCTAATTTTCTCAGCTGAAAGGCTGAAATCATCAAATCCACATGCTTCCTGGTAGAATTCCCATTTGCATCCATTTGCATCCGTTTGAGTTAGCCAATCAGGCCTAATTTTCATCTCCCGATGTCGTTTGTGGATGTTTGTGGCACATGGCTTCGCCCTCGCCTCTTGCACAGTTGCACTTCGAAGCAACTGACGGCTGGTCTCTGCTGCCTTCGCGGGGGAGCGCGGGATGGAAAAAAAGGTGAACTTTGTGGGGGCATTGCTAGTAGTCTATGAGTATAATTATCATTAATGAAGATCAATTATACTTGTACATATTTTACTAACTCTTGTAATTAAATAGTTAAAATTGCCTCCCCGGCGACAAAATAACAAGAAAAGTACAACAATTGAGACAATCCTGGACGCAGTTTGACCTTGTACATGATAGGCCGCATTGGTTCCCAAATGATCACCAATTGAAGCCATCAACCATCCACAAATTAGGACCCCTCCCAAGTGAAAACGGAAAAACCATGGAACCTCCCATGGCATCAGCATCCAAGTGTCGAACCTGGACAGCCAATCCCACACCCAGACTTGCTGGAAATGCGATAACCTGAGGATTTCAAGGCCGGAAATGGATAAAAATGGGCTGTTCTTAACATCTGTTTGCAGCTTTTTGTGGGCTAAACAGTGAATATCAACGGATTTTGAACTCGAAACTTGCTATGCAGCCAGGCAATGACATACTGATCATCATTGCTAAGCAATTTCATACAGTAGGTAATGGAAAGTCCAAAACACTTCAAGTCCAGAGTTCAGGTATGTTCAGGTGAAGTTGTATGTCGGCCAATGGACATCTTACCAGAGAATGATTGAGTATGATGGGATTCGAAGTTATATAGCTAGTAAAATAAAATCCTATGCATTTAAATTTTGCGAGTATGCTGTGGTATAACTTGTATGACCCCTCAATCAACAAAGTCACGACAAAAGTTTTTCTGATCTACGTAAGAAAACATCAAAGTACCGCCGATCTTTATGGGTTTGTCTCAAAGTGGGGAATACATGAGAATCCCACACAGTGGCTATGATGATAAATATTCATAAACCATCAAAGTGAAAGCATCAAATTTGGGCAAAACCCTACTTTAAGGATCTTTAAGGTATTTTAAAATTTTTAAATTAAGACAAATAGCCACATCAACGCCCTTTCTGCCTGAGACCCTGGCATAGTCAAACCGCATGGCTTCCTGTAGCCGTCGCTGCTCCAAACGACGCGCACCGGGGCAGCTCTCACCAGCGTAGATACGGATGTCCTGACGCGCATGAGATTTGGGCTCAGCTCATGGGCATTGCCAAATGCTGATTTTCTAACTTGCATTCGGTTGGCTGAAGGGAAATGTTGCTGGAAACTCCGGTTCTTTAGATACATCCAAATGTATGAGGGTTTCCTCCAAATATCTGTTCGATCAATTTTGGGAAAACTTTGCCAAGGAGAATGGTGTGAGACACACCAACCGCGCCAGAAGTGGCCATAGCACTTTTGTCAAGCCTTGATCCTCCCTTGACAAGATTTTTCCAGGCGTTCATGATTTCATATCGTTTCAAAAAAACATGTCGGTCACGGCGTGTTGCTGGAAATCATGGCGAATTAAAGAAAATAATGTCGAGTTTTGGGAGTGCATATAATCTTCAAGTTTTTTGGGTGCCCCCATTGCATCTCCAAGCCAATATTCTCCCTTTCACCCACGCATGCTGATGGCAGAGCCACATTGCTTGTGTATGAATTTTCAGGTTTCTAGTAATTCCATCTAGCAGAAAAGCTGAAAAAATACACTTCCCCTGATTGGAAAACAAAAATTACCACTTTTCTGGCGTTTGCGGGTATTTGCGGTTGTTTGCTGGTATTTGCGGGCGTTTTTGCGGGGCGTTCTTGTCGCAAAAACCGAGTCTTTCAGTGGCTTTTGTGGTATTTGCGAATCAATGCGCTTTCAGAATCCATTTAGGATGCCACAAAGCTCCTCGGTGCTCTGCGGAGAAAATCTTGATTTGCCTAATGCATCTTTATTTTCCAAGTACTAATGGCTCGAATTGATAGCAAATAAACTGCTGTACCAGAGTTGCAGGCCAAAAAGTTGTACAATGGCTGCAAACCGGTTCAAACCATGGGAATAGGTAATTCTTGTCAAGATAGTCGTTTGCACAAAAACTTAGCGATTTAGGCAAACACAAGAACTACATAGAACTACAAGAAAATTCTTCCGGTTGGAGGTTCCAGGAATATATATTCCCAACCATGGCAATCAGCAAGCTGAGATCCTTGGGGTGAGCTGATGACCCAAGCTGCTACGAGTATCAATGATCATTCTGGAAGCTGGGACACTCATAAAATCACCCAGAAGGATCAGCCATCCACGTCCCATGTCCTGCACATATAGTGAATCTACCGCTGCGACTTTGGAGACCATCTGAGGGCGAACAAGACTGACAGGACCCACCTCTGGACATGTTCAATCCAAGTGGGATTCTGTGAACATAGGAAGTACATATATAGTCAGTAAACAATAGTAAACATATCTGGTTAGTGGTTTCAACATGTTTCAACTCTCTCCCAGCGTCTCTCCCGAAATATGAGTTATTGATAGTTATTGGGGATCATCGTCCCATGCCAGGATTCATGTCCAAGCAGGTTCTGGATCAACTAGGATTGACCACTGCAACAAAAAGGCCCCAGGCTCTTTTTGACTATGTTTTCCTCAGCAGAAGAACCCAGGAGCTGTTGACCTAGCCCTAAAAATCCTCAAGATCCATTCCTGGTAGACCTAAATGAACATGGGCCAAAGCATTGTACCCAACAAAAATCTGATGGGTCAGTTACAAGAATGATCAAAAGTCCCTGCCTTCCGGATGGCTTCCTTTGCATCTGACGATTCTGCAAAGAGCGAAGCATCGGAGACCGACAAAGTCATGCCTCGGCCAATGGTCAAACTGGAAGCAGGTGGTCTTCTACCACCGTAAACATCAGATGATGTCCTTCATTCTTTGGCAAGTGATGACGTGTGGGCAGCTGTGATCATCAAGAAATGTACAACAATGTTGCGTATCCTCATGAACATCCCTCAAAAAATGGGTTGTTGATCTTGGATTTGCTTGACGACCCCCCTCAAAAAAAGACATATATGCCCTATAGACTCAACAAGTAGTTGATTTTCCTTGATTTTCCATTCAGATCATCAGCAAATCCAAGTCATCTCTGGATCCAGTGCAAACGTTGAGACCCGGGCAACCTTCCACCATGGCAGGGGCCTCCGCCGTAACCGTGACCTGCCACGATGACAGTGGTGGGCATCTAGTTGAAGGCGTGGAAACCACCAAGACCCCCTGGTTATCCAACATGGAGAAATTTCCCATTTATACATAATTTGCCAGTAATTACATAGCATTACATAGCATTTATTGGGAAAATACCTCGCGATAATGGGAATACATTGGAAAACCCCATCGGCTGGTCATCCATTTCAGTGGGATTTCCCATTGCCATGTCTGATTATCGAGGGGTAAACTGGCCAAAATATTCTAAAATGTCGGTCATGTGATCAACTCTAAACGATATACACCAGACCTTATCTTAAACATTTGGGAGTTTTGGACACCTTACAAAAAAATGGGCTCTTCGTTGTGTACCATGGAATAATCTGCAAAATATATCAAAATATGCAGATTAACAGCGACAATCAAATGCTTCCGAAGATGGTTTGGCACCCAAGCATCCGCAGTGCCAAGTTTGGAAGTTGGTGGCTCAAAACCCGAATGAAAATCCTGCAGACCATAGAATTCCATCGGTTCATATTGGTTTGGAATATCAAACTCCTGATGATCTCAATGGTAAGAATAACCGGCATTCCTGGATGAATCCTCATTGACAATTGAAAGCATCTTCCAAGCCGAGTTCTACCGCCAGCTGGCCCTTGCCCTGGCGCTAAAGATCAACATAGGCCTCCTGATAAAAGAAGGGCATGAAAATTACCAACCTTTAGCAGCCAAACAACAAAAAAAACATGTTTTGTTGCTTGGGCATTGCATTCACTTTATGACTAGAAACAAGTAACCTACCCCATCCCCGCACCGTGGTAGTACTCACAGTGGTCCAGGAACTCGAACCTGTTGCCATGTGGAGAAGGGTTGGTGTTTGTGGTAATGAACAAACCAAGGGTGTTTGAATTAAAAAACGACCCAACCAAAATGGGATACAGTTGTTGATGATGATGATGACGATGATGAACATGAACATGAACATGAACATGAACATGATGATGATGATGATATGATGATATGATGATATGATGATATGATGATATGATGATATGATGATATGATGATATGATGATATGATGATATGATGATATGATATGATGATATGATGATATGATGATGAACATCAACATCAACACCAACATCAACATCAACATCAACATCAACCTCAACCAACCACAGGCAAACAAATACTGCAGTCATTCACAGTACATATGCCAAAACGTAACCCAAAGATCTCAATCTTGACTGAAACGAATTTGAACATACTCTGACACAAGATACTCTGAGGCATGTACTCAAAATCTCAAAGAATCAAATGGAGAGTATCCGCAAGTGGGAGTGCCATGTTGCAACACATTTCTTTACATTGACAAAACTTTTGACAAAACCATCCTTTATTGTCTTCTAGAACAGCAAACGGTACCAAAAGGCGATTATCAACTGCAAAACCGTGCCCAAGTGCGGGCGGGCTGTTTGTTTTATAGCAACTATCCACCTTTCAGAAAAACATGCATTGTCCATTTCATAGCCAAAAGGAGCTGTTTCTTGGCAGTTTTCACCTAAATGAAACACCTGCTTTTTCCTGGTGGATAGATTTCCAGTTGAAAGCGCTGCCATTTGCCGGCTTATAAGCCTCACTTGAAAGTATCAGCTATTTTATAGCTACAGTAGACTGTTTGTGGACCCTTTTAAAATGACAAGGCCGGGATGTCATTTTATAACGACCGCCCTTTTTTCTATCCACGTAAAGTTGAGATGCGTTCTTTCTTGAAATGACCACATCTTCGACCCCAGGGTCGCCATTGGAAAGGAAATCAGAAGGATAACTAGATATTCTTGGAACATGTGGCTTATTTTCGCCCCGAGCGAGACGCAAGACTTCTCAGGTAGGTGATGGGTGAGGCCCTGCGCAAGACACGGAGCTGCACAGTCCAGCACGAGACACAGCACTGGGAGAGCGGGTGCTGGGATGAGATCCTGACATCTGCGACCCACAAAGAGGAGTTTAGGGAAGAGAGAGAGAGAGAGGAGGCACCTGACCTGGGGACATGGGGACAAGATGAATCCGTCACCTGTTTCTAAAAATGTGCGGGGCAAGTCACGTAGCAAAAATTCGGGATGGCACTGCATCTTTCTATCAGAAGCTTAAGGAAAATCACCAACCAAAAGTCCAGACGTCACCAAGCACAAATTGGCAATTTGTAGTCTGGAACCAAGCTTTTGAGAACCACCAAAAAATAAGATGAGATGGGTTCAATCACAAGGATCAAATGTTGCCTTTCACAGGGGAGATGTGATTCTGGACCCAAGTTCGAATCAAGAAAACGATTTTGGGGTTCACCAAGCTTGGCATAGTGGGGCATGTCCTGCACCCATTGTAGCACTCACTTCTCTAGGAAATGTAGTAGCAAAAAGATGCATAAAGTATTTTGCTACACACGGCAGTTTTGCTCCCGAGCGGCTCGTACTTTTGCTTGTGGATGATGATGTGACCTGGGCATTGAGCAATTGTGCCCCCCACCTGCCGTACCTAAACAGGCAGGTATGAGAAAAAAGAATCTGCTTTGAAACCACCATGACTCCCAGCTGATTACATCCTCGATTTGATGTCACTTTGAGAGACCAAGTAATCTGAAGATGTAAATATTGCCAAAAGTTGCTACCTGCAAGTTGGCATTGAAAGTTGCTAGCAAATGTTCAAATGACATAGGTCGTTGGTCTGGTCTTAAGAACAGACTGTGTGTGTCCTGTGGCCGGCCGCTCCGCGATGGAAGTGCTCATTGACATCTGTGCTTGCTTGGTTGACTGACCGAACGAATGAATGATTGAACAAATGAACTTTTGTCAAAAGCCTGGATGTCGAATTTAACCCTGAACAACGGGAACATCAAGTTAGCTTATTTTGCGCTTTTGTTGGCTTGCCAACTAGCGATATCTAAAATCGTTATTTACGGTGATACTAGAGTTTTCACTGACGGTCCGGGCATCGGCATGGGTACTGTGATCTACAATGAACACATCGGGAACCCCACAGAAGCCACAACTGAAGGACCTTGGGATTCCTGGGAAGAACATGGAACAAAAATATCTTTCAACCAAGTTTGCGCCATCTTGATCATCCCTGTCGGAGTTTCCGGCACCCCACCCAGCGGCATGAAAGCATACCAGTAGCAATATGCTTCAGCTAAGATACAGTCATGGTAGTTGATGTGGTTGTCGTACCTTGCAGCACTTTGAGCCACTGGTCTTCTTGGCGTTTTGGAATCGTCAGGTACTGAAGAATTATCTCAGAACGTCTCAGGACATACAGTAGAACTTAGAATCACAACAAAAATACTGACAAGAGTCGCTAAGCTCAAACAATGTGTTCCTTGCACTTCCTTTTTCCTGTGTTCTCTTCTTGGATGGTTCACGGTCTAAGTTACAGCGATTCCCAGTCACTTGGGCGTATGTTTCGTCAGAATCTCGTGGAAACAGAATTGTGTTTGAAAGAGTCATTCAGTAAAATTGGTGATAAATCATTATCATATATTATATTATTGTGTATATATATACGTATATACATGCCTTCCTGATATCCGGATTATTGATGGTTTATCCCAGTTGAAATTTTGGGGTAGCTGCAGCCCACCATTTTCTAGTGGCACATCCCCTGAATCTAAAAAACAGTGTGTTTCGGGTAGGGTCAACAGTCTTCAAGTGCAACAGGTTACATCCCGGAAATTGTTCAAACGTTTGAACACCCTCCGAGAGGGAGGGGTCACACTCACCAAAACATCACCTCTACAAAACACTCTTTGAAAACCCTCTGCTGGATTCTTTAAAAATACACATTTTTATGAAATCGTTTGGAGACTTTGCTAACTCAGGGTCCCTCTACATTCTAGGTACGCGCATCCCTCGTTTTCGAACCCAAAAATCTATGGTTGTTCATAAGAGCCTGAAGTCCAGGCATCTTTTTCGGTAAAATTTCATAGCGGGATTGTGGTAATTCATGTGTGCAAGTATGTGCAAGTTTTGTCCTTCACATCCTGAATCCATGCAGGTTTGTCTGAAACATGGGACGTACCCTCCAAAATCGACTGATTTATCATCATGTTCCTAGTTATCAAAATTGCCAAATACTCTATGGTAAAATCCACCAGTTTCCTACAAACCCATACGAATCCAGTGATTCTTTGTTCCTTGAAACCACCCACGATGGCTGATCGCCCCAAGCCCGAACGGCCCACGTTCAAAGATTGGAATCGTCGTGGCCAAGTTCTCCTACCATCTCAGCGTTTGCTCCGCGGTAGACGGACCACTTATTGCCAATACATTTGGATACATTTAAGGTAACTTTAACCGAACAAATATCTAATATATAATGATGATTGACAAATTGAAACCATAGGTTCCCATAGATCTTCAATATTCTTCAATTATACAAATAACAAAGTGCTACAAATTACTGGAACTCAGCCGGCCCCAACTCCTGCCATGTCGAGATCGCTAAAGCCGTGGCAGCCTCACATGTAACCGCCTTTTGGGTGGGTTTCACTTTTTTCAAAAAAGTTTTTAGGTGTTTTTCCATGTTTTCCCATCCAAATGGGGCTTTCCTTTAAAAGTTCCAAGATGTTCCAACCAATGGACCCCAATGGATCCCTTTTGGGTGGGTTTCACGATGAGCGTGAGTGGAACATCATGGAACTCAGAAGACTTACGCCCCACGTTTTTTCCAATGGACCAAGCCAATATCAATTTATGGGAATGTCGGCAAGTTGACTGGTTATATCTGGTTATATGTTGATCAACCCCAAAAATATGAAGCTTGGATCATCATCCCGGAAACTGGTGAAGCTGCTAGGGCCTCATGTCTGTGGCACCAGATCAGGAAAACGGATACAGTATTTTTGTGCTTGGTTTTATGTTCAACAAATACTTCTCAAGAGCAAACATAGCATGAAGGAATTATTTATGTATAGTTATATATATATATACAGTACATAGTGTGTATAATATATAATAGATATATATTATTATATTGGGGGGTCCTAGAATGGGGTTACCCCAAATGGACGGTTTATAATGAACACAATGAACAATCCTAATAAAATCGATGATTTGGGGGTACCCCATGACTTAGGAAATTTTGATATGTATATATATACAGTATATGCAGTGGACATATTTCAACTTCAATCTCTCATAGGACGGATTACCACCTCAATAGTTGCCTTTTGGGTATCTATGGTTGGTGGATGTTGCTGGTGTCAAATGGTATCAACCCCCATGAAGAATATGCTCGTCATTGGGCAGCATCATCTCATTTCTGTGGTTAAACATAGACCATCTTGTTGAAACCGCCAAGCAAGATGGATAGACTTCCGTCAATTGCAATTTTCCACTTGGGTCCTTAAGAAAACTCACCGAATAGCAGATTATAGCAGATTACTTTCCCAGCTATAAACCTCCACTTATACAAAGGGCATTTTCCAGCCAGCCACGCCCGATCACCGGAAGGCAGTTACCACGAACAGAGCACTGACAGTTCCCAGCTTTTGGGACCCAAACCCATTGGATGGGCCCTTGTCAATTTACCCGCCAGTGATGGCTAAAGCCCCATCAAAAGTATCAAAATATCTCGCGCCTCACCAGTTTTGTTGCCTGAATCCCATGTATAGTTATTTCATTTTTTTTAGGTAGATTAAACATACATTCATTGCTAGATATTGCAAGCTGCAAATTACATTCATCAGTGATGCATGTGCCCATCAAAATTTGGCCACCATCATACACGGCAGCAGTTTGGTGACAAGGCGCCCGTGGTACCATCTCAAATGTCAGGATGAGAAGGTACCAGTCACTGGCACAACACTCCGCAGCGCCCTGAGCTGAGCTGCTTGGTTTCAACATGTTTCAACAGTTTCGAAACGAGGTTGTGGAAGCTATGGAACAGCTGGAATCCCCTCAAGACTTTGATGTCTTGCGACTTGACAGCTGAAGGAAAAAACCCGGAACGTCGTCCCTTTGTACTGGTTGGTTAAGAACGGATTTCCCAGCTCATGGATTCTGACAATCCCCAAGATAGTGGATACCACAACCCCATATAATATATATATATATATTTATATATATATATACACATATCATATATATATAATATACTGTAATACTCAACCAACAGGCGTCAATGAGCAGTGCCTCAGATGTCTTTGGAAGTCAACTTGAAGGTTTTGTTTTGGTCTTGATCGCCCCTCCAAACACTGGAGCTAAACAGATCCAGATCTCACGGACGATCTCCCCAAGATGAGCAAGTCACCATCCCAGATGCTGCAGACAAGTTTCAGAGCGAAAGAAACCACTCCTCACAGCCACGTCACCAAGGAAAGCCAGCTCAGATCCACACTCGTCCTCAGGTCTTTTCTGTTTTCAAGGATTCTTAAAGAACTATCAGAGTCATGACATATCATGAAAAAATGTGACGATTGCAAAATGTTGCATGACGTTGTATATCATCTTTGTTGGCACTAGTGATGCAATACGAATATGGCATTAGGTATGAGGTATAATGAGGGAATGAAAAGTCTGCAAGGCAAGCGCTACCTGTGTGCATGTAGGTGTGTGTCTCCCATGAAACTACGTAGAGATATATGTTCACATTCGTTGTTGTTCATTCATGAACGTGCAGAATATCCAACAACCAATGTGTGCTTGTGCTTCGTCCCAACATCACAGGCACGAATTCATGGCCAAGCCATGGCCAAGTTGCGATCACAGAGACCCTGTAGCCTCCCAGCAGCAGTTCCTCTGCTTCAGAGCTGCCAAAGGGAGCCCAACGAATCTCACCAGACATATTATAGATCTCCAAGTCCTGGCCAAGATGGGCATAATCCATGAAAACAACCGTCGAACCTACTAATTATAGTAGTTGTGTTGGTTTAAGTACCATGTTTGTCTGGTGAATCCCCATTCTTGCTAGTTAAATCCCAATCATTTTGATGATCCAATCACCATGATTGCTGGTTAAATCCCTATTGATTTGCCTGTGACATCGTTCCACTTTTTCGTTAGGTCCCCACTGTCTAGCAGGCTACACAAATCCTGATTCTTGTTGGTTGCACCCCCCTTGCTGGTCAGATAAAGGTTAAAACATGTGAAAACCCAATTTTGCGTTGGTTGCAATTGCCCAAAACGGATCCTTAACCATCCCAAACCCATATTATTCTATGTTTTCTTGCTTAAGAGCCAAGTTCTTGTTGGTTGTAACATGTTGGAACTACCCCTGACCCCCCCATGGGCAGCCTCCTCCACAATCACCGTGGCACAGCGATCGCAGGACGTGTCGCCGCTCTGTGCCGCGCTGGCCACGCAGAAGGCCGAGCTCGTCTCGGCATCGCAGGGGACATCGGCGGAGTCCACCTTCGTCAGACCTTGGCGGGGATGCTGTGAGGTCGAGGCGGTCGAGGTGCCCAAAAGGGTCACAACTTTTGAGGCTAAGATAGGCTACAAAAATGATTTGGAATGGTGTTTGTAAATAACTTTCAGTTGGGAAATCTGTATTGTGGAGATTTTTGGAGCGTCGTTCCTGCTATTTTGGAAGCTCAATGAAACCATATGAAAACAAGATTCCAACTCAATCTGGTGGCAGGTCAACTCCCTGAAAGTATGTGTGTATATATATATATAATATATACTCACTTATATAATCTTATATACTGTATATACGTGTATATACTGTATATATACGTACTGTCAGTAGGGCATGTCCTAATGGCGAATCGATTTTGGGATCTTTGAAGGAGACATTGCCACACTTTTGTACTCCATTCCCGTCATGTTTGGAATCTCCAACCAGGTCACTTTCTGCATCAGGGTTCCGGTTTTTCCTCTCCAAGCATATGGAGGCTTCATAAGTCATCGGGGTACCCCCAGTTGTTATCCATGTTATTTTTTGATTTTCCAGTATAAACCATCCAGCTATTTATTGGGGTAACCCCATTTTAGGAAACCTCCAGATTTGTTCTTAATAAGTAATTAAACGAATAAAATAAGAACTGATATACATAAGCCGAAAAAGTGATGTTAAGGGCTCTCAAAATGAACATGCATCAAAGCTGCCTCTACTATACGACTATCCAATAGTTACTACCAACCACCAACAACAGTTTGCCCGTACTATTCCCATGCTATATAGCAGGAAAAACAATGTGTGAACAAATGAATCCTTGTTCTGGATGTAGTTATCAATTGCGATACCTGTTATGCTAGTATTGCCGGACACTGATGATGCATGGCAAGCGCAGCTCGGACCCTTTTCCTCGCACACGGACTTGAGCCAGTACGGCGTCCAGATATACAGTTAAGTATGTATATCCCAAGTGTCCTAGTGTTCAGTTCCCTTTGACACCCCCCATGCCCGTGGTATTCTTCGAACCACGGACACGAGAGAGGGAACTTTGAATTAGATTGGTTCTGCTACTCGAATTACGCCTATGTACATAAAACATGCCATTCTGCTCCCCCTTCCCCACATACCCGAAGGGAATAATGGTTCAGGGTTCGCCTACTCTATGGCAGTCGATGCATTGGCGCTTCATCAAGCTGTACAACGCGAATTATTGCTAGCTAACATCTACTTTTCTACGTTGTCTAAGCTTGCCACTCACCCGTCGGGAGAAATGGGTCACTTCGCTACCAAAGATTTACGATGCTAACTAACGAATTCACGTGCACATTGCAGAATTTCGTGCAGATTGGGAATATCAAAAGTCTTGAACCTAAGCGAATTAGTCTACTGCCTCGCTCAGAGTCCACTCAGTTGGTCTTTTCCTGATCATCTGTTTACAAAGACGATACACATCTTGTAGTCCAGTGACCATTTTGACGGACAGAGGTAATAAGTTCACTGCTCACGGCGGACTTTCTTCCATTGAGGTGCTGTTGGAGTTCTCTCCCATCCTGCCGCACGTTTCGGAGCAGCTTTCGGCGATGAAGGCTTTGCAGGCGGTGCCTTTGATGGTTCATGGGATTTTGGCATAGCCTTGCCCTTTGGTGCACTAGCCGATGAGGATGATGCTGAACCAGTGCCTTCAGGTGTCTGTGAAGGTTGCGCAGGTGGTTTAGCAAACTTGGAAGCTGCAGTATGTCCAACCGCTTTGAATACTTCACTCACCACTTCGTCGCCAAGGGTTGGAGCCATCTTCGTTTTCATCTCGGTCTTTCCCCTCTGCGCCTCGGCCTCGGCCAGCTGAATAGCATAAGCCATCTTGCTGACAAAGTTTTGAGGTAAAGGAATGCCACATTGTTGGGCGGCAAAGAGCAGTTCTACTCTCTGTTCTTTCTCCCTCAGGCTCAGATATACCGAGAATGCTGGGAGTTCGATGCAGTTGGGGAAGCCGTGGCTCCCGGAGCGAAAGAAGGTGTATGACTCGTGCTCCGGAAAGGTTCCTTTGAGCAGTCGTCGAAGGAAGTTGCTGATGGTTACTCGCATCTCCTGTTTCCCTTGGGCATCAGCCTGCATTCGGTTCATTGGCATGAGGAAACCCAATGATTCGGGAGTGTACCCGGCGCAGACCAGAAATTCCATCATCTTTTCATAGATCTCTAAATTCTTGATGACAGGCATCATCATGTTTCTTGGTCGTCCTGAGTACATCTTCTCTCCCTCTGACCAGGAGTTCCTTTTCCCTTTCTCCTGAAAGAGTTCATCCAATTCCAGCTCTGTCGGCCGCTTGAGGTTGCCGTCCGGGTCTTCGCCTGTGTAGGGGCAGAAGTCGTCCAGGTCCAGCCGGACTCGCCTGGTTTCCGTCATCATCACATGGTACTCCTCTGGGGTCATAGTGACTCTCTGGTTATAGTAGTGCCTGAACATTGTGATGACCTTTGACATGACAGCGAAAGTCATACAAGTGAGCCGCGGCCTCAGAGACATCATTGTTGATAAGACCGTCTTCTGGCATACCCTTGCTGCCGCTCTCAAGATTCTTGGTCCATGCTGGAAGTTTGGTAGAGGGCTCATCATCAGGTTCGACGTCCATTTCATCATCATCTTCTTCAATGATTTCGTCTTCTTCCTGTTGAGCTTCCTCCTCCTGATCCATTTCCTCATCGTCGCCTTCATTGTAGTCGACTTCGTCAGGATTGAAGCCATAGTCATTGGATTCGGATACGTTTTCTTGTGCTTGATTGACCGTATCCTTGAACAATGACTCTTCTTGTCGACGAACTTCTTCATCGAGCTCTTTCTTTGTAGCCTCATCTTCATCGTCTTCAGGAGCTTGTAGCCGATATGGACGAATCCCGCAACTTTCAAGTTCTGTCCAGCAAACTAGACACACTGCTAGCTTTGTCGGCGTCTCATTGATACAGTGAGGGCAATGGCGGCAACCTGAAGTTTGCACCCTTTTGCGTTCGACTATGTAGTCAATCAGCTTGATGCGGGCCAGGTATTGTTCTTGTCCGCCAGGCTCGATGAGGTTGTTCTTGAATTGGTTGACGATGTTCATGGCATCCATGGCAATCTCGTCAAACGGTTGGTCTTCGGCGTCGATGCACTGACTTGCAACTCTTAGGATGGACTCCTTGGTGGCTACCGTTCTTGATTTGATAGTTCCAGACCTGACTACCTGGTCGTCGCCCGAAGGGACGAACAACCGGAGCCATGTCTTGTTGTACTGATCCTTGGGGTCCTGAATCCATCCTCCTTTGATTGCTGAGAATGGGATGATCCTTGGTGAGACGATCTGTCCCGAGTCAGTTAGTCGACCGCCATATTCCACCATCAAGGTCTCGGTCGGGATGAACAAGCATATGTAGTCACCCTTACGCGTATCAACGCTCTTCGTGATGGTCCATGATCTGTGATCCCATGGGACGTACGGGTTGAAGAACGTGAACATCCGATGACCTTCTCCAAGACCTCCTGGAATTAATCCTTGCCTCCAGATGCTTCGGAGGTTGGTCTTCTTGGTGATGTGGAAACAAACCGGTAATGACAAAACAGTGTTGGGTGCGATTGGATGCGAAAGCAGCGAGGACAGCAATGAAACGTCGTCTCTTGAAGATCCTTCTTTGTGCCCCGTAGGAGCACGAACCGCCACTGGATAGAGCAGTAGACCTTCATCAGGGATGTGCGTATCCGCATCGACATTGTTGTCAATGCACGTCAGGCTGCGGCGATCAATATCCTTGTTGATCCCAAATGCCAAAACTTGTTCACGCACACGACGTCCATACCTGGCACAGTGGAACATGACCTTGAAGAGCAATGTCATGCGAAAGTTCGCCTCATTGACATTCCATGCACTCTGATCATTTGCTCTTCCCTTTGGGGCAAGGAATACGTGTGGCCAGCGTGCATAATCGTGCCTCCAGATGGACTCACATTTGAGCACTTCCTCGATGGGCACCCAGCCGGCGTCATCACAGGGCAGACTCTGCTGCTCTGATACCTTCCCCACATTGTGCCGTAGGATCCTGTTCAGTGAGGCACTCACCTTGTCCTCGTAGGTGTCGAGTCGATTGCCAGTTTCGAAGCGGTAGTTGGCCGCATATTCTACGCCGCCAAAGTAGGAGCAATTGAAGAAATGGGCCCCTGTGGTTGGGATGATTTTCAAGAAACCATCTTGCGGCGCCTCGACACGTCTGTAGAAGGTCTTCCTGATGTTGTTGTCAGAGTAGCTTGCCATGAAGTCTGGCACTGACCAAGTGTCACCTCCTCCTCTGACGATGGCGTCTCGGATCACTTCGTTGAGGTCAACAACGTTCTGTGGTCCCAGCTTTGTAACATCACGCCCTTCAATGCAGAATTTGCCATACTCATCGAGGTCACCAACTTCAGACATAGTCCTGATGCTGTCATACCATTGGTGTTCACTAAACCTCGATTTTGTAGGTTCATCTGTTTGCCCCGACCCTTCAGTAGCACCTGAACCGTCCTTCTTGTGCTCAGGAGGCTCCATATCGACGTCATCAGATGTGGGACTATCAGCCTCGAGCGAAGCTCGGACGGCCTTTAGCACTTTTCTGACTTCATCTCCCCAGAAGATGAGGTTAGGTTAAAAAGGTGCTTTTAGGTTATAGACTAGTTTCTGCCTAATAGGTAAAACGAAACTAACTATTAGTCAGAACCCTTTAGGTTATCCAATCAAATAACCTAACCTATTTTTAAGGTTATTCATACAATTTACCTTTTTTTCTTAAGGTTATTCATACAAGTTACCTTTTGTTTGCAAAGGTTATTCATACAACTTACCTTTTTCCCAATGTTATTTATATCATTTACCTTCTGTCTTCACTGGATACTCTCCAATATCTCTCACAAATATCACGCACATATTTCTCAACTCTTTGGTCTGATTTTTTGGCCCTTCCACTTTCGTAGGTATCAAAACTGTACATCACTTTCCCTCCTTGGCTGACCTCTGTGATGTCACCACTGGCCAGCGCCTGGTTGAAGGCATCAGCGTCGCCATGGAAGTAGTGATGGAGCATGATTGCACGTGGAAAACTGGCCTGGGCATCTTTGCCAAAGCTCTTGTCAGAGGTCTTCAGCCAGCTTCTGAAGCTGGGATTGTCTGCCTGCATTTCACAGCAGCCTGTCTTGGAGTTCTTCTTGTAACAAGCAGTCCACCAACATGTTTTTTTCTTCCGTGGTTTCAGAATTTTCCCAGATCTCCTTGATCTGTGCTGGAACTTTTCCTGCTTTGAGCAGCCTGTTGAACTTGCCACCAGAACCTTTGGAACGCTTTTCATTGTGACCATCAGGATCCACACATTCATCCTGTTCTCTCACTTCTTCTTCTTCTTTTTCTTCTTCTCCCTCAACCTTCTCAACCTCTTCTTTCGCTTCTGGCACCCCAGACTGGAGCTTGGAGACTTGGTCTCTGGTACCACCTTTGGCAGCAGGCCTTTTGAAAGGTGCAGGGGTGTCTTCCTTTTTGTTCCTCTTTTCTTTCTTCTCCTTTTGTGTCTTCTCCTTTTTGTCCTTGGCACTTCCTTTGGCTTTGGCCTTTGGCATCGGTTTTTTCCCTTTGAAAGTCTTTGGTGGTGTCTTTGGCTTGGGTTTGCTTCCTGCCTTTGAGCTTTGGAAGCTGGTTTTTCAAGCGGTTGCTGCTCTTCCTCCTCTTGCTCCTCTTCCTTATTCTCATTCTCTTCATTTTCCTTCTCTCCCCTATTCTCATTCTCTTCATCTTCCTTCTTTTCGGGTTCCATGGCCACCTCAGAAGCCTGGCTGTAGCAAGGGCTCCCAGGTAAATACCTGGCAGTAGTTTTCACTGGGCTGTTGTGCATGGAGCGACAAAAAGTGTGTAATTGGATACCTGGTATTCACTATTTATACATGTTAATTTGTTGGGGTGTTACTTGAAGGTTATTAGAGAGATATTTTTACATTGTGGATAACTTCTTGAAGTGGTATTTGAAAATTATTAGAGATATATTTCTACAGCGTTCATGTTGCCAGCAAAACCTTGGAAGTGATGGTGCTTGAGAGCAGCACACACTGTGTGTGCATCTAGTCTCTACTATTTGCTGCTAATGACAAACATTTTAGATTTCAACCATGTTAGCATTGCTGCTGTTGGCTTTGGGCCTGGAAAGAATGCAACAGAAAAATGCCATGCAAGCACCTACAGGACTTCTGTTTTTGGTGATGGTTTTGATGACAACGATCCTTTTGATTTGGAGAAACAAGAATTTTTTGCAAAAGTCCCAGCCAAAAAATGATTTGTTTAGGAACTTTTGCAAAACAGTGCCAAGGTGCCTTAGCGGTTTTCTTAGAAGTTTCTAAGCAAAGTGCTAAGGGGCCTCAGCAGTTTGCTTAGAAGTTTCTAAGCAAACTGCTAAGCTGCCTTAGAAGTTTCTAAGCAAAGTGCTAAGGGGCCTTAGAAGTTTCGAAGCAAACTGCTAAGGCCACCTTGGAAGTTTCTAAGCAAACTGCTAAGCTGCCTTAGGAGTTTCTAAGCAAACTGCAAAGCTGCCTTAGGAGTTTCTAAGCAAACTACCAAGCTGCCTTAGCAGTTTGCTTGGAAACTTCTAAGGCCCTTAGCAGTTTGCTTAGAAACTTCTAAGGCCCTTAGCAGTTTGCTTAGAAACTTCTAAGGCCCTTAGCAGTTTGCTTAGAAACTTCTAAGGCAGCTTAGCAGTTTGCTTAGAAACTTCTAAGGTGGCCTTAGCAGTTTGCTTAGAAACTTCTAAGGTGGCCTTAGCAGTTTGCTTAGAAACTTCTAAGGCCCCTTAGCACTTTGCTTAGAAACTTCTAAGGCAGCTTAGCAGTTTGCTTAGAAACTTCTAAGCAAACTGCTAAGGCCCCTTAGCACTTTGCTTAGAAACTTCTAAGCAAACTGCTAAGGCACCTTGGCACTGTGTTGCAAAAGTTCCTAAAAAAAATCATTTTTTGGCTGGGACTTTTGCAAAAATTTCTTGTTTCTCCAAATCAAAAGGATCGTTGTCATCAAAACCATCACCAAAAACAGAAGTCCTGTAGGTGCTTGCATGGCATTTTTCTGTTGCATTCTTTCCAGGCCCAAAGCCAACAGCAGCAATGCTAACATGGTTGAAATCTAAAATGTTTGTCATTAGCAGCAAATAGTAGAGACTAGATGCACACACAGTGTGTGCTGCTCTCAAGCACCATCACTTCCAAGGTTTTGCTGGCAACATGAACACTGTAGAAATATATCTCTAATCATTTTCAAATACCACTTCAAGAAGTTATCCACAATGTAAAAATATCTTTCTAATAACCTTCAAGTAACACTCCAACAAATTAATATGTTTAAATAGTGAATACCAGGTATCCAATTACACACTTTTTGTCGCTCCATGCACAACAGCCCAGTGAAAACTACTGCCAGGTATTTACCTGGGAGCCCTTGCTACAGCCAGGCTTCTGAGGTGGCCATGGAACCCGAAAAGAAGGAAGATGAAGAGAATGAGAATAAGGGAGAGAAGGAAAATGAAGAGAATGAGGATAAGGAAGAGGAGCAAGAGGAGGAAGAGCAGCAACCGCTTGACAAACCAGCTTCCAAAGCAAAGGCAGGAAGCAAACCCAAGGTGCCAAAGACACCACCAAAGACTTTCAAAGGGAAAAAACCGAAGCCAAAGGCCAAAGCCAAAGGAAGTGCCAAGGACAAAAAGGAGAAGATACAAAAGGGGAAGAAAGAAAAGAAGAACGAAAAGGAAGACACCCCTGCACCTTTCAAAAGGCCTGCTGCCAAAGGTGGTACCAGAGACCAAGTCTCCAAGCTCCAGTCTGGGGTGCCAGAAGCGAAAGAAGAGGTTGAGAAGGTTGAGGGAGAAGAAGAAAAAGAAGAAGAAGAAGAGGTGAGAGAACAGGATGAATGTGTGGATCCTGATGGTCACAATGAAAAGCGTTCCAAAGGTGCTGGTGGAAGTTCAACAGGCTGCTCAAAGCAGGAAAAGTTCCAGCACAGATCAAGGAGATCTGGAAAAAATCTGAAACCAGGGAAGAAAAAACCATGTTGGTGGACTGCTTGTTGCAAGAAGAACTCCAAGACAGGCTGCTGGGAAATGCAGGCAGACAATCCCAGCTTCAGAAGCTGGCTGAAGAGACCTCTGACAAGAGCTTTGGCAAAGATGCCCAGACCAGTTTTCCACGTGCAATCATGCTCCATCACTGCTTCCATGGCGATGCTGATGCCTTCAACCAGGCGCTGGCCAGTGGTGACATCACAGGGGTCAACCAAGGAGGAAAAGTGATGTACAGGTTTGATACCTACGAAGTGGAAGGGCCAAAGAATCAGACCAAAGAATCAACAAATGGGTGAAAACATGTTTACTTGCTGAAACAAAGAAACTCAAACCAATACATGCGTACTGTCACAGTGGCTGCTGTTGACATAAGCATAAAAGCAAGCACACCCAGGTAGATGATATAAATAACCTTGGGGAAAAGGGTAAGTCCTATGAATAACCTTGAAAACAGGGTAACTTGTATGAATAACCTTCAAAAACAAAGGTAACTTGTATGAATAACCTTGAAAATAGTTAAAGGTTATTTGATCAAATAACCTTTTCAAGGTTAAACATGATCTACCTAATAGGCAGAAAGTTAACTAATTTTTCAAAATAGCCTAAACGCACCTTTTTAACTTAACCTCATCTTCTGGGTCTCTTCTCATGTTCACATTCAAGGTGGCCATGTTTGGTGCTACCACAATACAAGCGCACATTGACATCCTCAGAGACAGTGAAGAGTTTTCCCAACGCATCCAAAAGTTGTTGTCTCCCCGACATCTCTGAGTCCCTGACCACATCGGTGGGATCGTTTGCTGGCTCATCAGCTTCCTCCTCCCCAGGGTGAGCCGAAGACTCGTCACCTGGCTTGGCATCGGCATCAGCGCCCATGCTGGCGTCATCCCCTGTGATGTTGTTCTTCCTGCGATAATGAGAGAATACCTGATCCTTCTCCCATTCTGTGAGGCAGCTGAAATTGGCCAGCGATTCATATCCGGGGATTGCATGGATGATCTTCATGACCCTCTCGGCTTCTGCGGTTTGCAGTGTGCAGTCGAAGGATCCCCGTCTCTTGTCATTGATGGTGCTTGAGGTTCTTGATGTCGATGTGAACTGAGCCAATGCCTTTTCCAATCCATTGAGATATTCAGCTGGATCAACACTGGCATTGAAAACATCAACAACTCCTTTGGCCATATTGGCCACATCCAAGACACCAAGCCAGAATTCGATGATATCTCCAGTTTTCTCGGCAGATGCACGGGAGAATCCAAAGATCTCGTTCCTCTCCTTCACCTCGGGAACGGCGACCTTCTCGAAGAAGTCTTTGTATGCGACATTTCCGCAATCCTTTGTGACTCTGTAGATCAATAGCCACTTCTTCGCGACTTCATCAAAAACTCTTTCGCGATAGATGCTGAATTGCTTGCCGCGTCCGTTCCGGAAAATTTCCAGAGCTTGCCTCTTCGAAATTCTGACTCCTCCCATGTGAGATAGAGATTTCATCAAATGCTCCCCATACGCCAACGATGCATTGGAAATCAACGAAGACGCAGTAAATGTGAGCCAGGTTTGAAATCCTTGATTGATGTCAACAATGTCAACACCAAGATCCTCGAATGCAACCTTCAATCTGGCCGCAAGGAGTAGGACGGACTTCCTGGCCTCCAATGTTGGAGCTGAACGCTTGTAGTGGTCCTGGGTATTGGCGGAGCAATTAATGCAATGGGACGGTCTCGACTGGCATGTCTCGATCTCATCCATCGTCACCGCATTTCTGCAGCTTCCGCATAAGATGTCGGAATTCTCCTTGTCGATGGTGAACCACATGCATCGATCGGAAACAACTGGTTCCAACTCATGGGTGCCTACTACTGGTTCGACCCAACTGGTCTTGAACCTCTTGTCCTTTGTGAATCGGTTGACGGCGGTTCCAGGGCCTCGCTGGAAGATTGTTGTGTCATCATTTGCATAGTCACCTGGGGTCATCTCGCTACTGGCAATCCTGAACGCCTCAGTCGGTCCAGTCATATCCTCCAATACTTTGGTGTTGATGCCGGATTCATCGGGTTTGAACGCCCCCTCGTTGAGGACTGAAACGTATTCCCGGTTCGTGGCACACATGAGGAATACTCTTTGGCGAAATAGGTTCTTCTCAATCACAGACCAAATTGCCGTCTTCCCCAAAGTCCCCTTCTTGGTCGTACTCAATATTGGATATTGTTTCCCAAATTGTGAATACATTGATCGCCACATTCTTTGGTCAGATGTCACCAAGATCCCTTGGAGCCTCATCTTCTCGATCAGCTCATCTGCGAGTCTTGACGTGACAGAGTCCATACCATTGAACATGGAGTCATTGTTGATGGCGACCATCAGAGGTCGGGACGTAACTTGATCAAGATCGAGCACCCCTTTGACAAACTTATTCTTGAAGTCGTTTTCAAGCATGACACAATGAGGTGGTTTTTGTGCATGTAGGAACTGCAATGACAACCAAAGGTGCACAGTTATCAAACCATCGTCGACGGTATCCGTGCTGAGGTACTGCTTGACTTTGTCAAGGGTTTCGAGGAATTGTTGAAGTGGTCGTTCTGCTTCGGAATCATGGATCTTGAATACTTCAACACTTTCCCATCCCATGTCAGCTAATCCCATTTGGATGCCATGCGTCCCACTTTGGGTTCCCACGCGGAACATCAGGTCGGTGATAAGGATGGTAGTTCCAGCCCTGAAGTCACCTGCCAACATGTCGTGATCTCTTGGACCGTTTGGTGCTTCGATGATCCTGCAAGCAAGTGGGTTGGTGATCATCTTCTTGATGCGGCCCAAGTCAGATTGGTTGGCGACATTCACGTCGTGATGCCCTAGCATCATGAGCATTCCTGCAGTCGACAAATAGCACCCTGTCCGCGTCAGCATGTACTTGCGGACGACGTGGCTGTAGCACCTCAGCCAGTCCTTCTCGGAGATGGTGGACGCGGTGTCCTCCGTCACGACCGCCGGATTGCAGATCCCGAAGACCATGCAAGCATATGCGGTCACTCTCCTCAAATATTGTGCCCAAGGTGCTGAACCTGAAGTGCTGGCAGCTTGAGCTGCTGGGCCTTGGATGATTGATAGTAGGAAGTGATCCCGCTCGTCCATCCATGCCGATGTGATGAACTCTGAGTTCCTTTGATCGGGCATCGAGGATGTCCTGAAAAGATATCCGTTTGGTACCCGAGGAATCACCCAGTCCTTTCTCGCGGGAGGTGTAGATGGCCTTGCCTTCGATGGTGGTGCTTTTGGTGGTGGTGCACTCCCAGCTGCAGAGCCGGAACCATCGTGTCCACCGAAGGTGGAACCACTCGGCCCAGTCTGTTGTTGTTGCTGTTGTGCCCGCTGCGCATCGGCTTCCCTCTGTTGCTTGTCATTCATCATTCTGATAGGTGAAGGATCCCAACCTGGATGATCCGGTTGACTTGGAGGGTTTCTGCCGTCTTCCGGCATCAGCGGAATGTCCCAGCCATCGATGTGGGAGACCTCTGTGGCCCCTTGGCCCATCTGTGTGGTGGCAGTGGTCGTCACATAGTCGCGAATACAGGAAAATGTCCTGTTTCGTTTCTCCACCTCCTCGAACATGCCCTGATCGGCCCTCTCGATGTTGTAGCCCCCCAACTCCCATATGTCGTCGCGGAGGTCAATGGCCTGCTTCATTCTGACCAGATCGGCTTTGATGATCCCGCTCAGGTGCGACATGGATTTGAAGTTTTCCAGTCGCGTCATCCACTCATGTAGCATCTTGGAGACCATGAGGATGGTTTGTAAATGGACGACGGCCGCCGTCCGCTCCAAGCTGAGATCATAGTTCATCGACATCCAGTCTTCCAGGACATTCTGAACGATGATGGTCTTACCCTGGCTGCTTGTCGCCCTGGCATTGTGGCGACGGAGCGCATAGCCTAAGCTGTAGCTCTCCTCGTACATGATGTTAACCAGGAATTTGATGCGGTCTTCAACTTCGTCCGGGGCAGGTGCCTCTCGTTGCATCACTTCAAATGACCATTTTTCCCACTTTCGACGGGCAATCTCCTCGAAGTTCGTCCTCTTCCGGATTTGGTAACATGAACTTCCATATGGAGGGTATGTTTGATTCAAGGATCCGAGGTGTGTTGGACTCGTATTTGCAATCTTGTCACGTAGTCCCTTAACCGTGATCTCCTTGTTGATCATACTATTTTGCCCGGTGTAGTGGTCCTTGAGGGTGTCCCATAGTTCATCTATTCTAATCGCACACTCAAAGGTGCACAAGAGCTGCATGATGCTCTTCTCCTCTGGGTTTCTGGCGGCCCCTTCCACCAACTTTGATAATCGGGCCCCTTTGTCGATGAAACTGATGGCAGACATCTTCAACTCATTCTCATTGGTCACTTTTGACAACATCTTCATTAGCAACCTGATTGCATGAGTTACGAATACTCTGCCACTTCTATCCATGACAAAGGCTAAGGCCACAACGACAGGAGGAGAAATCTTCACTCGATCCAACCATTCGTCGAGGTCCTTGTCCTTGTAACCCCTGAAGTTTGCCTCCTCATAGGTTGAGAATGGAGCCGGAAGGTTGTGCTCTTGTTTCTTCTCCTGAATGAGGGACAGGGTTGACTTCAGTAAGCTGATCCCTTTGGCCGCTGATGGGATTACAAGGTCAGTTCCAGCCATTGCGAAGACCGAAATGAGGCTAGGAGAATCCGGATCCGTCAAGGTGCACCAACGACGCAGGTAACAGCCTGACTTCACCTTCAGTCTACCTTCAACGGGATCCGGATCCACCAAGAGTGATCCACGAAGTGGATACAGCCTCAGCTTCACCTTCACACCGCCTCGTCGGGTGATGAAGTTAATAAATAACTGTTCATTGATGGTCTTCACGTTGGTGTTGCATTCATAGTCATTCATGATGACACATGCACATGACTTCGACTTATAGTAATCTTCCTCTTCCATAACCTTTGGTCGAAATCTCCTTCCATAAACGTTGTTAATCAACATTTGATTTGTGACACCACGAAGGATGCATCTGACAATCTTCTCGGTATATAATTGTGTTGCACGTGTTTCTCTACCCGCACATTGACCGTGAGTGTGTGAGCCATCACATTTTTCATGCAAGTCAAAGAACTCAACCCCCCATGATACGATCCTCCATGGTTTCTTGATTGCGGTCCCAGCATCTTTGAATTGTGATTTCAAACCATACATGCATCCATCAAAGTCATGCACAGTCGACTGGGTTCCATTGATCAGAAACTTCATTCTCTCGTCATTCCAATAGTCGCATCCCCGAGGTAGTTCCAACAATGCCATGGCATGCAAAACATGTACACGCTGCAAACACAATGTGAACTCTTCCCATAGCTCCCAATATAGAAGTGCTTTCATTCTGATGTTGTGTGCTGTGACCTCACTCACATTTTTGTTTAACCGATTCCACGGCGAACCACCGGTGCAAGGTCCCGCAAAGAACACGCAGTCACTAGGGCCCCTGATGCAACGTCTCCATTTTGCCCTTCCGTAGTTGGACATGAGGTTGTCATCTTCGGTAATTGTGACCACATGCATCATCTTAAACCGACTTTGTGGTGAATCTTGGTGATGATACTTTGCGTTTCAGCACACATAAGGAGCAGGCATGGGACATCATCTTTCATCTCATATACGTTGAGCGATATGACAACGTCATTGAGTATCTTCCCGAGAAAATCAGCATAAGATTGCTTGAAGTGATATGTCAGAATCTTCCCATTCTTTCGATGTAGTGTCATCTGAATATCCCAATCATTTTGTTTTCTGGTCTCATGCTTCAACTTGTAATGATGGGCTATAAACATGTCATCCAATGGAATGATTTTCATGTTCCCATCAAGGATACAGGTGACCACAGTGTCCTGGCACGATGCCCTGTCCTCCACGTCAGATCCGCTGTCCATCACATCTTTGATGTCTGCATTGGATATGATCTTGAAGGTAGTGGTCCCTGTCCAAAATTCATTTCTTTTGTTGGTCTTCTCGATGTTATTCCCCGCCAATCTCCATGAGTCATGGATCAATCTCCCACTTGACTGAAACACCTGGTTAGTTTCCCGTTCATCTCTAAACCGTCTCAGCTTACATGGCAGAAAGTCAGCCTCTTTGGGGGTAAACATCTTTCTTCTTGGTACTTTGTGCACTCTCGTCAATGTTGTTTCATCCTTCCATATCCATTCATCTTGATCACATTCATTTTTGGATATCTTCTTTCCCTTTCTTGACGACGTTGAGGGGTTATAGGCTTTGTCTTTTGATACCCTACCAGCAATCACATCACCACCGGCAAGTATAATTCGTCGTCGATTGGGATCTTTGTTTTCTGTGGGATATGGATCATCATCGGAGTCCCCCGACGGAGGAAATCCCATTGGAAGACTACCCCATCCAGAACTCCCCCCATGAACAACTCGAAGGAGCGTGTTGATCACCCGAGCAGTACCACATGGAGCTGCATGAATGGTTGTGGGTTCATTTCCATGGGATTGATGACAAAATAGTTGCCCTACCCCCACAGTTAACTGAGGATATTTCAGGACGTGAGTCTGACGAGTCGGCACCGTAGCAGCATGGAGCCCTTGTCGTGCTGTTGACGCCAGGTGTCCCGGTGAGACAACACCAGCTGATTGCCTAGTAATCACCGAAGGTGATATACTAAATTGACACGGATGGTATTCGAAACAAGCTCGTTCTACCCATTGATCAAAACGGTCTTGTTGTTGAACAGGTGGAACTCGATCCTCAACCTTGATCCATTTGCCATGAGAAAGTATCCAGGTACTTCTCAAACAATCATGAGGCAGTGATACACCAGATGGTCGCTTTCTAAAGAAAGTTGGCGTCTTAACAACCAATATGGGATCCATACCAGGTAGTTGTTGTAATTGTTCTTTACCAGAAAGACCCTTCTGATACACCTCAGGTGGTAGAATAGGTATTTCGGTATACGGAAAATTTGGAACATCTTGAGTTTTGGTTTGAAACACTTGTCGGACAGTGGTATCAACATCCGTGGTGGGTGAGACCATATCGAGCAGATCTTTCGTACCGATGTCACCAGGGTCCAACAGGTTGATGAGCATACATGCTCTTTTCCATGCCAACGGATTCTTGAAGCCTTTGGTGTGAATGTCAGCGGCCATTTTCGAGGTCACCTCATACATAAGTACGTAGTTCTCCCGAGTAAAATGTTCATGGAGGGAAGTAATGGCTATGCCATGGGTCCTCTCAAGATGCCGCATAGTGGGGTTACGACCCGACCTGACTACACCGATCATGCCCTGATTGTCATCATGGAACAATAATTTGGGCGACTTTCCCGTCAGCGTTTCCCAGATGCTCATTGCGGGCAAACCCATAGTACGGAGGGTGACATCGGCTGCCACGATTTCAGCCTCAGGCGTCGAATGGCTTACGCATCCTTGCCGTTTGCTGCCCCCGGACAAAGGAAACCGTGTGTGGTTACCCTGGATATGCATATGAGACCCTGAAGTTGATCTCAAAGACTGGGCACACCCTGCAAAATCAGCATCAGCAAATAAAGACAATGTCAATTCATTGAACTTGTCCCCAACCCATCCGGTCATTCTTTTAGATAGGCTGGAATTCACGTAGCACATTAAGTGATACAACTTTGCATCGTCATCAATGGTCCACTTTGTTACATTCCTGGCCAGGGAATTAATGGAACGAAGCAGATCAAAACGAGCAATCCTCGCCGCGTACAGCAGCTTCATCAACACGCTAGCAGCGTGTGGCGCTAATGCACCTCTCTCAGACTCCCCAGGCGAGACGTCTTCCCCTTGGGTTCCTTGTTCATAAAACAATGGAGCGTCCGGATCAAATTCATGAGTACACCATGGACATACCTTCTTGTTCTTGGGGTTCCCGGGACATGGTGCTCTAGACTTGTGTTTCTTTGTTTCTTCAGGTAGACTTGGAGTAGATACGTGTTTCAACTTCGTATCTTTTCCAACAATGTCTAAGTACTTCTCAACCGACAGCTTCAACAAACCTTCCATGTCATAGGTCATGGTTGACACCGGGGTTCCATCATGAAGTTTGGTAGATCCCTTTCTCAAAATACAACCAAGGTAGAGTCCTAAGTCAGTCTCGGGCTCGATGTTGAGTTTTGATCGGAGCATCTCCCAACCCTTAGTCAGGTTCTCTTCCGGTCCTGCCAGCTTTAAGTCGTCTACATAGATGACAAGAAGTAACTTGAGTTTCTTGTGAAAATACATTGAAGGCCATTCTTCTCCAACAGGAACGAAGTCGAGTTCTCGAACTTTCTGATCACAGTGTTGTTCCCACATTGTTCCCGAATCGGGGTGACCATATAAAGCTTTAACCAATCTAACAACTGGTCTACGAAACTTTCGAATATCGACATCGTCTGGCCAAGCATCTTCGGGTAGCTCAACCCAACATGGTGGTCCGGTTAGTTTTGCTTGAATGTACGCCTGAATAGCGTCGGCAAGTTTTACATTATGACCAGGAAGACACCCATAGAAATCAGCCCATCTCGATGCCTCAAAAGTAGCTGGAGAATTGCCCAAGTCCTGGAAGAAAGCAGCCTCCCAGAATTGGTTCTTCACCTGATTACCAAGCAAGACACCTCGGCCTTTGAATTTTCTACTAGGGCTTCCTGCGGGCAATTGGTAATTTTTCTCAACACAGATACCATGCACTCTGGCCATGTGAACCTCTGTCTTGTTTGCCTTTGCTTCACGAACAACGTCATCATATTCTCTAACGACACTGAAATCGTAAACTCCAGCAGCATGTTGACCCAACCATTCCTTCCTCATAGCTTTACGTGCATCATCGTTTTCCATCATTTCTTTTCGACCAACAGGTCTAGCCACTGCAGTGTTGAACATCTTGTTGATATTGATTCCATCACCATTTGAAGCTAGCTTTTCTCGATGATCATCACAATGATTAATGCATGGCATACATGGAAATGGAAGGAAAACATCACTGAGGCCACGAGCGTCTTGGGGTACTTCGTTGGTGTTGTGCAACGTCGCAGCAGCCACCACTTTCCCCTGGTTGAAGTCATACACTTTGTCGTTGTTCCAAGTGGCTTTCGGCCCCTTGCCCTTCTCGATCTCCGACCATTCGTCCCACTCCATTAAGAAGTCATCATCATCAGGTACGTCAGTGTCTGATAAATCTGAATAGCATGGAGCAGAGGCAACGGTCCCTCTCCCGAAGGGAGAATTAGACCTCTTTCCATATTGAAAAACTTTGCCTCTTCGAACATGGTCTTGAGACATGGCCACTCCGGAAACATGATCGTCTTTGTCGTCTTTCTTGGAGGATTTGGCTTTCTTTGCTTCTTTCTCTTTCTTCTTTTCTTCTTTTCTCTTTGCTCGCTCTACACTCTCCTTGATTTTAGCATCGCTTTTCTTCTTCTCCTTTTCTGCTTCAAGCTTCTTCTCTTCGGCCTTGGCAATCCCTTTTCTGACAGT
Organism: Cladocopium goreaui; assembly: GCA_947184155.2. Classification (NCBI taxonomy): domain Eukaryota; class Dinophyceae; order Suessiales; family Symbiodiniaceae; genus Cladocopium; species Cladocopium goreaui. The sequence goes on from CAMXCT020003835.1 coordinate 81,361, forward strand.
TGGTGACATCTTCCTCCACTCGTCAGGGGTATATTTTGAAGGCCTAGGAGTAGTTGATATTCTGCGAAAACCACGTTCATCAATACGATATGGATGACCGCGAGCATTGAGTTTCACCCATTCACCATCGTCATTCAGGTATACGATCCCATCCCCGGCCTTCCCAACGGAGTAATGATCTGGCCCTCCTTCTGGAATATGAAGGTCTGGATGTGCTGGCTTATCGATACCTGGTGGTCCCAATCTTTCTGACATAGCGTCAAGGTGTCTTTCGGCTTCCAACTCTCCTTCAGTTGGCTCCCGTGGGACCTTCGACGAAGGTACACCACCACCATCGTGACCATCGTCATCATCTCCATCATCATCATCATCATCTGGTGGAGGTGGTGGTAGGATTTCTGGGTTTCCTTCAAGACGATCTTTCACTTTTAATCCCTCAATGGAAACATTAATCCTCTCATATTCTAACTTACATGGGAATTCAAGGGGTTCCTTTAGTTCGACCCTTTCGGTATAGTGTGGAGTCCTCAGCTTGGCGATGGGCTTCTCCGCATCATAAGCCAAGTTCTGCTTGCTCCAATCACATAGTGCCCATACCCTGTACTTTCTTGACCAATGGAGCCCGGGACCAATGGAGTATCCGGCGAACACTCCAGGGATTCCCATAGGGTCAAACTTGTGTTGTTGTTCTCGTTCACGTGAACCACTGGGCTTGAAGTACACGAGGGCGCCAAAGGGTATCATCTTCCCTTTGAATTCTTCTCCATGAAGTTTGCACCAAGAACTTACCTCATCGTCGTTGGGCTCGATGTTGAGCAAATGGCTCACGCATCTGATGGCATACATCCAAAAGCATGGTGGAATCCCTGCCTCAAGTAGACAAGTTGTTGTTGCCACGAGCACGAATTGGTTAGTTCTCTCTGCGAGCGAGTTGTGCTTGGTCTTTCCGGCCAAGGAAGTATCCATTGGGATCTTTAGGATCTTCATTGCCTTGTCGAACTGTGGGGCATCATCGGAATATGCTTCTCGAATCTTACGACGGCCCATGAACTGTTTGACCGCCCGTATAACGGCGTCTGTGTCCTTTCTGGCAGAAGGATAAGACTGAAGCATTCCTGTATACCTATCCCTGATGACAAAGATGGTTTTGTCGTCGCCATAGTCCTGTTCAGCAATACGACGGTTATCAACATAGTCGAATGTGATCAGGTCCCCAAACTTTGTGAGCTTACGCTGAAACGCACCTCTGAACGTTTTCCTGTGCTTCATCTTGGCACGCACGCAAGACTCACAGTAAGGGTTCTTGTAGCGATGAGTTAGAAGGTGAACCTTCGACCGTGCTTCATTCTTCAAAGTTCCCCTCTTACTCAATCGGACTCCTCCATCTTCCTCATCAACATCAATGACATCATCGTCATCTTCACCTCCTCCATCTTCAGGGATTTCTTCAACTTCAATTGGATGATCTTCATGGATGTCATCAGGTGCGATGCTGGGATCGTATCCGTCGTCCTCAAACTCGGCATACTCGTCGGCGTAGCACGACATCTCCTCAGCATCACCTGCATCACTTCCAACAGCCACTTCATGTTGATCATCTCTTACCTTAGCTTTCTTACGTTTCTTCATTGATCTCTTGGGTGACTTAACATTGGATCGTCCAACGGAGTCGGAAAGATCTTCAAGTTCATCCCCACTTTCTCCATCAATGACCAAAAGACCTTCACCTTCCGATGTTGAGCATCCATCATCAAGAACTGCCATGATCTTCTCCACACAAGATGATTTCAACTTGATCTTTTCTTGATCGACGCTCACATAGGGAATATAGTCTTTAACAGTCATCTCGATGAAGTTGCCATTTGGATCCAACATGAATGGAGTTCTTCCGGTCGGCCATACAAAAGAGTAACCAAGATCAACGCATCGCTTCCCCATGGAGAGCACGGAGGGTGTGTCCTCCAAGATGTGAGCTTCTGCTGGTTCGCTAAATGCCTCGAACTTGATGCTTGAACGTTTGGTCGAACACGTTACCCCATTTGCTGTATGGAAGTTGACGACCTTGTCATCGTATGTTGGGAGATCCATTCTACTTATTCGTGTGGATGAAATGAGATCATGGCCACTTCCAGAATCCAATATGAATCTCTTATCTCTCTCTTCAACAGGAACAGTGATACACATTGTGTTGCCCCTTTTACCATATCGACCTTCAATATGCTGAACATAGTTTTCCACAAAAACTTCCCTGGACACCTCACCGTCCTCGACGTCGAGTCTGATCAGGATGTCCATGCTCGGGTCGACTATGACCAGGACTTCATCAATGTCACTGTGTTCACCCTTCTCATCGATCAGAATAGCCATTGCTTTCCCTCGGCTCGAAGCTAACCTGCATGAATAAGACCATTGCTCATCTTTCCTTATCTGATCAGTGGGCTTTCCAACTTTACCATGCCCTTTGGAGACAGTCTGAGATTTCCGATTGCACTTCACGAAGTCCTTCTTTACGTAAGTTTGAACGTGAGTCTTAGACTCATCAAATCTGACCTTCTTCTTGACCACGTTCGATGCAATTTTATGGAACGTCTCTTCATCATCGCTCCAATCATGGACAAGTGCAGGAGTAGCCTTTGAGCTTGGTGCTTCGGTGTTGGGAGCAGTGTTAAATAGATGAGGATCGTGGCGTTTGTTGCATTTGTCTCCATACCGACACTTGCCCTTAGCCCAATGCCAGCATGGTTCATCAATCTTCTTGGTCTTGTTTGCCGGAGATTGACTTCTTGGAGTTCCTGGCTTCCGACCATTTCCTTTTGCGTTCTTATTCGCCTCGAACACCTTTTGATCATGACTGTATTCACAATCTTTGCCTTTTCTGCATGATTTCTTGATGAAATGGAAATGGCATGGGATCTTCTTCTTGGATCTGGGGCTGGTACTTCGGCTGTTTGCTCGATCCTTCCCTTTCCCTTGACCTTTTCCTTTTCCTTTTGCATGCTGTTTAGGCTGAGGTGATGGTAGAACTGGAGCTGCATCGGCCTTGGCCTTCGCCTTGGGCGCTGCCTTCTCCTTGGGAGTAGCTTTAGGCTTCGCTTTTGGATTTGCATCCGGTGCAGCGGCAGTTGGGTTCGGAGCAGGAGCTGAAGGTTTGCCGCCACCCGCGAAGTCTCTCGCATACTTCTCTCTGGCGGCCACATGCTTGTCCTCTCTGATTCTGGAGATGTGCCTTTCGATGACGTCCAACAAGTAGCGATAATTTCGTCTTTGGTCTCCTTCCATCCATGACTCGTACTGCTTGATGTCGAACATCATAAGACTCGAATTTCGAATCTTCTTGTATAGAGCATCACGAAGCCAATCATCAGGAGGTACGTCATCCGGCATCATGTTTGATACCATCTCCATCCATTTCTCGTAGAACACTTCTAGGTTCGAGTCACCGAGATACTTCATCGATACGTTAGGTAAACCCAAAGGGCTTCGTCTATAGGAACCAGATCTGAGGCTAAGAGCCTTACATAAACCAAAGACGTAAAGAACCAACATAAAACAACGTAAACGCAACATAAAAGCAAACACAAGTGAATCATAAACACATCGGAAACTCATCATAAACAGAACGCAAGTGAATCCACAATAAAACATAAAACGACTCATCAACAAAACACAAATGAATCCACAAACCATTCTGGCAGTCATGTGTCCCAACTGTCGCGCACGTGTTTCCATCTTCTCTGGAGGTGAGCGGAGTTATGTGACACAATGTTTGCTCTGTGTTTCACTTGTGTTTGAAATACGTTTTGTTTGCGCAGCACTTGCGTCAGGCAAAAGTCTAAGATCTTATTCTGGGAAAATAAGATCTTAGGATTTTGACATACATAAAAAAATACAAGCGAAACACAAACAAAACATAAACAAAACACAAATGTAGCATAAATTTGTTTATGTTTTTTTTGTGTTCTGTTTATGTTTTGGTTTATGTTTTGTTTGTGTTTTTTGTGTCAATTATTTGCGTAAGGCCTTATTTTTTTATGTTTTTTGTGTTTTTTTGTGCAAACAAGCATAAAGAAACACAAAAAAACATAAAAAAAAAATAAGGCCATACGCAAATCATCGACAAAAAACAAATCAAACATAAACAAAAAATAAACCAAAACAGAAACAAAACACAAAAAAAACATAAACAAGTTTATGCTACATTTGTGTTTTGTTTATGTTTTGTTTGTGTTTCGCTTGTGTTTTTTTATGTATGTCAAAATCCTAAGATCTTATTTTCCCAGAATAAGATCTTAGACTTTTGCCTGACGCAAGTGCTGCGCAAACAAAACGTATGTCAGACATATGTGAAACATGTGGGAGACATCAGTTTCACATTGGCTGCAGGTTTGTACCAGGTTTGGATTTCAAATTGGCAACTGCTTGACACAGGGGGGACGGCCAACTCATGTTTCACATATGTTGCAAATTTCACACACATGTTTTGCTTTATGTGTCACTTATGTTTCAATTATATTCCATTTATGTTTCGTTTGCGTTCCACATATGTTTCGTTTATGTTTCACATATGTTTTTACTTACGCCTAGACATAGTTTATGTTTACGTCATGCCCCGTCCACCCTCTATAGAAACCATCCCTGGAGCCCCTTTGGATCAAGCTAATCGATACGATGTGTTCCATGGTGAAGGATGTTTCTCGTTGACCTGGGGTTCTGAAGTGCTCCAGAATCATAGCCAAGATTTCCCGTCCCATGACATAGGTTCCTCTTCGGCTATGACTTTGTGTTCTCAATCTCAATTTGATCGCTACATGACGAGCAACATCACCGGCTTGGGCTATCACGTTTGACAATGCAATTGACAACTTGGCGTCGATGGACTGATACCGTTGCCCCCCACTGTCATTCAACAGCTCGATGTCAGGATTTGGTCGAATAGCCGGCTGTAGCCATGCTTCCCATGCGGCTTTATCCCCGTCATTTGCCGAAAGAACAACACTCTTGATGAGATCTGATTGCCAAACCCCAAGATTCTGTTGCTTTGGCCATGGGCTAACATAGACTTTGTCAGCCTCTCGTCTTGACATTCTCGGTACTTCTTCCGCAGTGTAAGCCGCTGTGGAGACATCATCTGCTGAATCGCGTTGTGATCCTCGAACTGAAGGCAAACCTGGAGGTTCAGGAGGTGGTCCTGGTCCGTTAGGCCCGAAAGGGTCCGGAGGTCCATCAGGGTCAGGCGGACCGCCCCATCCACTCGGTGGCTTGTAATAGTCCCTCTCAGTTCCGCCAGCGATCTTGTTGTCAACCTCTTTCAGCAGATCAGCGATTCTTTTGCTTGATTGAGAATGCTGTTGTTGTTGAGGAGGTACAGCATGCCCACGATAGGAATGAGCCACATTTGTCTCATAAGTCAACTCCTTGTCGATCTGCGAAACCCAAGATTTCAGAATAGCGTTTTCACAGTTAGCCTCACTCACGTCATTCTCCAGTTTGTCGATGACCAGTCTGGATGCGAGATCGGAGTTGGGAATGCCTGCCGAATAGGGAAGTGTGTCAGGACTGATCCTAGCCATAGATGTTTCAGAATCCTTGAGACTTCTTCTCAGTTCACCTAAGTGACGTTTCATGTCAACAATCTCAGAATTCTTGATACGAATCTTTTCATCCCTATCCTGGATTTCCCCCATGAACATGCATGATCTCTCATATTGTTGAACACCACTAGCCAATTTCAATTTTCGCTCACTCTCTAGTTCAGATCTTAGAGTTCGGACCTCAGCATTGGTGAGGGACGACGTCCCTACATCCGTAACTTCAGCCAATCTTTCTTTCAATAACATGTTTTCTTGTAAACATTCATGAACTTCATGATCTAGATCCTGAACCCTAATTTGAGCAATTTTGGCTTGATTACGTAGATCTTCAACAAGCATCTCATCGGGGCCACGACCGTCGGTCGTAGCACCCTGAGTCAACGATCTCCGCAACTTCGTGTTCTGCAACTTGATCTCATCCTTTAACTCGCAGTTCATCTCCTGCTCATTGGTGTAGAGCTCTTCATAATGCTCGGCCCTCGCGATCGAATTCAAGCTGGCCTGTGATTCAAGCCTCAGGTGTGATATCGCTTCGGCCTCTTGGTTCCTGTATGATGCAATTCTTTTGACGGTATCATGTTCGGTGTTTCGATGCTTCAGATCACTTTCTAATTTGGCCTGATTTGCCTCGAAAACCTTCTTTCTAGATTCTCTAGTGATCTCGTCAATACTGCTTTCATACAGCTCGGCCTGTTTACGAGACTGAACCAAAGCTTCACTCAATAGTTGATTCCGTTCAGATAGTTCATGAACTGTAACCGACTGTTGTTGGCTAATCACTTCAAGTTGATTGCTAGAGAAGGACGCCATTTCGGATCGATTACGATATTCCATGATTGAGTTCTGGAAATCATTTTGCATTTCTTGACCTTCATTGTAGAGTCGATTGGCAATATCGGTGGTTAAGACATTGGTTTGATGAAGTTGTTGTAGTCTTGCCTCCGTATTACCCAGTAGTCCTTGAAGGTGATGTACTTCATCCTTGTACTCCTCCTGGATCTCCATACCACGTTGATGGATCCGTCGTGCACCATGTTCCATTAGGGCACCTCGGCGTTCAAGGTCTTGGATGCGTATTGTTGCACCTTCATCTTCCTGAGATGCTACCATTAATTCTGCTTGATATTCTGCAACCTCATTCGCGGAACGTGACAATCTATGATTGAGTGCACTGACTTCCTCAAACACATTCTGGTTGTGTTCCTGAAGATATTCGGTGAATCTAATCTCGATGTCATGAATCAGTTGATCTCTCGATGCGGCGTATGCTTCCATTTGGTTCAACTGACTACGTAGGGATTGACATTGTGCCCGTAGTTCTTCTATCATGGCAATAGGTTCACTAGCCACAGAAGTATCCGTTGATCTTCTCTTAACACGACTATCCCCGGTCCTCTCACCAACTCGGTCAGTCACGGCCCTGGTGGATCTGTCCCTAGGAGTAGTTCGTCCTCGAGATGGTCGATGCCCTTGGCGGACAACATCACTCCGAGGACTGTTTCGAGAAGATCTTGGTGTACTTTGGGTGGATATCCTTCGTCTGTTTGTCGTTACTTGCCATCCGGACTGTGTAGTTCGGGTAGAGCGTATCCCACCACTGTCTGCCGTATCGCCAGGGGAAGACCGATTGACCTCCTCGACCGGCATTGCAGTGTTCTCGTTGAAGGTAAACTGCGTGGTGCGCGAATCTCCGCTACCGCCTTGCATCTTTGCGATGATGAGCTGATTGGTCCTTTGCGTCCTCAATCAATTGCTCAGATGGCCCGGCTACCAGCACGCAGGTACCACTCTCCCGACGGGAGAAGTGAGCCCTACGGCTGATAACCTGTGAACAAATGAATCCTTGTTCTGGATGTAGTTATCAATTGCGATACCTGTTATGCTAGTATTGCCGGACACTGATGATGCATGGCAAGCGCAGCTCGGACCCTTTTCCTCGCACACGGACTTGAGCCAGTACGGCGTCCAGGTATACAGTTAAGTATGTATATCCCAAGTGTCCTAGTGTTCAGTTCCCTTTGACACAATGAATGTCAACAGAAACAACAACATTGCTGTAGTCAGTAGTTTGAAGGTTTCTTTACAGGAAATAGTGTTTTTAACATGTCTTTACGGCCGAATATGGAGGGTGCTTCCTGTATGTTCCCTTAAACAGATCCATTGATTTGGGAATATTTGGGAGTTGCTCCACCAACGCTACATGATCCAAGTGTCAATGGTCATGCTGAAGAGATCCAGCCTGGCAAACTGCTGACTCCACAGGTACCTTGCAGGGGATAGCACCCAGCTGAGCCATTTCGGCTCGAGGTGGGACCTATGCCGATTGTTTGGGTGGTTTCGCGTTAAGGGGATGACGACAATAACAGTACAATCACAACAATCCACTGGTATGTGGTTGAACCACAAAAAATCTGCATGTGAATCCTCATCAAGTTGTGATATGTTTGATATGTGCTTTCAGCGGTTGAAAGTGCAAAATATTAAACCTCAACTCAAGAATTAGTTGAATTGTTTAAGCAGCAGAAATTGGGATGAAACCAGCAAGATTGTAGATTTACCAACAACAACTGGCTAAGCTAAAAAGGCCAAAATAGGATGAAGAGGAAACATGATATGCATCAATCCTCTTTCGATTTAGTGGCCCGATTCCCCCAAAAAAAAGGTTCCGCAACGGTTGACCAACTATCCTATGACCTTGCTTTACTTCAAAGTCAACAGAAACAGTTCCGCCCAACTACAAGTCTATGTGAGTCTATTGTATTTTTTTTCCAGTCGGAAACATCGTTTTGCGATGTTTTATGTTTTAAGGCTTCCAAACTTCGTCAGAAAGCCCCAGACATCTCGGCATTCCACTCATCATTTGCCGAAGGCACCCCAGCATGATACTTCCGGCACCATCGCATCTCGGAGGCGCCGCCGGACCTTGCGGACAGCACAGGGACCACTAGGGCGGCCACTAGGGCGGCCACTAGGGCCACTAGGGCCACTAGGGCCACTATCCCCCATGCCACTGGCATCCACTGGCCAAACCCCATGTGCCAAGTTGTCCCAAAAACATCCACAAACCCTACTCCAAAGCCCAACATGCAGCTCTTGAACTGGCAAGTGGCGTAGAGCTACTGGTGGAAGTGAAAGTTCTGGTAGTGGAACTGCTGGTGGCACTTGATGTACTGCTCCTGGTGCTGCTGACACTGGAGCTGGTTCTGCTGGTTGAAGATGTGGAGCTGCTGGATGCCGAAGTGCTGCTAGAAGAACTCGTCGAAATGGTGCTGGAGCTACTGGTAAGACTGGTAGATGATGTGGTGCTCGTAGATCCTGTCGAAGTTGTTGCAGTCTTTGATGTTATCGTTACTGTTGTGCTGGAGGTGCTGGTGCTGGTCAAGGATGTGCTGGAGGTACTTGTGCTGGTGCTGCTGGCTGATGTGCTTGAGGTAGAACTTGCCGTTGTGCTGGTAGTGGTTGTGGTCGTGCTTGAAGTGCTTGTGCTGGAACTGCTTGTTGATGTGCCCGACGTGCTTGTGCTGGACATTGAAGTGCTGCTTGTTGAAGTGCTGGTTGCAGAAGTGCTGGAGGTGCTGGTGCTGGTCAAGGATGTGCTGGAGGTACTTGTGCTGGTGCTGCTGGCTGATGTGCTTGAGGTAGAACTTACCGTTGTGCTGGTAGTGGTTCTGGTTGTGCTTGAAGTGCTTGTGCTGGAACTGCTTGTTGATGTGCCCGACGTGCTTGTGCTGGACATTGAAGTGGTGCTTGTTGAAGTGCTGGTTGCAGAAGTGCTGGAGGTGCTGGTGCTGGTCAAGGATGTGCTGGAGGTACTTGTGCTGGTGCTGCTGGCTGATGTGCTTGAGGTAGAACTTACCGTTGTGCTGGTAGTGGTTCTGCTTGTTGATGTGCCTGACGTGCTTGTGCTGGACATTGAAGTGGTGCTTGTTGAAGTGCTGGTTGCAGAAGTGCTGGAGGTGCTGGTGCTGGTCAAGGATGTGCTGGAGGTACTTGTGCTGGTGCTACTGGCTGATGTGCTTGAGGTAGAACTTGTTGTTTTGCTGGTAGTGGTTCTGGTTGTGCTTGAAGTGCTTGTGCTGGAACTGCTTGTTGATGTGCCCGACGTGCTTGTGCTGGACATTGAAGTGCTGCTTGTTGAAGTGCTGGTTGCAGAAGTGCTGGAGGTGCTGGTGCTGGTCAAAGAAACACTAGAGGTACTTCTGCTAGTGCTAGTCCAAGATGAGCTTGAAATGGAACTTGTTGTTTTACTGGTAGTGGTTCCGGTCGCACTTGCAGTGCTTGTGCTGGAACTGCTTGTTGATGTGCCCGACGTGCTTGTGCTGGACATTGAAGTGCTGCTTGTTGAAGTGCTGGTTGCAGAAGTGCTGGAGGTGCTGGTGCTGGTCAAGGATGTGCTGGAGGTACTTGTGCTGGTGCTACTGGCTGATGTGCTTGAGGTAGAACTTGTTGTTTTGCTGGTAGTGGTTCTGGTTGTGCTTGAAGTGCTTGTGCTGGAACTGCTTGTTGATGTGCCCGACGTGCTTGTGCTGGACATTGAAGTGCTGCTTGTTGAAGTGCTGGTTGCAGAAGTGCTGGAGGTGCTGGTGCTGGTCAAGGATGTGCTGGAGGTACTTGTGCTGGTGCTGCTGGCTGATGTGCTTGAGGTAGAACTTACCGTTGTGCTGGTAGTGGTTCTGGTTCTGCTTGAAGTGCTTGTGCTGGAACTGCTTGTTGATGTGCCCGACGTGCTTGTGCTGGACATTGAAGTGGTGCTTGTTGAAGTGCTGGTTGCAGAAGTGCTGGAGGTGCTGGTGCTGGTCAAGGATGTGCTGGAGGTACTTGTGCTGGTGCTACTGGCTGATGTGCTTGAGGTAGAACTTGTTGTTTTGCTGGTAGTGGTTCTGGTTGTGCTTGAAGTGCTCGTGCTGGAACTGCTTGTTGATGTGCCTGACGTGCTTGTGCTGCTTGTTGAGGAAATACTACTTGACGAGGTGCTACTTGAGGAAGTGCTACTTGTTGAAGTGCTACTTGCGGAAGTGCTACTTGACGAGGTGCTACTCAATGTTGCTGTTGATGTGCTGGTTGTCAATGAAGTTCCTGTTTTGCTTGTTGAAGTTGATGTTATGCTTGAACTCGTTGAGGATGTCCTGCAGTCCGGTCCCAAGTGGACCAAGTGGACGAGGAAACAATGCAGTCTCCCAGTTGCGTCTGCATAAGGGCGTCACCAAATCCCAGAGTTGGAAAGACCGAATGGATTTCTCAATTCACAAAACATCACAAAACTATGTAGATCAACAGCATTCAATAGCTACAATGACTGAACTTCCAGGAAGTTCTCACCTCCCCTGCGCCCCAGGCCCTAGGCCCCACCTGGTGCCGGTGGTGGTCGAACCTCAGGCTCAGGTAAGCATCATGGAAGCATGGATTGGACGGAGACTGGATGGATGTGCATATTTCTATCTAATTACATGTATATATAATATATTATATATTATATAATATTAAATATATATATATAATAGACAGGATATATACATTCATGGAACTCAGCTAGACCAATATGTCAAACTGTACACATACAGATCTGCATCGATTCACGCAAAACACACATCTTTTGGCCAAGGCGCTGCTAGACAACGTGAAGCTACTGGTCGAACTACTGGTGGATGTTGTTGTCGTACCTGATTTTTCCCAAATTGCGAACACCCAAAAAAAAACCAGAGTGGCTGCCTCACTCGGGAAAAATCCATGACCTATATATTGACATATGAGGTGTTTCCCCATGTTACGACATGTGGAGACTCTGCAAAACTTGTAGTTGAAATGATGACGAATCTCCCTCTATTCAGCTGCCGGAATCTCGACCCAAATGGGTCTGTTGATCGGCGAGAATAGGGCTATGGGTCAAAAGCCGGGTACCCTGGTGAACCCGAAAATACCTGGTAGTTGTGCATGTTCACCTTCCACAAATGTTGAGCCCATAAGTCATAGTTGGTTATAGGCCATACCCATACCGGTGTACAACACACTTTCAAAGGGACTGATAGTTTGTTGCGGCCCCACCTGAGGCATGCTGCAGCCGTGTTGCACTGTGCCACGGGTAACTCCTGAATGAGTATGCCGCCATCTATCCGCCAATTCTTGGACGAGTTGGATGATTGCAATGAACCGGTACTAGAAGGTACCTGGCAGCATGGGCACCTGAGAACCTGGCGCAGCATGTTCGCTTTCAACATGTGTAAAATGCCTGTAAACTATACGTACATTACATTCCAGCACAGTACTGTAGAGCACAATTTCATTACATTGCATTGCATTGCAGTACATTACATTACATTACATTACATTACGCTACATTAATAACATTATGTAAAATATATTATATTATATCATATTTTATTATACTATATTATTTTGTATTATATTATATTGTATTATATTATATGATATTACATTTGTACATTACTTTACATTATCTTACAGTACAGTACATTTTGTTACATTGCAATGCATTGCATTGCATTGCATTGCGTTGAAGTACATTACATTACATTACATTACATTACATAACGTTACAGTACCGTACAATACAGCACATTTCATTACATTGACTTGCATTGCATTCCATTGCAGTACATTAGATTACATTACAGTACTACATTAATTACACTATATTACAGTATATTACATGATATTACATTACAGTACAGTACAGTACAACACATTTCATTACATTGCATTGCGTTGCATTACATTACATGTATAGATATCTATATGTGTATTGTGTATCTAGTTCATACAATATGTATGTGGTAAAAGTATAGTATGCATATGATCTGTAAATAATATGTAAATAATATGCATATAATATGTATATGATTTGTGCATAATGCGTATAGAAGATGTATGCAATATGTTTATAGTACAATATGATAGCATATACATATTATATATATGATTATATGTATATGATTATATATGTCTAGTGTATATATATAATATGATATGTATATGTATATATATAGTGTATGCAATATGTATATAATATGATACAACATGATAAAATGATTTTAATATAAAATGTGATGTTTTCATATTATATATACTATGATACGTATTACTTTTATATGTGTTGCCTCATGTTGCTTCTGATTCGGCTGCCCAGAACGCTATCCAGGATATCCCTCATCCAAGTGACCCATCCAGAGGTTACCCAGCTCCGGTATTCCCCTGGGACGCCCCGGCATAAGCACAGTACTGCGCATGAACCGCGCTGCACAGAAGGAAGAGGATAAAGCCTGGATCTTGACCGTGAACTGACGATTTCACTACTTGGTTGGTAGGTTTCCCCGCAAAAAGGATTAGTTCATAGTCCCCAATAACCCAGGTAGGATAATTCCCTGTAATAACCAATCAACCAGGTATAGTTTCATGAACCACGGGATGTATTTGGGAATTGATTTGGGGATTTTACGTGATGTAGTTAATCATGAAAGTGAAAATGGCTGTATCAACACTCAAACTGGGGAGAAACTGGTGAACTGTAGGGCTGGTGACCCATGTCCCATGGATAGACATCACCCTGGGCCCGTGGGCAATCGCCAAAAGTGGGACATTTATCAACCCCTTTATTTTGCCATGTCGGAATACATTTGAGACGTGCTCCTTATAAATATATATATATATATTCTTATAGGGTTATACTGCATATACTGGCTGGTTTACTGGAGATAATCAAACATTGGAACCCCATCAATTGCTGGGACTTTAACAGGACCGAGTCAAAGCCGCGCCGCTGCGACTGCGGATGGAACTGGTACCGGGACACACCCGTCTCTGTTCCATGGCAGTGAAACATGGAACCGCGCCAGTTTTAGTTGGATCCTCGATCCTCAACAGCTGCGACACTTCACGTTGTCGAGTCTGATTTTTTTAGCTGGCTGAAAATAAATTTCAGGCTATCAGTACCTGTAAAGATCCCAGATTTTCCAAAATCTGGTCTCTGAAAATGGTGTATAGCATTGTATACACCCCATATCTGGCTATCTCAATAGCTAAAAATCATGATAAACTCAAAATTGAATAGTTTTCCATGGGTTTTTTCCCATCACTTTTAGGACAAACCCAGTACAAGACCCAAACCTTTGGGGCAACTGCATCTTTTCTTCTGTGCCAACTTCAGCCCGTGACCCCCCTGCAGCTGGGTTTGCGGCCTCCAACAGCTCGACAAGGAAAAAACTGAAACTGTTCCGTCCATTTGCCAAAATATCATTTAATAAAGAACCATATGAAATGATATCATATATTATATGATATAATATGTTTTGATATACAGTAAAATGGAGATACAATGAAAAAATAAACTATAATAGAATACAATGGAAGATAATGAAATATTATGCAACATTATGAAATATATTATGACATATTATGACATATTATGAAATATTATGAAATATTATGAAATATGATGAAATATTATGAAATATTATGACATATTTTGAAATATTATGACATATTATGACATATTATGAAATATTATGATATATTATGAAATTTTCTGACATATTATGACATATTATGAAATATTATGACATATTATGACATATGACATATGACATATTATGACATATTATGACATATTATGAAATATTATGAAATATGATGAAATATTATTAAATATTATGACATATTTTGAAATATTATGACATATTATGACATATTATGAAATATTATGAAATTTTCTGACATATTATGACATATTATGAAATATTATGACATATTATGACATATGACATATGAAATATTATGACGTATTATGAAATATTCTGACATATTATGAAATATTATGAAATATTCTGACATATTATGACATATTATGAAATATTATGACATATTATGACATATTATGACATATTATGAAATATTATGAAATATTATGAAATATTATGAAATATTCTGACATATTATGACATATTATGAAATATTATGACATATTATGACATATTATGAAATATTATGAAATATTATGAAATATTATGAAGTATCATGAAATATAAGATGTATTATTCCGTTCGGTACAGTACAATACAATCCAATACCATGTATACGTATATAGTTTGTACAATGTCGAGAGAGAGAGATATATATATATATAAACGTAAAATGTATGATAAAACAATATTTGTAATGTACAGTAATATATTTGCATTATATTTTATATATTATATATATATGCATATTATAAACACCATGTATACGTACACATCGTATTTAGAATATGTATATCATATAATAGATGTAAGATATATAAATATCTAAATGTAAAAATACGATATTAACATATTATTAATCTATTATATACTGTGTTCAAAGCATATTCTTCAAATCAGTCCGTTGACTTGGGCCACCGTCCTGGAGTAAGCCGCCTGTGCTACCTCTACTTGCTGAGCTCGAGCTCAGTAGCCGTGCTGGCTGCATCTTGCAGGGCTGGCACTCCAAGCTCCGGGCTCTGGGGCTGCTTTGTTTCAAGGAAAACTAGAGGTTGATACAGGTTGCCTTGATCTTGGATTCATATTCAAACGACCTTCCCAAACTTGCATAAACTGATACAAAGCTACTCAAGGAAATCTCGCAGAGTCTGGAAGAACTGGTGCCCTTTTTCCCGAATGCGTAGCAAGGGTTCCCGTTTCACTCTGGGGGTCTGGGGGTTGAGGGTGTGTTCGCTAGAGCTCGCCTAACCGTTCGCAACCGTCTGCAACCGTCCGCAACCGTTCGCGTGATGGCCGTATGGCCGTGCCTATGGTAAGTTCTGCAAAAGGGGTCATTTTTGGAGGTTTCAAACGTCGCGTTGCTTCGTTTCGCGTGGCAGGCATGGCACTTTGTGACATTCAGACGTGTTTTGTAACGTGTCGAAAGTCGTTTTGTGTGGCCGGCGCAATACTTTTGCGACTTTTCCAGAAGATGCGTTGCAGTTTTCGTGGCAGGCGCAACACTTTGGACGTGTCCATCGTCATTTTGCGTGGCAGGCGCAGCATGTCGTGTTGCGTGTTTTTTGCAAATCGCATTGGCAGGGCTGCGTCAAGTGGCGACAAGGTGCAAATTCCGTGGCAGGCGTGGCATTTTGTGAGATGTGATGAAAATTGACGGAAGCTTCGCACGAAACATCGATTTCGAGGTAGCAAATTTAGAGGTAGTTCCTAAGAAAACTCGTAGGAAAACGTCGATTTTGAAGCTACAAAGTATGAAAATAGTTTCTGGTTTTCCTGTGGCCTCGCCGTGTCTATGGGGGAAGCTGCAAAACCTCTCCTTTTCGAAGGTTTCCAAGCAGGTTGTAATGTTGTTTTGCGTGGCAGGCGCGGCACTTTGTGACATTATACAACCTGTTTGATAACGTGTCGAAAGTCGTTTTGTGTGGCAGGCGCAATACGCTTGTGTCGTTTTCACAAGATGAGTTGCAATTTTCGTGGCCGGCGCAGCATTTTGGCAATCTTTGTCGTCATTTTGCGTGGCAGGCGCAGCACTCCAGACTCCACACTGCACACTCCACCCTCTACACTCCACCCTTGACACTTCACACTCCACACTTTACATTCCACACTTGACACTCTACAACCAACACTCTACACTTTAAACTCTACACTTTTCACTCCAAACTTGACACTTTACACTCCACACTCTATACTTTACACTCCACACTCTACACTCAACACTTTACACTTTACACTCCACACTGTGCACTCCACACTTTACACTCTACACTTTACACCCTACACTTTACACTCCACACTCCACACTCGACACCTTACACTCCACACTCTACACTTTACACTTTACACTCCACACTCCGCACTTTACACTCCACACTGTGCACTCCAGACTTTACACCCCACACTGTACACTCCAGGAGTGTACACTCCCCACTTTACACTTTACACTCCACACTTTACACTTTACACTCCACACTTTACACTCCACACTCCACACTTTACACTCCACGCTCCACATTCCACACTTTACACTTTCCACTTCACACTCTACACTCTACACGCGACACTCCCCACTTTACACTTTACACTACACACTTTACAGTCTACACTCCACACCCCACAATTTACACTCCACACTTTACACTCCACACTCCACACTCTACACTTTACACTTTACACTCCACACTTTACACTGTAAACTCCACACTTTACACTCCTCACTCCACACTCTACACTTTACTCTCCACACTTCACACTCCACACTTTCCACTCCACACTCCGCACTCCACACTCTACACTACACACTCTACACTTTACCCACTGCACACCCTACACTCCACACTTTACACTCCACACACCTTACTTTACACCCCACACTCCACACTCCACACTCTACACTCCACCACACTCTACACTTTACATACTCCACACTCCTCTCTCCACACTCCACACTTTACACTTTACAGTCCACACTTTGCACTCCACACTCCTTACTTTACACTCCGCACTCCACACTCCACACTCTACACTTTCCACTCCACACTCCACACTCCACACTCTACACTTTACACTTTACACTCCACACTACACACTCTACACCTTACACTCTACACTTTACACTCTACACTTTACACTCTATACTCTACACTTTACACTTTACATTTTACAATGCTCACTCCACACTTTACACTCCACTTTCCACACTTTACACTCTACACTTTACACTCCACACTTTACACTCTACACTCCACACTTTACACTTGACACTGTACACTCCTCACTCCACATTCCACACTTTACACTCCTCACTCCACGCTGCACACTCTACACTCCACATTCCACACTCCAAACTCCACACTCTACACTTCACACACTCCACTCTCCACACTCCACACTTTAACACTCCACAATCCATACTTTACACTCCACACTCCACACTCCACACTCTACACTTTCCACTCCACAGTCCAGACTCCACACTTTACACTCCACACTCTGCACTTTACACTCCACACTCTACACTTTACACTTTACGCTCCACACTCCACACTTTACACTTTATACTTGACACTCCACACTTTACACTCCATACTTTACACTCCAGACTCTACATTCCACACTCGACACTTAGCACGCCACCTTCTTCCATATTCCAGTCTACGGTGTGCTGGTATGGTAACAGGGGAAAAATGTACAAGACTGTTCAAATAAACTGTTTCAGAAAAGTGTTCTGCGTGACTGCATTTCCATGTGTTTCGACATCTGTACCATGAACATACGTGTGAGCATTCGGGTTCGTGGGCTGCATCTTGTTTTTGAAGAGTGTCCACAGCTTGGACAACAAGACAGCAAGATGCAGCCGCTCTGCGTGGCGAAAAACCGGGCCCTGACCCCGCAGTGACAGAGTCCCGAGGTTCAAGACGGGAGATCTGGGGCGTCGAACCAACCTGATGTTCACCCTGCAGTTGACCCACTTTACCTGCGGTTTTCATGCGAGCTTACCTCGGCAAAAAGTCCAACCCATAAGCCCACTCTTGTAATTTCTTGCATGCTACTATCTTGACATTTGGATCTAGTTGGTGACTTTCCTGTGGATTAATTCAGTTCTTTTGGCAAACCGTAAGCAATTGATAGCTTTCTGTTCTTCTATTGGTTCACTGGAGCATTCCCATCCTGACTCGTGCTTGGGGCCGGAGTCAGGTGCGTTTCCAGCCAAGGAAAGGTCTCAGAACTGCGCTCAAAATTGGGCCACCAATCGCCCCACAAAATTGGTCAGTCATGTTTAGTATGTGGTCCACCCGTTTTGGGGTTTGATAATTCTGCCCCATAGCTATGAGGTAAACTAAAAAAACATAATAAACATAAGCCATCCTCAATCTTATCAGAAAACAGCGCACGGGTATATTTATCGTCCCTCTGTGATGAACAGCTGCGTCTTCTTCAGATTATCTGCACATTTGATGTTACCACGTCGGAATGATAATGCAAGGGTGGATAAGGGTGCTATTTTTTGGAGAACGTTCCCTCTGGAATCTATCACCTGCCTTTCTGAATCCAAGCTCCATTAAAATGACTGCGAAGAAAATCCGTTTGGATCCTCGCCACCAGAGCAGGATGCGCTCGGGCCCTTGGGCCTTGAGAAGAGTACTTTGAAGCAGGTCTGGGGTGGCATCAGGTTTGAGGTGACAAAATCATTTGGAAAGCTATCCATCTGAAAAAGGACACGAATACCATGCCCTAATTTTTGATTCTTAGTGTTGGCATATTCTGGCTGTTCCAATGGCCATTTTGGGGCACCATGTCACTTCAGTTGATCCATGACTGCCACTGTGCATCGATGAAAAGCCCCAGGGACCCAAGCGCAAACTCCTCCAGCCATTTCGTTACCCAGGCACCAGGCGAATCACAGATTCAAAGCATGATGCCAAAGACTCCGAGAGAATGGGAAAGATCGGTTGACTTAATGGAATTGGATAGCAAAAGGCTGCATCCGAAAAAAAAATCGGCTGCGATTTCCACATCGGAGCCATGTCGAATGGCACTAGAAGATTGTTTTTCACGGTTTTCCGCCTTCGATTCCTTGCAAGTCCAGAGCTTCGGGTGGATCTATATAGGGATTATTTTTTTTAAGGTGTAGTAAGGTAGGGATTAATTTTATTTTAGGCGTAGGGTCTATTCAGGGTTTATGTAGGATCGGCAAGTTTGTCCATAAGATTGGTTTAAGGTGTTTTTCAGGGGCTACCAGTTGGAATCCTTGGATTGTAATCAAACCTGGCTAGGAAATCCCCGAACGAGCCATGGAGGCTTATAGCTGGGAAAACCATCGAACTCAATGGAAGATGTTCCGTTGACAGCTCTTTTTGAGCTTCCCAGTCACATAAACCACTTCAGGTTTTGAAATCATACCCTTGAGTAGGTATAGTACCCAAATATCCCTTTCTTTGAGAAATCCCGAACCTGGTTCCGGTCAAGTTTCCAGAAAATCAAAGGGGCACAGGGCAATCTGAGGACACTTAAGCCCAACTTTGACATATCTTATCCCTCCTCTCGTGTCACAGCTTTGATTTCATCGGTATCGCTGTCAGACCAAAAGCCTGCAGGCGCATCCGTCCTTGGCATCTTGGCATGGGGATCTGCGCTATGCATCTCCTTATTAACACAGATTGTGTTCCCAACTTGGTTGTGGATATCAGGGACGTCCCTCCATGACTATCCAGGAGATTGCAAGTAGCCAGCCCCGGTTCTTGGCGGTTCATCTCGGTCTTTGGCATTTTTGTCAACATTTCTCACTTGCACTCACATCTTGATGCTTATTCGTGAAAACACCATTTTTCTTGCTTAGATCATGTTTTTTGGTTGCACCACAATCAATGCTTGTTGATTCCCTCTTTTTCGGCGAAGTTTTTGGTTGGTTTCCTTGTTTGGAGGGTGAAAACTCTTTGTTGTTATTTTTTGGTGCAAAAATCCTCACTTTTGGGCTGCATCATGCTCCATCCACCTTCCCGACAATCCGAGAGTCTGGGTCACTTGACCGCTCAGCTTGGGAATCACCTAGCACCACTGAGGTTTTTCCGAGTTTTGCGGGTCAAATTTGGTCGTTTGTTTGGCCTTAAAACCCCCTGCAATTTCGATGACATATTCGCAGCTGTTCCCAGTTTCCGTTTATACATGTTTTGTACTGTATATTCTGCACTGTGCTTGGCTATGATTTATAGCCGCAATTCTGCTGGCTTAGCCGTCCAATTTCGAGGCTAATCATTTTGACCATTTTTGAGCCAGTTGCAAATGATGCCGGAAATATGGGCCGATCTTGCGCATTGGGGGTCGGGCAGCTGCAGTCTTGGAGTTTTTGTCAGCCTTGGTGCTTTCAAACTTGGGCATTTCCAAATCAATGGGATTCTATGGTTGTTGCCACCAAAGTAAAAACAACCATAAATCATCCACTTGGGTTTGTAAATTGACCAACCATGAAAGCCGCCATATTGAGGAAAGTCTTTGGATCATTCACTCTGTCACACGTCCAACCGGTACAAAAAAAAATCACGTCACCGACTCACCGACAATAGCGCGAAAATATGATGCCTTTCGGCAAAAACGTGCCCGGTGACTCCAAGACCAACAGCCCATACATATACATCCCGTCGGGGGAAAACCGCGCCAGCAGTTTTGAGCGTTTTGAAAAAATGCCGTTTTCGCCATAGCGAAACTATTGATTCATTCCACGAAAAAGGCTTAAAGTTCCCTGGGAATTTGAAATGCATTTTTGATGATGTCCTGTAATTTACAGGGAACTTGAAAACTCGCGCGATGTTTTCCTCCTCTCACATCGCCATGCGCTTCTTCAAAGAGCGACCAGTGACCTCCAAAAGGTTTTTTGATTTGGAGTTCATCCAACGCCATTGCCACACCCTGATGTTTCGCATCAGTTTTGGGTTCACATGGCTGTTGACTCTGGTCGCAAGACTACATGGTATTTATGAAACATAGCACTCTGATTGTATGAAAAGCTAATCACAACATGAAACTCAGTGTCGACAAGTTACAAGGTCTTGTTCCTGTTTTACATCTGTATCAACATCTGCGCGCATCCTACAATTAAGATGCCAGCAAGGGGAAACCCAGACGTGACGCAGCATGTGCATGTGACGCAAGTTAACATGAACGTTAACACACCCCACCCCACCCAACCCAAGACGTGACGTAGCATGTGCATGTGACGCAAGTTAAACATGAACGTTAACACACCCCACCCAACCCAACCCAAGACGGGACGTAGCATGTGCATGTGACGCAAGTTAACATGAACGTTAACACACCCCATCCCCCCGACCCAGTAACATAAGCGTGTTTTCAAAAACGTGCACGACTACTGGCGCAGTTTTCCCCCCGCTGGCATACACATTCTATCATTCCATGTTCGAAGATGGAATGATGCAAAACGCGATATGAGATTGGGAACCCAGTACTATCATATATTTATTCTTATAATATTTTTCTGTACGTACACAATATGTACACAATATATCACAATATGAATATCAACATAATATAATATGTGTGTGTTAAATGATAGTAACCCCCAAATTGAGTATGGTTTCCACTCAACCCAAAGATACAGTATATAACTTCATACTTGGGGCAACAATGCAGACGCTGGGCCCCCCAAGCTTGTTTGCCCTTGGGCTGGAGCCGCCTCTTGTGCATGAGCTTTTGCGCGGAGGTTTCCGGGTCTGGAGAGACCAGCAGTGCGGGCTCATCCTTTTCCTAGGCCAAGAGATTGAAGTGGAACTGGAAAATTCAAGTCAACTGCGAAGTTTGGGATTTCAAGACTTTGGGTGGGTTTAACATTAAGCGGGCCCAAATAGGGAGCTCACCCGTCCAAATGCAGATTGCACCCATCAAAACATAGCGATTTCCAAGTATAACGATGCAGATTTCATTCATGAACTCATGAAACAAAAGAGTTAAACAACGGCACTTGATGACTTCATCAAATTGGGTGTTTCACCTCAAGAAAAGATAATTAGCCACGCCAACAACAGCTGTCCAGTCAACTGACAGAGGAAAATCCTGACTGTTCTGCCTGGAACACATCCTCTCTGGGTCCAATCTCTGCCGCGTTGGTGAGGCAATTTCTTTCCACATCTCCATCGCCATCATCACAACCACCACCATCGCCATCATCATCATCATCATCATCATCATCATAGCCATCATCATGAAACAAAAAGAACGATCATATTCACTACTCACAAGTAATGATAACAAAAACAGATGACAACGATAAAAACGACGTCAAGCTACCGATATTGCGGAACAATACAAAGTATCATCATCGTCACCGTCACACCCACCATCACAACCATCATCCTGAATCAACAACGACAACGACGACAACAACAACAACAACAACAACAACAACAGCAACAACAACAGCAACAACAACAACGACGACAACGACGACAACAACAACAACAACAACAACAATCGCAACAGTTTAAAAAATAACAATACTGGTGCCAATAATGGTGACAATAATAATAAGAATAAAAATCATCATGATAATATATATATATATATATGTGTGTGTGTAAATATACAAAACAATATAACAACAATAAAAATAATAATGCAAACGAAAAAACGAAACAATAAAAGCAACAAAAATGATCATCACATCGTCTCTTCCACACCCAGATCACCCCGCCAACAAACCTCAGGGCCCAGGCCCAGGTCACCGATCTCGTCCTCCAAAAAAATCCGCTGGTTGCTGAACGATTTTGGAGCTAATTATCGCTATGACGTTATGACTGTCATGACTCATTTTCATCTAATCTAATGGATGCAGGTCTGTTGAAATGCGACAGGTAGACATTTGTAAGCTGCGAGATGCAGTGATGGAGCTGTTGTAGCCCACGCACAATGTCACAAGGTCCCCGAATTCTCCAGAAGTTCGTGGAGAAAATCCCAAGCTGAACAAATCTCCGAGCTGAGGAACAGAAGAACACCAAGACAGCAGTTCCATTCTCTGCTGAAAGGCAGCTGTTGTGCTCTCACCTGGCAGCAGGGCAGATGCAACGAGTGGCACTGAATCATCAAGGCTGATGGCATTGAAATTCAAGCTCAAAGTGATAAATCATGACAAATCAATATAAATCATAACGAGAAGCAGGGTGCATCAGCAACATGTTTTTTTCACTTATGAGTCTGCCGATTGCTGCGGCAGGCTTCAAGCATTGGCCTCTCAAATGCCTCTCACAGGCTCCTCAAGGATTGTACTTGAATGTCAACTTTGTCTCACACTTGCAAATAGACCGAACTCCGTTGTCGAATGTAGACAGCCCAGCACATTTCTCAGACGGACCGGACAGTGCCCGGATCCCTTTCTTTAGAGTAAGGGACCCGTCTGCCAAACCAGGTCTGCCAAGTGTATTGGCTGTAAAAAGGGAGCGCTCAATTTCACAAGTTGCACTCACGTTCCACTCATTCGAAATAGTGAGGAAGCTCGCATACGGTCTTGGGGAATATGTCACATACTCCCCAAGACCGTATCCGGCTGTATTGCTGACAACCCGAACTGATGTAGCCACACCATTCGGGTCTCCACATAAGAGCCCGCTTATGCAACCAGTAACTGTTCCAGGGGAGTTGCCATTTATTGTCTCATTGAGATTCTCGAAGGCAAAGGTGAAATTGCCACTGGGCGGGGCAATCTGGCACAGAAGGAAGCAAGCAAGGGTCAGGATCAGGGTGGCGACGACGATCCAATGCTTCTTTGATCTTCTTGATCTTCCAAATTTTCCATGGGAGCCCTTCATTGCCTTGTAGGTCTTGTAGAAGTTCTGGAGTGTTGTTTGGTACCAGTGTGTCATCCCTCACCCACGTGCCATCCTCATAGATAGTATCCACCTCCATGGTGCCGTTGTTGAACGTCATCATAGCCTGTCCGATTGTCTTCTTGGGATCACCTTGACTTTTGGCAATTTTCTTCACTTGGAGGGCGGCGAATGCATCCGAAGCCTGGGCTCCAGACTCCAGACGCACACAATCCTCCTTGCAAGCCTCCTCAGACATCGCGGGGTAAAACCAATGACGCTGCGGGTGCTCCTTGCTCCGGAGCACCCGCAGCTTCATTGGTTTTACCCAATCGCTGAAGGGAGAAAACTCTAAAATATGAATGTCTCGCAGATCGCTTGTGGAGCCGCAGTTACAACGATGCTTGAGCGGGGCAATCTGGCACAGAAGGAAGCAAGCAAGGGTCAGGATCAGGGTGGCGACGACGATCCAATGCTTCTTTGATCTTCTTGATCTTCCAAATTTTCCATGGGAGCCTTTCATTGCCTTGTAGGTCTTGTAGAAGTTCTGGAGTGTTGTTTGGTACCAGTGTGTCATCCCTCACCCACGTGCCATCCTCATAGATAGTATCCACCTCCATGGTGCCGTTGTTGAACGTCATCATAGCCTGTCCGATTGTCTTCTTGGGATCACCTTGACTTTTGGCAATTTTCTTCACTTGGAGGGCGGCGAATGCATCCGAAGCCTGGGCTCCAGACTCCAGACGCACACAATCCTCCTTGCAAGCCTCCTCAGACATCGCGGGGTAAAACCAATGACGCTGCGGGTGCTCCTTGCTCCGGAGCACCCGCAGCTTCATTGGTTTTACCCAATCGCTGAAGGGAGAAAACTCTAAAATATGAATGTCTCGCAGATCGCTTGTGGAGCCGCAGTTACAACGATGCTTGAGCGGGGCAATCTGGCACAGAAGGAAGCAAGCAAGGGTCAGGATCAGGGTGGCGACGACGATCCAATGCTTCTTTGATCTTCTTGATCTTCCAAATTTTCCATGGGAGCCCTTCATTGCCTTGTAGGTCTTGTAGAAGTTCTGGAGTGTTGTTTGGTACCAGTGTGTCATCCCTCACCCACGTGCCATCCTCATAGATAGTATCCACCTCCATGGTGCCGTTGTTGAACGTCATCATAGCCTGTCCGATTGTCTTCTTGGGATCACCTTGACTTTTGGCAATTTTCTTCACTTGGAGGGCGGCGAATGCATCCGAAGCCTGGGCTCCAGACTCCAGACGCACACAATCCTCCTTGCAAGCCTCCTCAGACATCGCGGGGTAAAACCAATGACGCTGCGGGTGCTCCTTGCTCCGGAGCACCCGCAGCTTCATTGGTTTTACCCTATCGCTGAAGGGAGAAAACTCTAAAATATGAATGTCTCGCAGATCGCTTGTGGAGCCGCAGTTACAACGATGCTTGAGCGGGGCAATCTGGCACAGAAGGAAGCAAGCAAGGGTCAGGATCAGGGTGGCGACGACGATCCAATGCTTCTTTAATCTTCTTGATCTTCCAAATTTTCCATGGGAGCCTTTCATTGCCTTGTAGGTCTTGTAGAAGTTCTGGAGTGTTGTTTGGTACCAGTGTGTCATCCCTCACCCACGTGCCATCCTCATAGATAAAGTATCCACCTCCATGGTGCCGTTGTCGAACGTCATCATAGCCTGTCCGATTGTCTTCTTGGGATCACCTTGACTTTTGGCAATTTTCTTCACTTGGAGGGCGGCGAATGCATCCGAAGCCTGGGCTCCAGACTCCAGACGCACACAATCCTCCTTGCAAGCCTCCTCAGACATCGCGGGGTAAAACCAATGACGCTGCGGGTGCTCCTTGCTCCGGAGCACCCGCAGCTTCATTGGTTTTACCCAATCGCTGAAGGGAGAAAACTCTAAAATATGAATGTCTCGCAGATCGCTTGTGGAGCCGCAGTTACAACGATGCTTGAGCCAGCGCAACGCAGAAGTCCCAACAGCTCATCACACAGCTCAAAACAGCTCCTGCCGAGCGACACTACACTACAGACACTTCGCACGTGAAATGGTCCATGATGTCCATGCACAAGTCAGACAGAAAGTCAGAAGATCAATGCATCGCACTGTCAGTGAAAAGTCAAAGGATGTGAAAGGTAAATGGCACACCTGCCAACAAATCCTGCCTGCCCCATCCACCGGTTTATCGGTTTCAAATCTTGTCCAGCCTCTTGTTTGATGTTGCCATTGTCCACGAAGCAGCGTGGGGCAACGGCTGGGTTAAAAAAACTCGGTAATCCCCTTGCTAGAATACTCAGTAAGTGCATAGATGTGCATAGTATCTCTGTGAACATCTTTCAATGGTTCTTGTTTTTGGTAAGGACCCCGCGAGGGCGTCGCGGAGTGTTGTCGTTTTTTCATGTTTACGTCGTTTTCGAAGCATCCATTTCATTCCACATTCTACACTGTTTTCTTGCGCGCCGTTGCATTTTCTGCGCTTTTTGCTGTGTTTCGTGACGCGCTTGCGGTGATAGTTGCGTGTTCGCATGCCAGGCTTTGTTCCGGGGGGTGGGATGGGGTGGGGGGGGGGTGTGTTGGGGGGGGCTAATAACGTTCTTGTTTATTAACGTTCCTGCATCTTCGTTCTCGACACGCTTTTCACTCTTGCAAGTCACGGTTTGACACGCGGTCGATGTTTCGGTTTTGATATGTTGACGTTGGTGTCCGGTGGCGTGTGGGCATGGGGTTGGGTTTGGGGGGGATTAGAACGTTCACGTTAACCAGCGTACTTGCAACTACTTCCTTACACGCATTTCTTCTTTGCATTTCATATCATCATCATCATCTTCAACATCATCATCATTATCAACATCATCATCATCATCATCATCACCATCATCATCATCAACATCATCATCATCATCAATTACTTCGGTGCCAACATGATCACCATCATTATCGACATCATCATTATCATCATCATGATCAACATTCTCGTCATCATTATCATCATCAACATCAACAACATGATTATCAACATGATCATCAACATGATCATCATCATCATCATCATCAATTACTTCGGTGAGGTTAAAAAAAAAGTTACTTCGGAGACCCCTCTTGGAAGATGCACGTTTAAAAAAAAAAAAACGCGAAATGCAGGTTTTAAAGGCGTTGTGCGTTAAAAAAACGCGCGACGCCTAGAAGGGGACCTTCCCTTGTTTTTGCTTTATTTGGTTGTTGGGATTTTTGGTGCACTATCATGCAGAAAGGGGTGTAAGATATTATAAGATTCCGGTCATTTTTTTTGTGTTGGTATCTTTTGAGGATCTTATAAAATGACACCAAACCAAAGCATAGAAAACAGCCTGTGAGAAAACAACCAGAGCCCATAACTGTAGTCATTTTCTTGTAGATGCGTGGGGTGGGGGTTCAGGAACTGCGGCTATCCGGCCCCGGTGTCACCTCCAAATCGACCCATCACCCCGCTCCTTGCAGCCTTCTTACCCCTAACCTGCCGCGAGCCCAACTGGCGGTTGGAGAAAGACTTCTACAATGTCGACTGCAAGATTCGTTTCTTATCTCAAATTCTCATGGAAAACACACTTCGAAACATTCAAACACCAGCTGAAGACGTGAACAAAGATTCAAGGTTTGTGGTTTCAGTTACTATATACATCCCATGTTTTGTTTTGTTCCCCACCTGCCAGGTGAGGGTTGTTAGATTTTATCCCAGTTGTTCTCCTCCTCTTCCTCCTCGGCTAGCTCTCCTCCTCCTTATCCTCCTCCTTCTCCTCCTCCGCCTCCTCCTCTTCCTCCTCCTCCAGTTTCTCCTCGACCATGTCTGCATCAACTTCCACCTTCACTTCCGCCTTGCCAACTCTTCCCCAAGCTCTTCGCCAACTTCCCAGCTCAGTGGGCACCGCTGGACCTCAACCTGGGACCTGCCCAGCTCCGTGTGCACCGCTGGACCTCAACCTGGGACCTGCCCAGCTCAGTGTGCACCGCTGGACCTCAACCTGGGACCTTCCCAGCTCAGTGTGCACTGCTGGACCTCAACCTGGGACCTGCCCAGCTCAGTGTGCACCGCTGGACCTCAACGGCCAGATGGAATGCCAGAAGATATGCCAGGTAGAATGCCAGAAGATATGCCAGATAGAATGCCAGATGGAATGCCAGAAGATATGCCAGAAGATATGCCAGGTCGAATGCCAGAAGCTATGCCAGATAGAATGCCAGATAGAATGCCAGAAGATGTGTCAGATAGAATGCCAGAAGATTTGCCAGTAACAAAATGTATAAATGTCATGATGGGGATCACACGAAGTAAAGTAATCGTTCTGTGCTACACACCCATTTTAAGTAGGGTTACACCCCCAGCCTTCTTGGGACTCGGCAGAGCGACCGCGACCCCCTGCGGATTTCTTGTTGTGTGCAGAGACGGGCACAAAGAAACGTTGGAGAAACGGGGCTATCACGAATTGAACACGTAATAGCACATATCTCTATGTAAAACATGTATATATATATTGTATTATACTGTATAACATATGATGATATAATGATGCGTTTCACGTAATTAAGATGAGATGTCATCAGCAACAGCAGCACTTCATGATATTTATAGGCATGGGCATGGGTGCAAAAAATCTTTGACCAGAGAGAAAATGGATAAGATGATCATTGATTGTATTAAAAGATACCTGTACCAGTTCGCGTGGTCCGGTTGGCACATGTGCTTTCTAGTAGAAAATGTAGGCAGTATAAATTAGGGACCCAAGAAAATCTATCAACAGACATCAAAAAAAATTGGTATCCTAGAAAAATGGCCACGTATAAGAAGTGCAGTTTAGAAACTATGTTTAGCATTTTCCTTGGAAAAACACCGCCGTACTTGAATTGCATATTCTTGTAAATACGATATGAAATATGTTGTAAACCACTTCAAGTTACTGCTACCCTTTTTCTAGAGCCACATATGCTCACATTATGCTTCTGGATTTTGGGCACCTGAACTATCCAGAAAATCAGCATCTTACGACTCAGAGGTCTCCAAAAGTTGTTCTGTAGAAAATGGGCGAAAGCATCATTTATATAAGCAAATTCGTGCTTTTCGAACTGTAGAAAATCCATCCTCTATAGGGGGGTTAACCCCCGTGAAATCCTAAGGGAAACTCATACCCGTATAACAAGTCTCCGCGGACTATCTGAGATATGACCCATATACCCTTCAGCTGTGCACAATGTGCAGGCCGTTAAGGAGTCTATGAACTGCAAAACGATGCAGTTTGAAAAAAGTTCCAAGATTGCCATCGGTCCCATATGCCATGTGAGTTGGGGAATGAATTGCAACGTAAGGGGGGGGCAAACCGGCTGGACTGCGGACTGGGTCAGTGAAATGTGTCAACCCAAAATGACAAAACAGGTACCCCCAAAGGCTCCAAATCTCATGATTCTCATGTATAGTTATAATTTTCTCAGTAAGATTGCCATCCATGGGGGGGGTTCATTTCTTTACCCATCATGACCAAAGGACGTGGCCCAAGCATGGCAGCACTTCCCAGCACAAGTCCTTGGGTGCAGCTGCAAGAGGGTCCCTTGGTGTACCAGGCAAGAAATGGATGGTTCCAACGTCCCAAGAAAATTGGTTTCTTAGTCAACTGGGTATCATCTTACCCACACAGGAATGCAAAAGCAAAAAAAAATCCGCCGGCCTGCCGGCGTGTCTTGTGGATCTTGCTTGTTCGTAGTTGTACTGTTTGTTTTGTCTTTGGTCTTTGTCTAGACTTTCCCCTGGGCGCGGATTTTTAAACTTGTCTAACTTGAACCCCCCCCCCCCCCCCCCCGGTTTCAACATGATTCGGTTTCAACTCAAACCCCGCTTTACGCAAAACCCCTGTTTTGTGTCTCCTCTTCGTGTTTTTCCTCTGCGTCTTCGACTCTGCCCACGCCTCGCGCAACATGCGCATGTTCTTTTTTGCTCTCATTTCCATTGTGGTGCTCGCGATCGGCTTGCTCTGTCATTCTTACACCTTCATACCTTCTACGTTCCTATACCTCATACAGGTGGCCTGTCAATCCACTTGCTTTTGTGCAGAACACCATTTACACGCGCAACCTTTCTATGCATGCCTTTTCCAAAAACCTTGGTTCACACACTGCTTCGGTTTAATTTCAAACCCTGGTTTACGCAAACACCATGCTTTGTGTAAAAGCGCGTCTTCCTACCAAACAAAACGCTGATTCACAGAAAACAACGTGTTTTAAGTGTTTCACAGAAACACCATGTTTTACACAAACATCTAGAAAAATCATGTTCTTTCTTCGCCCTTCTACCCTGGCTGCTGCTATGCTGAGCTGCTCGCACTTGCACTTTATCTCCTCCTATGTCCTGTCTCTGCTATACATGTTTGAGACGCCAAAATCTTTTCAGTTGCATCCATGGCCCCAAATCTGCACCCCTATCCTGACTGCTGCTACGCTTTACTGTATGCACTTGCACTTTATCTCTCCTATGTCATGTCTCTGCTTTGAAGGTTTGAGAAACCCAAATAGCTCTGGCCGTGGTGGCCGGCGGAACACGCCAACGGCGGTTAAATACAAAAAAAAGCACTTGAATTAAAATTATCTTGAATTAAATTCGGACCCCTCAGTTTTCATCACATCAATCCACATGGGGACTTTTTGGCTCCAATGGGCCCCTTATGTTAGGCCAAGCTCAGCACGACAGGGAACTTCTGGTCATTTTCTGCCTCCGCAGGGTCAAGTTGTTCATCTACCCCGGGGTTGCTTTATTTTCTCAGAAGGTCTGAAGGCGCACGAACAACATATTCAGCAGATTCAGCTCTTGAAATGCAGCACGTACTGGTCCTAAGTGTCCCTACCAAGTGCACTATATACGGTACTAACACCAGCAAGTGCTAATGAACATGGTTCGCCCTATGAGGACGGCTCAAACCACTTGTGAACTAAATATTATCATGGTAAGACGTACTCAAGGTGGGCCCAGTCTCAACCAATTATTTCTCCGTCGCGTTTGCAACTCCATGGGGCAGCCGTTTGCGTTCCGGCTGCTGTGGCCCCGATTCTGCGTCATTCAGTTTCACAGTCATTGAACATTGAAATCATAGCCATAGGCTGAGGTAGCCAAGTCACACTGTGATGAAAAAGATTGCGCAAGGTTCAACACAGAAATTCAAGCTGAAGAAATCACCGTAATTTGGCATGACCCGTACTGCTGACTCGTCAATTCTCAGAGCTGCGCCATCCATTTCCCGGTATTTACACTGACTTGCTCCCAGCTAGGCAGAAGGATATGGGTCAACACTGTCCACCACAGACTTTGGGGATTTTGGCATGCACCATTTAGGTTTCGCGGTAGCCTTTCTTGATTAGAGGGTAATAATTAATGGTTGTATCCTCCTTTTTGTTGTCGTCAACCCCCCATTTTTGATGCTCAGATTTGGGGGTGCCTAGCGTTGACCCATACTTAGAAGATCTTCTACAGCATGCAGTGGTTCTGTTTGCACCACGAATTCTCGTTGAAATTTGTAATACAGCCGCGTCAGGCACACAGCCGGCGACGGCCTCAAAGGCACAACTGGGACACTAGGCCCCCGGGGCTGGCGTGATTTGTGCCCTCTCACTTGTCTGTCCATTTGTATATGTTTCATACGCATAGGTAAGTAGATACATATGTGTTTGACATTTGTATATAAATGTGTGTGTTTGCATTACATCTATATGGTTTAAATTTGCATGTATGAGACTCGAGATAATTACAATTACATCGTGTATATATTATATAAATAATTGTAACTGTAAATTATTGTAATTGTAAATATATGGGTAACCTCAGTTGGGTAACTTGCCAAACCAGACTTCCTGACCTCTTCGTAAGAAGTGCAGATTGTCTTTGATCTTGAATAACTAGTTCCGGCTGCAGCATGGCACCAGGATTCGCTTGGCCAGAAGATTGCAGCTGCAAGTATACAGAAGACAACTCGCGTATACTGCAGGATATTCTGAACATTTGATCAAGAAGAATACTCGTAGCGTTAAAGGAAAAAACGCTCAACTCCACGAGAAACACACCCTGATCAATATCTTTCTGCCTGTTCATGCCGTGGACATGACATCATTCACAAAAAAAACATATTCCTTTCAAGGGTAAAACGCCAAGGTTTCAGCCAGGAAAACCTTTATATACTGGGTGCCCCGGCACATCCATTTGCCCTCAGGGCTCTTCATGGTTCTCCCCTCCCGTGACTCCCGTGTATTCATAGTAAACCCGCGGAGTCTCTCGCGGCAACGGGAAGAGGATTCCTCGGATTGGCGAAAAGGAAAATCGAATAAAATCCACACATTCCCTATAGATTGCCCAGTCCCGATGTTCAAACCAAAACTGATATTTTCCTTTCAGGAACCTGAGATTTACCAAAAACGGATGTCATATCGAACAGCACCAAATCACCTTAAGCAAATTTAATGTTTACCTCAAGAAGGTAGAGTTATCCCAAAAAATAGCATTCTCACTTCTCACTTGACAGGAAAACTAGAGAAAGCACTTGCGAAACCGATCCAAGCCTCTGGTTGACGCCCCTGAAATTCCGAATGCTTTGTTCGGGCTGGCACCATCAGACTCCGATCCCGAAGCCATCTCCAAATCCTGGGGATTTGGATGGCTGTAGGGCTCAGTCACATCCCATGACCAGGTTCAATCAGAAACATGATGTGAAATCAGTGGAACCATGGACCATGGCATTTTTGGGGTACGCATGGGCCTCCACGGTGATTCGACTCAATACTGAAGCAGAGCTTGTGCCGGCGCTGTTGGGTTTGCTGGGGAAGGGATCGACTATGGACCATCGAATCGAGGACCTACATGTGCAATTTTCATCTTAAACGCCCATATGCATGTAGACAGAGATATAGATATAAATATAGGTATAGATATAGATACAGATATAGATAAAATGCAGACATCAAATATCAGATGTATGTATGTATGTATGTATGTATGTATGTATGTATGTATGTATGTATGTATGTATGTATGTATGTATGTATGTATGTATGTATGTATGTATGTGTGTCTGTCTGTCTGTCTGTGTGTCTGTCTGCCTGCCTGTATGTAATGTAATGTAATGTACTGTAATGTAATGTAATGTAATGTACATGTAATGTAATGTAATGAACATGTAATGTAATGTAACGCAATGCAACGTAATGTAATGTAATGTATGTATGCAATGTAATGTAATGTAATGTAAATGTAAATGTAAATGTAAATGTAATGTATGTATGTATAATATTGTAGAAGACGTTGAAAAAATGAAGACGTGCCAACCTGGACAACTCGGCAAAACAACAACCATCACCAGCATCTCCTAACGACATCTCCCATCCTGCGGTGGTGAAAGCTTCGCTTGCATCTCCTGCTGCTCCCTCTGAAGCCGCTCTAACCAGCCTTGGTACCTGGGGAGCCGTTACTTCATAGCAATTTTGATGTGTAAATCCCTGAACTAAATGTGCATTTCAATGGAATCTTCATCCATGAATTTACTATAAGTGGGGGTTGTCCATTACCATGTTTCATCACCAAAGGGTATCATCGAAGGAAGTTTAGAAGTCAAACTTCCGACAATATGGACAGATGAAAAGCAGAGCAGGGCAGAGGCAGAGAGAAGAGAAAGATTAGAAGAGAGAAGATCGGAAGAGAAAGAGTCAGAAGAAAGAAGCAGATGCGCGAAAAGGTAGGAAAGTCGCGAAACACTGCGTTTTTCCAATGATTTGTGGCTCCGGAGGGTCGAAAAGTAGGCTCACTAAAGCGGCGGGTGCGGAGCCAGCTGGCCAGATGAGAGATGAAAATTTGCACGCCGTTGTGGCGCGAAGCACATTTTGAAGTCAAAATGTACAAAACACCTCAGTGTCGGACGACTTTTGGAAGTTGAGATGTCGAAAAAGTGCACGCCGTTGTGGCGCGAAGCACATTTTGAAGTCAAAATGTACAAAACACCTCAGTGTCGGACGACTTTTGGAAGCTGAGATGTCGAAAAAGTGCACGCCGTTGTGGCGCGAAGCACATTTTGAAGTCAAAATGTACAAAACACCTCAGTGTCGGACGGCTTTTGGAAGTTGAGATGTCGAAAAAGTGCACGCCGTTGTGGCGCGAAGCACATTTCCAAGTCAAAATGTACAAAACACCACATGTTCGCGCCACTTTTGGAGGTTCGGATGTTGAAAAAGTGCACGCCTTTCTGGCGCGAAGCACACTTCCAAGTCAAAATGTACAAAACACCACATGTTCGCGCCACTTTTGGAGGTTCGGATGTTGAAAAAGTGCACGCCGTTGTGGCGCGAAGCACATTTCGAAGTGAAAATGTACAAAACACTAGGGGTTCGGACCACTTTTGGAGGTTCAGATGTCGCTTCGCCGCTTCTCTTCACTGCACTACACTACGTTACATTACACCCCACTCCACTATACGACACTACATTACACTACACTACACTCCACAACACTACAACTACAACTACACAACTAGACTACACTCCACTACACTCCACTACATTAAAGTTCACTACACTACATTACACTACACTACGCTCCACTACACTACACTACATTAAATTACACTACACTCCACTACACTACATTACACTACACTACGCTCCACAACACTACAACTACAACTACACTCCACTACACTCCACTACACTCCACTACACTCCACTACACTAAATTACACTACACTACACTACATTACCCTACACTACACTCCATTACACTACACTACACTACATTACACTACACTACCTTCCACTACACTTCACTACATTACACTACACTACACTCCACTACAATACAACTACAACTACGGCTACACAACTACACTCCACTACACGAAATTACACTACACTACATTACACTACACTACACTACATTCCACTACACTCCACTACACTACACTACATTACACTGCACTACAATACCCTGAATGACACTGCACCACAGATAGACAGGTAGACAGATAGACAGATAGATAGATAGACAGGTAGACAGCTAGACAGATAGACAGATGAAAGAGAGATAGATAGATAGATAGATAGAAAGATAGATAGATAGATAGATCGGTAGGTAGATAGATAGATAGATTGGGTAATTAGATGAAAGAGAGAGAGAGAGATAGATAGACCGATAGATAGATAGATACATAGAAAATAGATAGGTAGGTAGGTAGATAGTTAGAGAAAGAGATAGAAAGAGTGAGAGAGATCAAGCACCTTTCAGTCCATCAGTGGCTTCGCTCTGCCATCCCTGATTCACCAACCTCTCCTATAGGTTTCCTATTGTTGAAACTTCCGCCACCGCCTTGTGCGGCACTACTGGTAAACAAAGTGATTTTGGTGATACCCACTCTTGAGACGTTCCCATACACATATGCATGCATATACATCATGGCTGTGGTTCATACA
This sequence comes from Cladocopium goreaui, assembly GCA_947184155.2. Lineage (NCBI taxonomy): Eukaryota > Dinophyceae > Suessiales > Symbiodiniaceae > Cladocopium > Cladocopium goreaui. The sequence goes on from CAMXCT020003835.1 coordinate 116,707, forward strand.
CTCAAAATTATCGAGGCCCCGTTGCAGTGAGAAGTGAGACATAGCATTTTCATGCATTTTCCACTAATTCCATCTTCCAACAAATGGTCGGCATAGAAAAACTCATGGAGTTGCACCTTGAAAAAGATTGTTTGGCACTTTCACAAACCCATCCCCAAGACATGGGGATCATCTTTTGGAGGATAATCAAACAAAACAGCAGAAAGACAAAATTACTTTACTTCGAGTGATCACCACGGTGGCATTGCAAGGCATCTATTCTGACATATATTTTGTTACTCATCATCGAAGGAAGTTTAGAAGTCAAACTTCCGACAATATGGACAGATGAAAAGCAGAGCAGGGCAGAGGCAGAGAGAAGAGAAAGATTAGAAGAGAGAAGATCAGAAGAGAAAGAGTCAGAAGAAAGAAGATGCAGATGCGCGAAAAGGTAGGAAAGTCGCGAGATACTGTGTTTTTCCGATGATTTGTGGCTCCGGAGGGTCGAAAAGTAGGCTCGCTAAAGCGGCAGGTGCGGAGCCAGCTGGCCAGATGAGAGATGAAAATTTGCACGCAGTTGTGGCGCGAAGCACATTTCGAAGTCAAAATGTACAAAACACACCATGCTCGGACCACTTTTGGAAGTTGAGATGTTGAAAAAGTGCACGCCGTTGTGGCGCGAAGCACATTTTGAAGTCAAAATGTACAAAGCACACCAGCGTCGGAACACTTTTGGAAGTTGAGATGTCGAAAAAGTGCACGCCGTTGTGGCGCGAAGCACATTTCCAAGTCAAAATGTACAAAACACCACATGTTCGCACCACTTTTGGAAGTTCGGATGTTGAAAAAGTTCACGCCGTTGTGGCGCGAAGCACATTTCCAAGTCAAAATGTACAAAACACCACATGTTCGCGCCACTTTTGGAGGTTCGGATGTTGAAAAAGTGCACGCCGTTGTGGCGCGAAGCACATTTCCAAGTCAAAATGTACAAAACACTAGGGGTTCGGACCACTTTTGGAGGTTCAGATGTCGCTTCGCTTCGCTTCGCTTCACCAGATTACACTACACTCCACTACACTATATTACACTACACTACACACTACACTACAACTACAACTACACACTACACTCCACTACACTAAATTACACTACACTACACTACATTACGCTACACTACACTCCACTACACTACACTACATTACACTACACTACACTACATTACACTACACTACACTACCTTCCACTACACTTCACTACACTCCACTACAGTACACTCCACTACACTACAACTACACAACTACACGCCACTACACTCCACTACACTCCACTACACTAAATTACACTACACTACACTACATTACACTACACTCCACTACACTACATTGCACTACACTACACTACACTACCTTCCACTACACTTCACTACATTACACTACACTCCACTACACTACAACTACAACTACAACTACACAACTACACAACTACACTCCACTACACTCCACTCCACTAAATTACACTATACTACACTACATTACACTACACTCCACTACACTACACTACACTCCACCACACTAAATCACACTACACTTCACTACATTACACTACACTACACTCCACTACACTACACCACTACACTACACTACCTTCGACTGCACTTCACTACATTACACTACACCCCACTACACTACAACTACAACTACAACTACAACTACAACTACAACTACAACTACACAACTACACTCCACTACGCTATATTACACTACACTAAATTACACTACACTAAATTACACTATACTACACTACATTACACTACACTACACTACATTCCACTACACTCCACTACACCACACTACATTACACTACATTACACTCAATGACACTGCACTACAGATAGACAGGTAGACAGATAGATAGATAGATAGATAAAAAGATAAAAAGATAAAAAGATAGCTAGGTAGGCTAGGTAGGTAGGTAGGTACATAGTCAGAGAAAGAGAGAGAAATAGTGAGAGAGATCAATCACCTTTCGTTCCATCAGGGGCTTCGCTCTGCCATCCCTGATTCACAACAACCAACCTCTCCTATAGGTTTCCTATTTTTGAAACTTCCGCCACCGCCTTGTGCGGTACTACTGGTACATGTTCACCAGTTCACAAGGGAAACATTATCAACATTTCAGCCACCGGAAGAGTTGCACCTTTGTTAAAAGCTAGAGACCCTCACCTGGCAGGTTGGGAACAATGTCAAAGGTGAAATCCTCATGTTTGCCAGCTATGTCTCCATTTTTGATCAAATTCTCATTTTCGAAGCATTTCGAAGCTTGACACTACCCAAATACTTTGATGGAACACCATGGAAAACCCACACCTACCGAGAATCAGTTGGTCCCTCGCTCCCTCGGCTCCTCCCAACACCCACATCCCCGGGTTCGGCGCACAGGGCAACACAACAGAAGCCGGCATAGACCGTCAACAGGATCGCCATGAGAATGTAGTTTCCTGGCCACTGCCACTGCATCTGGGATAGCATTGGGAGATATTGCATGGGAGTATACAACTATATTACGGGGCATGAATATGGATGAATACTCGGTAAACCATTTGGAGATGGGCCGAAACAAATGCTCGCATGATATCATGTCAATATTGAAGATCCACCTTGGGATGGATACTGGCGATGATATTGTTCAGTTCATCCTGGTCGCTCTGTCTGAAGATATTGGGGAAACACAAAAATCCAAAAATCCGACGGTATGGAAAAAGATTCCATTTCTGCACAAACCCAGTACTTGTACCCTGGTTTTTACATGAAACATAGCTCCCCATCTCCGATAGTCCCATAGGTGGCACGACACATCCTCAAAAGGTGTTCCTGGTTCCTTGTCATGGGGAATTCTGGATTCAGAAATGGCTGCCATGTAAGATCTGAATGATGGCCGAGTAGGGCCTCTACCCACAAGCTACCTTCAGGGTCTCACCCGAGCAGGGTGAAAAATCTCTATCCCGGAGACCAGAATGGAGTGCCGAGCTAATGAGGAGGACTCAGTCAAGAAATCGCCGGTTTTTCCTCTATTATATTGTACTATATATTATATGTGCACAGCTTCTCCCAATCCGGTCTGTTGTTGGTTTTATAATTGTATAACGTTTATAATACCATATGTGTTGTTGGCTTTACATGCAGCATACCTAATCTCTATTGACAAACGTTCTTCTGAAACATGCTCTCAATCCAACATGGCTGGAAAATCCACTGTGCAAATAGTTTTCCATGTTTTCCTATTCAATAACAAAGATTTTCCAAGCGGCCATGTAGATTATCAGAAGGCATATCCAGTTCACACTTTGAGGCGTACTGCGCCTCACAATAAGACACTGCAGGCATCGATAAACGTTCTAACATTCCCATCTCTTCTGATCTTTGATTGTTCCCTTCAAGCCTGCTTTTGGCATGGTTTACGGAATAAACATCAATAAACATCACTAACATTCTGATGCTTACTCGGATGTGCATCCGAGATCATCGGAGTGGCTGATCATCATTGATCATCCATATATATATAATATACAATTATATATATATAATATATACAATTTTATATATATAATATACAATTGTATATATATATATGTATGTATAACTCGGGATATCCCAAACTGGAATTATGTAGCCGCGATCGCCTATGATCCCAGGCCCACCCAAGCAGTAAGGTCAGAAAATGAGGTGGCCCAAGAATATATCCTGATTTTATTGTCACCCTTTCCCCTCCTAAATCTGCACAAACCCGCCTTCCCAGTATGTTGTTGTTTTCTTCCTACGGAGCGCGCAGAGATGGGGAGCTTTTGGAAATGTAATCTGGTAGATAATGAAAGACCCAAGCCATGGCTGACCTTAGACAACCCTTCAGATATTGATAAATAGGGGTTTGTTCTTGCATATCCCAAAACAAAACCGTTTGAAATGGATGAAGAAAAATACTATTTAAAAAAAATCAACCACCAAGGTCTCTATTCCAGAATCAACTGATGTTTTTGTCTGTCCATATTTGCAGCCTTCGTTTTGCAATATATGCAGCTCCCTTGTGCGTCACTGTCCTGATGCCTTTCTGAAAGGGTTACGAGTTGGATTAACAGCAGACTGGTTCACGGCATTGGTTTCCCTTTTGATCTTTTATTATTCATAAATCCCAGTTCTGATTTCTCCGTGTCATTGTCTTCTCATTTCTATTGGTTCATAGCCGTTTCCATGTCTGTTGTCAGTAGACCCAACTTTGGTCTTATCCCAGTGCGAAGTGGGTTGCTTGCATTTCCTCAATGAGAGATTATGTATCATCTCAAATAATAGGAAATGAATCGGAATCATCAGCCATCCTGGATGTAGCTCTCCGAGATTTCCAGCCCGAAACGATTCCAGCCCGCCTCCCTCCACGCAACTTCGTCGAAACCACTCGCATGTCAGCAACCTTGGTCGCCTCAGCTGATCTTTCAAACCCAGTGGGTTGTAGGTGGTCAACTACAGTTGGAGCTGCTAATGAGTTCCTAAGTACGTTTGGCAATCCTAGTGAAAACATGTGAAAACCAGGCGTACACACCAGTTTCTATATGTTCCTATGTTTGTTGGTCAAAATCACAATTTTGCCGCAAATCTATACTGGTTGAGTTCACCAACCTTGCCTTGAGTCATGTACATGTACCTATTCATACAATATACATCTATACATGATCTACACCATATCATAATGATGTATTAATAATATATATATATATTATATTATATTATATGATATAATATTATATAATATTATATTATATTATATGTAAAGATGTCATCTATGAATACATATACACATATATATATATACACATATAATATTTGCAGATATATAGATCGTAGAATATTCGAAGGAAGTTTAGAAGTCAAACTTCCGACAATATGGACAGATGAAAAGCAGAGCAGGGAAGAGGCAGAAAGAAGAGAAAGATCAGAAGAAAGAAGAGTAGAAGAGAAAGAGTCAGAATCTCAGAAGAAAGAAGATGCAGATGCGCGAAAAGGTAGGAAAGTCGCGAAACACTGTGTTTTTCCAACGATTTGGGGCTCCGGAGGGTCGAAAAGTAGGCCCGCTAAAGCGGTGGGTGCGGAGCCAGCTCGCCAGATGAGAGATGAAAAATTGCACGCCGTTGTGGCGCGAAGCACATTTCCAAGTGAAAATGTACAAAACACACCAGCTCCGGACCACTTTTGGCACTTGAGATGTCGAAAAAGTGCACGCCGTTGTGGCGCGAAGCACATTTCCAAGTGAAAATGTACAAAACACTAGGGGTTCGGACCACTTTAGGTTGAGATGTCGAAAAAGTGCACGCCGTTGTGGCGCGAAGCAATTTCCAAGTCAAAATGTTCAAAACACTAGGGGTTCGAACCACTTTTGGAGGTTGAGATGTCGCTTCGCTTCGCTTCCGGTCACCACACTACACTATACACTCCCACTACACTACACTACACTATACACTCCACTACACTACACTACATTACACTACACTATACACTCCACTACACTACTACACTACACTACAGTACATTACACTACACTCCACAACACTACAACTACAACTACAGAACTACAGAACTACACTCCACTACACTCCACTACACTCCACTACACTACACTACACTACACCACGTTACACTACACTCCACTACACTACACTACATTACACTACACTATACACTCCACTACACTACATTACACTACACTATACACTCCACTACACTACAGTACATTACACTACACTAGACTCCACAACACTACAGCCACAACTACAGAACTACACAACTACACTCCACTACGCTCCACTACACAACACTATACTCCACTACACTAAATTACACTACACTACACAACAGTACACTACACTACACTACATTCCACTACACAGCACTACACTACACTACATTACACTACACTACATTACACTGAATGACACTGCACCACAGATAGACAGGTAGACAGATAGACAGATAGATAGATAGATAGACAGATAGACAGGTAGACAGCTAGACAGCTAGACAGATAGACAGATGAAAGAGAGATAGATAGATAGATAGATAGATAGATCGATCGATAGATAGATAGATAGACAGATAGACAGGTAGACAGCTAGACAGCTAGACAGATAGACAGATGAAAGAGAGATAGATAGATAGATAGATAGACAGACAGATAGATAGATAGATAGATTCGGTAATTAGATGAGAGAGAGAGAGAGAGCGAGAGAGATATATAGATAGATCGATCGATCGATAGATAGATAGATAGATAGGTAGGTAGGTGGGTAGATAGTCAGAGAAAGAGAGAGAAAGAGAGAGAAAGAGAGGAGACCTCAAGCACCTTTCGGTCCATCAGTGGCTTCGCCCTGCCATCCCTGAATCACAACAACCAACCTCTCCTATTAGGTTTCCTATTTTTGAAACTTCCGCCACCGCTTTGTGCGGTACTACTGGTATACGGGCAACGGTATCTCCCCATAGCTACCTGGTCCAAGTCGTCAAGCCGAGCCATCCCAGCCTGGTCCATGATGCGACCATAGGCAGCTTCGGCTTCTGAAAGGACGGGGCCACGGATCGGTGGATCGGCCAGAAACCAACAAAATTGGGCCATGGAATTCTGATGAATTCTGGGATCCAGGATGATCCAGGAGATTTTTGATGATTTTGGGATGAGGGATATGCTCTGGACCATTTTGTAACCCTGGACAGTTGGGAAATGTTGGGAAGATCTGATGAAATGGTCCGGCTATGGAAGTCCATTGCCAGGTTAGTTTACCGGCTGTCGCGCCAAAACATGCCAAAACTTTGGATGTCAAGGACAGACTACCTTTGGAACAGACTGCGACGGGTGTGGGTTCCCTAGGATTCGCCCCGGTTCAACCTATGTGTAATCTGGGCTGAAATGGGCTCAAAGTTTCATGAAGGTTCGGGGAGCAAATGACCAACTTTTGGAGTCTTCCGCGGGAACCGAGTGCCATTCATACATATTACTGTAAGTCATCTTCAGAAATATTAGGCTGTAGGTTCTACACGCAACCTTCGACAGGCTTGGGCAGTTCCTTTGAAGTCCTCCCCCCCTAGTGGAAAATGCTTACACCCTGGAAATTGAACCAGGGAAAGTCAAAAACGACAAAGATAATTCGGAAATTCATCTTCCACGTCCCCATCTTTGTGGGGGCCCATGTTACTTTCCAAATCATTCCAAATGCCTGAGCCTGCTCAGCCTTAGTATTCCAGCTTGCTTTTGGCTCAATTGTAGTACCATATACTCAAACAATCTCAAACATACTCAAACAGTATATTCTTCGCATTCTTGGTTGTGAACCCCAGTAAGTGAGTAGCTCATACCCTGTAATCCCTGCCCCCCATATTGAACACAGTCTTGAAACCCCAGTTTGATATCGGATCCATCAATTTTGGGGGGCCCAAGTCGGAATGATGTTACAGTATGTTACACTATATTTCACTATATTTCACTATGTTACACTTGCCAGTACCAGTAGGGTATGGCGCTGCCAGAACCCACAATATGCCAATATCATCAATATCATCCAATACAGGGAAGCGACAATGTCACGCCTAAGTCATGGCTAGCATGTTTTTGAATGGCATTTACCATTGTAAACGCTGTATCGAAGAAGTCATGCCTAAGTCCACAACCTGGAATTCTGCATGCTAATAGTGATCAGCTACGTGATCTCATAAGAAAACGGGTTACATATCCAAACTCCAGAGTTCCATAGAGTTCCTATGCGTTCTTTCTAAAGGCACGACTTTTGCGAAACACACTTCCCCAAGGCACAACGATTTTTTCCTAAAACAGGTACGACTTTGTCAGATGCCTGTATCCATCCATTGATTAACAAAAAAACAAAAAACAGAAGATTTGGTCAACGGGGGCTGACCTGACATCCCTGACCTTTCTCCAAGCTGCTTCGGTGGATCTCCTCCACCGCGGGCGGCAACGGTTCCAGCGGCGCGCCCGCTGCAGCCTCAACTGCCACACCCGCAGCCACTTCGTCCGGAGAGGCGTCGCCAGTGATGGTGATGGCCGCACCAGGGCCAACTCCTGGAACGATCCACAGCAACTGGGACTTGTTATAGGAAAAATGATGGGAAAATGATGGAAAAATGCGGGTTTTGATTTAGACCGAGAAACTCTAGAGTGACCTTCTCTGCAAGTTTACATCTGAATTGCATGAGTGTTGCATGAAGCTACCATCTAGTTGCAAAGATGATCAAAGATGATCGAAGTGCATCATATCGCCAGTTTGGGGCCACAAATGTGGGTTGTCAATTTTGGGGTTGGATACGTTTGACGCTTTTGAGCTGAGCCATGCCCACATCAGGAAGATACTAATAGATACTAGCTCGTTCAGAGATCTGTTCCCGGCTCAACGCTGTGAATCCCACGCTAAGCGGCTGCTGAACTCCCTATGTTTGGTGCTGAAATCCTGAGTCCGCCTTCTGAGATTCTTGTTTGCGGGTCCTGAAGTACAACTCTTGGCTCCACTGGTGGCCTGAACACGTCACGTGGAATGGCCAGGGGTGGACATTACTCCAGGGAAAACCTCGGTGGGTTGAGAGAAGGTTCAAAATAGGATACTGAAGTGATAGAACTGGGTGGCGTTCTACTGGAATGAGCATAGTCTGTGGCCTCAAATTAGCGACCGTGACCTTTGCCAGGACAATTTTGCAACGATTCAGCATCCCACGCTGAAACGACGCGAGAACCCGCAAATGCGATCAAATTCAGGGGCTTTGAACACCAAATCAGAAATGGTCTAAAATGGTCTAAATACCTTCATTTCACCAGGAACCGCAGTGCATGGCCATGCATGGCCTTTGGATCAGGTTGGTCCATCAGCGTTGCTGATTTGCCCATGAGCCAGCACCTCAGCATGGGTCAAAGGCCCGCAGAACGGGCGAAAACATGACGAAAACTATTGGTATTTGTGGCCATTGTGGGCATAGCGTAAGTACAGCATGCTACAGCATTATACAGCATTCTAACTGGCATGGTATCATATGGTTGTTGCTGATTCTTCAAAAAATGTATTGTACATATCCATGTGCTAGATGGTGCCAGTAGGTACCAGCCTCTTTCGATCCTTGATCGATCTACATCATTGATCATTGGTTTTTTGGCCCCCCAATTGAGGTGTGAGTACCATGGACATGAGCACCGGGGTCGGCAGAATCATCAACACATATCAACACCATTCTTCCATTACAATTCGATACAAGTCGGGAGTCCAATCAACGGAGAAATAAATCCCTTAAAACTTAGAAATCTTAGAAATCCTGGAAACTTGCCCTTTAACCCGGGACGGACATCACTGGAATGGTACCGGACTGCTGGTGATTCATTCACAATGGGGGTGCGTGTCTTCAATGAACAATTTGCAGAAACGTTCGTTTCATCACCAGGGATTGCATCATCAAGCATCAAAACATCTACATACATTATGTATCATGATGTAATGATGTATCTTTGTGACAAAAAAAACATGTCCTCAACTTGCGGGACATCAAGAAATTGCACCTCATCCAGGCCCAAACCCAATGCCATCGCCATGCCACATGTGCGAGTTGTTGTAGTGCGTGAAGAACTCGCCTGGTGCCACGTGATGTCACTCCGCTGGGGCTGTGAGTAACCCAGGGAATCCACACGTCAAGCCGGTGGTGAGGCAACATAGACCGACAAACGGGCGAAGCATGGGAGAAACAGTTTTGAACCGTGCCATATCGTACCATACTTATACCCGAACTTGTACCCTGGGCAAAAGAGCCTGTCCAAAGTGACAAACTGGCAATAACTAGAGAAGTTGTTGTGTGCATAGTCCTATGCGCATATATCATATTTATCATATTTTATCATTATGTATTTATTATTTGCCAACAAACTGGTAGTTTCGGTAGTAGCATCTCCTTTCAAAATGGACCAACTGGGATCAACTGAGCGAGTGTTTTCAGGAGAGAAGCATTTTGGCAATGACTGCGAAAGTAGTCTGCCTCTACTGCACCGTAGCCTACCGCATCCATAATACGAGTATATGATATAGTATCTGACAATAATGTACCTGATAAAATTACATAAACATCCTCCGTGGCATTTGGTCTCTACATGTGCCAAGCTAGGAAAATCTGGACCAGTAAGAAGTTTGGACAAATAAATTGTTGGGTCATCCAACTGAGAAACATGGTTTTCAGTTTCTGAAATCTACATGATTCTACATGGCTATGTGGATCATTGTGGATCAAAATCTGGATGAAAATCCAAGTAACTAAGTAATGTTTTTCCCATGTTTTTTCCTGGGAATTCTCTTCATCCCGTGTTGGGGACTCCGAATTCGGACGCTCGAAATACCAATCGTCTCCATCGTTTCGTCTACCCAACAGGGCAGCTGAGACACAGGTTGGTTCAAGCTGACACGCCTCGCAGGGAGGGGTCGCAGTGCTGATGCATAAGTCATGTTGCCATGATTTCTCTCCACCATTTCGGTGGTTGGTCACAGCAAAGGTAGATAGAATATCAAAGAATATCATGTTTATGATTTATGATTCTTATTTGATTTTTTCATAATCACCGAATTGCTCGTTGGCTGAGTCTCCCAAAACTACCCGTTTAGGGGTCTTGATAGATTTACCCAGCCCTCCGCTCCGATTAGGGCATGGGTCACTGGGTCACATGGTCAAATGATCAATAAAACAAACCTTTGCCGCCTCGCAGACAGCAGATCTAAGATTATCTGAAATTTATACCCATCTATCCAACCTGCCCAGTTCTATAAGTTTGTATCAATTACATTCAATGATACTATCCCGGTTTTGATGGTTTTAACCTGCTTTAACAATCTTTAACACCACATTTCTAAGTGTCACCAACCTGTGTTGCGCTGCCTTTGCCCTTGGCTTGGCAAACCTTCTCCCCCCGATCTCCTTCTGGCAACTTGTGGCATCCAGCTCACGACCACTGGGTGATGTCACTTTCATGTCCTCAGATGGAATGGCCACATATGGCCACAGGTCGAAACCCTGGGAGGGCGATCAGCAAGGCTGGATCTTCATCCCGCGAACAGCAACGGGGTATGGCGTCATAGGCATTGACTTATCCCCACCAGGTCCAGCCACGACAATGGCCAGAAAATGTGGAAGAACCGATTTTTTTTTAAAGAAAACTGATACCTTCATACTGCTGGGGCAACTGCTGATGAACATGATGATTATTATGATTATGATGATGATGATGATGATCATGATGATGATCATGAAGATGATGATCATGAAGATGATGATCATGAAGATGATGATCATGATGATCATGAAGATGATGATCATGACGATGATGATCATGACGATGATGATCATGAAGATGATGATCATGATGATGATGATCAGGAAGATGATGATCATGAAGATGATGATCATGAAAATGATCATGAAGATGATGATGAAGATGATGATCATGAAGAAGAAGATGAAGAAGATGATGATGATGATGATGATGATAATGATGACGATGATGATGATGATGATGATGATGATGAGGATGAGGATGAGGATGAGGAGGATGAGGATGATGAGGAGGATGATGAGGATGACGAGGATGATGATGAGGATGAGGATGATGAGGATGATGAGGATGATGCGGATGATGAGGATGATGCGGATGATGAGGTGGATGAAGTGAGACTGATGCGGATGGTGCTGATCATGGTGCTGGTCATCCTGATGATGGCTGTCGGCAAACAGGATGGGCCAATCGCGCCGGGCATCGGTGTAGCCACGGCCGTCGAATGCACATGGCGGTGCTCGGGCAGCTCCTGTCCAAGATGTCCAAAAAGTCGCGTCAGGAGGCTGAAGGTCTCTTCCAATGTTAGGGGGTAACATACGAAAACCACAGGACGATCTAAAACCGGGCCAAATTCAGCGATCAAGCTGTCCGATTTGGTGATCTCTGATTTTGAGTCATGCCAATCGATACCATGTCACTCAGTCCACTTTCACTTCCACCCTCCCACAGCCTTGGACTGACACCATTGACAGCACCAGAAAAGCAAACATGACTGGGAGCGAATCGCGGACGGATTTCGGATGTTTTGACTTGAAGACCAAAAACAGCTGCAGCCCACGCCGGTTTTCATGATTAAACCATGTCCGGCCTGGTCCCCGAGGCAGAAGGGTACTGGTCAAAATTGTCCACCACTGAGTGCAGGATCAGGGATTCTAGCAATCACCACTAAGCTTCCCGGTATCCAATTTTGCGTGATCGGATCGAGCTGGGTTACGTCATGTTACGTTCCCATTTTCGTCATGGTCAGAACTTCAATTTTATCTACAGCGCGCAGTGGCTCTGCACCACGAATTGGCGTTTAAAAATGAGGTAGTGTCAGGCAGCTAGCCATGGCCTCAAAGCAACTGGGGCACTGGGCGGCCGGAAGCATTCCAGGGTGACCGTCCCGATCGTCCCATGGGAAATAGGCTTACAATTATTTGCAATTTGTGACCCATGGGCGTTGTACAATATGTATTTGATTGTAACGCAATACACGGCAACGCAACGCAATGCAACCCAGTGCAATGGAATCAATGGAACAACATGGAAATGTAATGTACTGTACTGCACTGTACTGTAACGTAACGTAATGCAATGTGTATCTGAAGGTGATGTTACGGCCAAACACCTTGTCTTGCCCGCGCCTGTTGGCCCGCCTTCGTATAAGCTGAAAACGTGGTTATTTTATGTTATTTTAGCACTATGGTCTATGGTTAACTTGATGTTCTAGATAAGAACGCACAGCATAGGGACCTGCGCGGGTTCGTTCCACATCATCATCATCATCATCATCATCATCATCATCATCATCATCATCATCATCATCATCCTCATCATCCTCATCAACATCATCAACAACAACACAACAACAACATCCACATTATCTAAGATGGTCATCATGATCATCATGATCGTCAAGATCATCATGATGATCATCATGATCATCATAATCATCGTCATCATCATCATCATCATCATCAACATCAATAAATATCTTCAATGAATCTAGAAGTTTACTGGGGGTGGGAGAATTAAACCTTTATTGAAGATCTTCAATGAATGTAGAAGTTTACCGTGGGTGGGAGAATTTTAACACTTATTGAAGATCTTCAATGCATGTAGAAGTTTACGGGGGTGGAAGAATAAAACCCTTGTTGAAGATTTTCAATGACTGTAGAAGTTTACCGGGGGTGGGAGAATTTAACCCTTATTGAAGATGTTCAATGAATGTAAAGTTTAACGGGGGTGGGACTTTTATATTCCCTAATACCTTTGTTGATCTTCCCAAGACAAGAAGTGTGTGGGCGAAACGGGGTGTTTGCGCATAATGTTACCCAACGTTGCATAACATAGCCTGACATTACATAATGTAAGGTAATGTGCAATGCAACGCCTGCAACGCACTGCAACTCAGTGTAATGCAATATGCAATAAAATGCAATGCAGTGCAATGTAACTGTAATGTAATGCACTGATATCGAATGTAGGTAGTCGTAACGTAATGTACAGTAATGACCATGTAATGACCATGTAATGACCATGTAATGACCATTGTGCATCGGACCTCCACCTCCTGTGCCAAGCTCTGGGACTCTGCCAGAGCGAATGCCAGAAATGAAGAAACTATGTCACATATAGATACATATAATATTAGTAATTATTATATATATATACGTATGTATTATGTCACTAATTATGTCACGTACAATTTGCATCAATTATGTGCGTCATAGTTGGGATTGAGACATTCAAACTATCAAGGCCTTTTGCACTGGGAAATGAAATACATTGAAATACCATGTTCGACTAATTCCAGCAAATCGTAAACCTAGAGAGATGTGTGACTGCGTCGCCATTGAAAAATATGGTTTGGTGCGTTAACCACCCCCCGAGACATGGGCACCAGTAAGGTGAGGGATAATGTTCCCTTCACTTCACATTCACTAAAATATGTGTGACGTGAGGATCATCCTCCCTTTTTTTGATGTGGACACTCATTCACAAAATATCAGAAAACATCAGCAAGACACAAAGGTGAAATCCAGAGACTTTTTGTTGAGAGCCCCATGTTTTGAAAGCTTAAAGCCACTAGATGCCACTAGAATCACACGAATATGTTGCTGGAAAACACACTGTGAATCCCTTGGTCTCTTGGCGCCAAAAGGCCACTAACGACCGAGGCGCGGGGCAACACAGGTCATGACAGCCGCCAGTGCTATCAAAATCAAGATGTAGAAAGAAGATGAAAGAAGTATCCTGGCCACAGGATCTGGGGTATGGGGATCTATTGATGCGTGGAATGGGAATAGAATGGGGATGAATACTCGGTGTCAACCCAGGACATAGAGATATCGTGGGGACATCATGTCAATGGAAGATCCAACATGGGATGGATACTGGATGATATTGGCGATGATATTGGTCAGTTCATCCAGGTTCTGTCTGAACCAGGACAAACCATGGTTTAGAATTTTGGAACAGCATTTTCCCATATTTTCCCTATATTCCGCCCCACAGCCTTGCATTGACACCACTGACAGCACGAGAAAGGCCAAGCGTCATGTTTGCAGTCGAAGTCTATGTGCTTGGCGCAATTTCAGAGATCAAGCCGTCCGATTTGGTGATCAATGATTTTGAGTCATGCCGATCGATGCCATGTCACTCAGTCTACTTTCACTTCCACAGTCCACAGCCTTGCACTGACACAACTGACAGCACCGAAACGGCCACGCACGTAGTGCTTGGCCGTTGTGGCGCTGTCAGTGGTGTCAGTGCAAGGCTGCAAATCCCGGAAGGATTTCGAATTTCTTCACTTTTTGAACCAAAAACAGCTGCAGCCCGCGCCGGTTTTCATGATTAAACCATGTCCGATCTTGCCCCGCTAGGCAGAAGGGTACTGGTCAAAATTGTCCACCACTGAGCACAGGATCAGGGATTTTAGCAATCACCACTAAGCTTCCCGGTATCCAATTTTGCGTGATCGGATCGAGCTGGGTTACGTCCCCATTTTTCCGTCGTGGTCAGAACTCCAATTTTTGATGCTCAAGTTTGGAGGCCTTCTGTTGACACATAGTTAGCACATGTTCTAGGTTGCTTCATTATCTCACAAGGTCTGAAGGCGCACGAACAACATATCCAGCAGATTCAGCTCTTTAAATGCAGCACGTACTGGTCATAAGTGTTCCTACCAGGTGCTATACGCGATGCTAACAATATAACCTGCAAGTGCTAATGCACATGGTTCGCCCTATGAGGACGGCTCAAAGCACTTATGAACTAATTATATAATATTGTCATGGTAAGACGTACTCAAGTTGTGCCTAGTCTCAACCAATTGTTTCCCCATCGAGTTTGCAACTGCATGGGGCGGCCGTTTGGGTTCTGGCTGCTGTGGCCCCGATTCTGCGTCATTCAGTTTCACGGTCATTGAACATAGAAATCATGGCCATAGGCTGAGGCAGCCAAGTCACATTGTGATGAAAAAGATTGCGCAAGGTTCAACACAGAAATTCAAGCTGAAGAAATCACCGTAATTTGGCATGCCCCGTACTGCTGATTCGTCAATTCTCCCATCTCAGAGCTGCGCCATCCATTTTCCAGTATTTACACTGACTTGCTCTCAGCTAGGCAGAAGGATATGGGTCAACACTGTCCACCACAGACTTTGGGGATTTTGGCATGCACCGTTTAGGTTTCGCGGTAGCCTTTCCTGATAAGAGAGTAATAATTAATTGTTGTATCCTCCTTTTTGTTGTGGTCAACCCCCCATTTTTGATGCTCAAATTTGGGGGTGCCTAGCGTTGACCCATACTTAGAAGATCTTCTACAGCAAGCAGCGGTTCAGTTTGCACCACGAATTCTCGTTGAAATTTGTAATACAGCCGCGTCAGGCACACAGCCGGCGACGGCCTCAAAGGCGCAACTGGGACACTAGGCCCCCGGGGCTGGCGCGATTTGTGCCCCCTTTCACTCATCTGTCTATGTGTATATCTTTCATACGCATAGGTAAGTAGATACATATGTGTTTGACATTTGTATATAAATGTGTGTGTTTGCACTACAACTATACGGTGTAAATTTGCATGTATGAGATAAATTTCATATATGTAGTTACATTACTGTATATAACATTGTGTATGTGTATGTATGTAAATGACTGTAAAATATTGTAAATATACAGTACCTCAGTTGGTAACTTGCCAAATCAATCCAAATCAGACTTCCTGACCTCTTTGTAGAAAGTGCAGATTGTATTTGATGTTGAATATAGAACTAGTTCTGGCCGCAGCATCGCCGCAACAGAATTCTCTTGGCCAGCAGATTGCAGCTGCAAGTACACAGAAAACAACTCGCGTATACAGGAGGATATTCCGGACATTGATCAAGAAGAATACTCGAAGTGTAAGAAGAAAAACTCCAAGAGAAACACACCCTGATCAATCTCTTTCTGCCTGCTCATGCCGTGGTTTTACATCCTCAAAACATGACATCATTCACAAAAAAAACACATATTCCTTTCAAGGCGTAAAACGCCAAGATTTTTGAAGTTCAGCCAGATAAACCTTTACTGAACTTTACTGGGTGCCCCGGCACATCCATTTGCCCTCAGGGCTCTTCATGGTTCTCCCCTCCCGTGTATTCGTAATACACCCGCGGAGTCTCTCGCGGCAACGGGAAGAGGGTTCCTTGGATTGGCGAAAAGGAAAATCGAATAAAATCCACACATTCCCTTAGATTGCCCAGTCCCGATGTTCAAACCAAAACTGATATCTTCCTTGCAGGCCCCTGAGATTTAACGAAAATGTTGATCGTTGAAACCAATCATGCACCTGACTCCCCAATGGCAACTCACTAGGGCCACTAGGGCCACTAGGGTGACATTGACATAATAATTACAGTACTGTAATGTACTGTATAATATAATAAAGAAAGCACTGGTGAAACCAATCCACGGGTTGTGGTTGAACTGCCAGAGAATTCCAAATGCTATGCTCGGACTGGCATCGGACTCAGATCCCTCCGAACCCATCTCCAAAACATGGAGATGTCATGTCGAAAACCTGTCGAAAACCAGTAAATCACCTTAAGATTACCTTAAGATACCTTAAGCATATTCAATGTTTACCCCAAGAAGGTAGATTTACCCAAAAATGATGGGCTTTTGAAACCAATCCAAGGTCCAAGGCTCTGGTTACCGTCCGAGCAAAGCATTCGGAAATTCCGAATGCTTTGTTCGGACTGGCACCATCAGACTCCGATCCCGAAGCCATCTCCAAATCCTGGGGATTTGGATGGCTGTAGGGCTCAGTCACATCCCATGACCAGGTTCAATCAGAAACATTATGTGAAATCAGTGGAACCATGGACCATGGCATTTTTGGGGTACGCATGGGCCTCCACGGTGATTCGACTCAATACTGAAGCAGAGCTTGTGCCCGCGCTGTTGGGTTTGCCGGGGAAGGGATCGACTATGTTTGACCATCGAATCGAGGACCTACATGTGCAATTTTCATCTGGCATGGATAGATATAGATATATAGCGAGATATAGATATTGTACAGTAGATTTAGACATCAAATATCATGACATATCAGAAACATATATTATATATAACTATATATACAATATATGTATATATATATATCATATGTTATATATATATATTATATATATAATATAATTATATATATATTATGAAGACATATGAACCTGGACAACTCGGCAAAACAACAACCATCACCAGCATCTCCTAACGACATCTCCCATCCTGCGGTGGTGAAAGCTTCGGTTGTTTCGCTTGCATCTCCTGCTGCTCCCTCTGAATCCGCTCTAACCAGCCTTGCTACCTGGGAAGCCGTTGATTTATGGCAATTTTGATGTGGAAATCCCTGAACATCCCTGAACTAAATGGGGAGTTCAATGGAAAAATCATCCATGAATTTACTATAAGTGGGGGTTTTCCATTACCATGTTGTTTTCCCAGGGGAAATCGAAAACAACATAAACAAGGCGATTTTGGTTATACACACTTCCCATACACGTATGCATATACATCATGGCTGTGGTTCACACACTCAAAATTATCGAGGCCCCGTTGCAGTGAGAAGTGAGCCATAGCATTTTCATGCATTTTCCACTAATTCCATCTTCCAACAAATGGTCGACATAGAAAAACTCATGGAGTTGCACCTTGAAAAAGATTGTTTGGCACTTTCACAAACCCATCCCCAAGACATGGGGATCATCTTTTGGAGGATAATCAAACAAAACAGCAGAAAGACAAAACAATTTCAAAGGTGAAATCCTCATTTTTGCCAGCTATGTCTCCATTTTTGATCAAATTCTCATTTTCGAAGCATTTCGAAGCTTGACACTACCCAAATACTTTGATGGAAAACCATGGGAAACCCACACCTACCGAGAATCAGTTGGTCCCTCGCTCCCTCGGCTCCTCCCAACACCACCATCCCCGGGTTCGGCGCACAGGGCAACACAACAGAAGCCGGCATAGGCCGTCAACAGGATCGCCAGCAGAATGTAGTGTCCTGGCCACTGCCACTGCATCTGGGATAGCATTGGGAGATATTGCATGGGAGTATACAACTATATTACGGGGCATTAATATGGATGAATACTCGGTAAACCATTTGGAGATGGGCCGAAACAAATGCTCGCATGATATCATGTCACTATTGAAGATCCACCCTGGGATGGATACTGGCGCTGCTCGCTCTGTCTGAAAATATTGGGGAAACACAAAAGTCCAAAAATCCGACGGTATAGAAAAAGATTCCATTTCTGCAGAAACCCAGTACTTGTACCCTGGTTTTTTACATGAAACATAGCTCCCCATCTCCGATAGTCCCATAGGTGGCACGACACATCCTCAAAGGGTGTTCCTGGTTCCTTGTCATGGGGAATTTTGGTTTCTGTAGATGAAGTGTAGTTTGTTAGTAATTATTCAGAAATGGCTGCAATGCAAGATCTGAATGATGTTTGGGGTTATACTGTTATACCCAACCACTCCTCACAAAGCTATCTTCTAGGTCTAGGTATCACCCCACAAGGGTCAAAAATATCTTTGTCGACACCAGAATAGAGTGTCAAGCTAATGTGCAGAACTCTATGTTCAAGAAATTGCTGCCGTTTTTTCCCCGTATAGCCAGCAAATCTTCTCAGATTCCAGTCTATTGCTGGTTTTGTACCACGTGTTGTTGGGCTTACATCCAGTGTACGCAATATCTATAAACCCGTTATATATTTTCTGAAGTTTGCCCTCCAGCTATAGGAATTGCATGGAATTGCCACACCCGTGCATTTCCCCTTTAGAATTCAGTTCAGGAGCGCTATTGAACCAATGCATGCATGCATGTAATGCCTGTGGTGCCTCCTGCCCCTTTTCTTTGCAACTACCTCATCACGAGGTGCGACGTGATCTTGACGTTGGGTCATATCTCACGTTGAAATACATTGAAAATTGACTTAGCAACCTCTTGAAGGGCGCCCGGTCAAGTATCAGCAAGCGCAAGGCTTCCGGTTGAACGGATGTCCACATTGTTCACATGTCACTACTTTCAGAAGCAACTGGAAGACTCGCAACCTCAATGAAACGAATCAGAGACGGTGACTTGGCTATGGGTCACGCCAGGAAGCCACAAGAAGATCAGTGTTTTTTAATCAACAACCACTTTGACCGATACTCCGCAATCACCTCAGCATCACATCATGCCAGCATCGAGTTCTTCGGACCATTGGTCCTGCGCCGGAAAATCTGCGCGCTTTGTGGGCATGGCGACTTTCGTGACATCCAGGTTGCCTCGGGTCGCTGACAGCTGCCTGTAAACCTGCGACCGGTCCAGTGGGGCGCCAGGCTGTTACAACATGCTACAGTACAACTTTGGGCCACTCACTTTAAGCATCTTTAAGCTATGCCATGACCTACTTCCTCCAAGTTGCCAAAGACATAGGCAAAGTCTTCCCATTCCATCCAGAACTTGCCGTCGAAGGTCAACTCGTTTTCCTGAAAATCATGACAGGAGCAGGAGCAGAGCGGGAAAAGTTCTCCGCCCAACTCTACAATTCGCGCAAAAAATCGGAGAAGCAAGCAAATCAGCACATGTGCGTCCAGATCATTGACAGATATTG
Source organism: Cladocopium goreaui (assembly GCA_947184155.2). Taxonomy (NCBI): domain Eukaryota; class Dinophyceae; order Suessiales; family Symbiodiniaceae; genus Cladocopium; species Cladocopium goreaui. The sequence goes on from CAMXCT020003835.1 coordinate 136,933, forward strand.
AAAGAGTGGAACCTGAGTGGCAAAGCAGAAACCCCATCCCATCACAATTTCTTCCAAACTCGCCTTTAGTCCTTCTTGGATCTTCGGGTTGGCTGCCCATTCATCAGAACGGTCGCTCCATGGGCCGCCCCACTCATCTTCCCCCCAGGGATTCCGCAACTGCATGAAGCGCATGCCCTCAACCTCCTTGGCCTGGAGAACTGAATACCTGAGATCCCAACACACCACAAGAGACAGCAACAACAAAAGCGAAAAACCTACAACGCTTTCGGCCTGGAGCGGCGCTCGAAGCCCTTCTATCCTTTGCGCCCCAAACAATTGGAACCCTGCCTTGGAACCTTTGGAACCTCTGGAACCTCAAACCTCGATTGAAACCCGAACCCCCCTGAGCACGAAAGTTCCACAGCGAACCCTGCGGAGCGAGGTTCCCAAACTGGCCGACGCCTTCCAGAATGTTGGCGGAACAAGGTTTCAGAATGTTTCAGGAACATGTTTCGCGAGCTTGACCCTTGAACCGGTGGTTTCAACCATGCTTCGCGGACCTTCGCGGCCCCGCCCAGCTTTCTGCTCAACTTCGGCCCGCTCAAACTGACCCACACAGCAACAGAGCAACCGAATAGCTACAAATGCTACAGTTGTTGATGTTAGCTTATGTTCAGTTTGGTCATGGATTTGGTCATTTCGTCTATAGCCGTTTTGCCGTTTAGCTGTTTGAAGCAACCGCTGTCGCCGTAAAGAAAATGCACCCGCCAAGGGCCCCACGCATGCTCCGGCATGATGCCAGAAAGGCGGTCATCGCACACTTTGTTCATCTGCGAGCCCATGAGGAAGTTTGAAGTGTCATACTCCAGGAGCAATTTCCAAACTGACAAAGCAGAAAAGAATGAAAGGACAAGGCGACACCAGGTGACAGGAGGTGATACATTGATTGACACATTGCCCACTTGCACAGCTCAACACATTCAAGAAACATCAATCCGCGTCTGGCAGAAACTACACTATCGAAAAATGGTGTTTGAATCAGCCAAAGTGACACTCTTCCTGATCGATCTGTCCAGATGAAATTATGTCTTGCGCTGGAGTCTCGGGGTCATCATCGCCAAAACGTGGATTGTCAAGGATCTTGCCTGGCTGGGATCCCGAGTTCCGAGAGTATCAATTCCAAAATTTCAAGTTTCGAATACGTAGTTTGCTTAGCAACATCTTCACCTTCAGCGCAACCAAGTTTCTTTCGGTTTTGGTAATGCTCAGTGGCGTCTCTCTGGCCGCCGTCTTCTTTCCGCCTGGCAACTGGTGGCAGTAGAGAAATAATGGATACCAAGTCTGCTCCGAGTACCTTTGCCAGAGTCATCATCCCACCTTAATGAAGCTTTAGATGCCACAGCCTCCTGAAACTAATCCAAACTAATCCTAGAACACTTGCTATCATTCCCGCACACTAGTGATATCTGCCTTTGTAGTACCAGACAAAGCCCTCGTCTGGACCAGCGCCCTCGATCTTTTTGAATCGGATGCAACATCGTGCTCTCTCCACCTCTTGAAAGCGAGCACCTGCCGAGGAAACCACTAAGGACCACCGGCTGTGGAAGTTCTTGGCCAGTCGTTGTCTGCTATGATGACTCGTTACTAGGTGCTACGAGTAACATACTTATTATACAGTCATACAGCATACAAATAGATTATCAACCACCAACCATGCTAAGCTGAGTTCCCTCCCAGCCTTTCTCCAACTTTCCGATCCGTTTGCTTTGACGCTTGTTCTCCTCGCGCACGAAGATGCCTTCCTCTGCTGTGACAACCTGAGCAGGAAAGGACTAGGAGTTTGCAAACTAATTTGGGGTTGTCGGAAAATGGTGATTAAATGGGGATATAATTATGATATAATGATATAACCAATAAAGATGGTGATATACTATAATAGGACCTTTGATAGGATATATATAATTATATAATAGGGATAAAGGGGATATAAATGGGGATGAATTGCGGATACAACGGGGATATAAGGGGAAATTGGGTTTGGTTGATAGGGATTCCCAGCATGGATTTTGATAATCCCCTATATATTGGGTAATAAAGCCGCTATCATAATCATTTTGAACCCTGCTGCGCAATTCAAATTCAAAGCGTTTCCAGGGCCCTGAAGTTTTTCTGTGATCCCACTGAATGTCTCATCCACCTGGCACGCTTTCAGCACATCAGAAACCGCGACTCACTTCCCGATGCCAAAGTGGGGCCAAGGCGCCCAGATCATCGGAAATTCGAATCGTCCCCAAATCTTCACAATGTCGCAGCAGCCAGTCATATGAGCCCAGGCAGTCGTGGCCATGCCGCTTGTCAACTTCGTATAGGATCCACACCTCAATGTGACGACTCAACGGTGGTGTTGTCATGTGGTATCTCTAGGTCATGGGTGAACCTGCACAACATGAATCTGTGGTTTCGTTGGTGGGGAGAAGCGACGTCTATAGTCTATAGTGAACCGCCTTAAAGGGTCATCGTCACTCATCACAACCACGGGTACATTAAACCAAGATGCAACCCAAAAATTGTCTGGAGGTGGATATGGTTTTCTGAGATATGGCCATTCTCAGGTGCCCAAACCCCATGGGTTCGGTTCATTCATGAAAAGGCACAGTTTAGCCATTGCCTTTTCAATCAGCGGCACCATGATCTTGTGGTCTACAACTTTGGCACTCAAGTTTTGGATGGATGTTCGGTTCCATGGCAAGGACGGAACGCGGTCGTCAATCGTGATCACCTTCCATTCCTCACAGGGAAATCCGCAGGTCATTTGTGCAATGACGGCTCAGTCAGTTAATTGATGTTAATTGGCCAATGACCACAGGAACGTTAAAAAAGAAAATGATGGATGTAAACAAGATGAAACATGTATGTGTAGCCACACGCCACACATAGCCACCGCCATGCTAATTGATCACCGCAAATCATCGCCGTGCACAGTTGACGGAGGTCCTGTAACTTGCAATCGAAGAGTTTGATCTCGTACTTCCCATCCTCAGGAATTTCCTGCGCAGACACGTTCGGAACTTGTGCAACTTGTGGTGGAATCTGAAGAATGTCCAAAAAATAGCAAAATATACAATAAACAATATAAATATATATATATTTATAATTATATATATACATATTTATAATCATATACATATATATATATATATTTATAATTATATATATAATTAAATATATATAATTAAATATACTCCCAACAATCCCAGTCATGAATTTTTGGGTTTGGGCTTTTCCACCAATGGTTTTCCGAGAAACTCGGCTCCTGCGTCACAAAGAGATGATCTTTGAAGAAGTTGGGGAACTCAGCCACGCAAGAAATGGCGCACAGCAGCCAGCAATCCCCTGCAACGAACTGGGACAATTGCCAGTAAAACCAGGGCTGATCACATGTACATATATATATATATATAGGGCAAAGGCTGGGGGTTCCCCGGAAGCCAATTGCAATTTATTTGTATGGATCTGCAAAATGTTGATTTTACACTGTATTTTACAGTGTTTTTGCCTTTCCTTCAAAGTGTTCCATCAGTGAAAGTATCAATGTCAGCGCGGATAAACTCGGAGTTTGTCCGCGCAGAAAATTACATCTTCCATGGATGGCCAAACATGTGTGCAACATTTTTCCCATTGGAATTGCGGTTTCATGCATGTTTTGAGTTTTTGTTGATAAGTACAAAATGTCATAATTCACTGGAGAACCATGGACGAAATGAACATCACATCTTTTTCATCTTCGCGTCCACAAAACTTTTTTTGGCATGGTGATGGAAAATGTTGTTTTCACACTGTGTTTTACAGTGTTTTATGTTTTTCACATGACGTTATTACAGCCCCCCCACCCCCCCACCCCCCCTTCTGTAAACAACAACGAAACTTTCAACGTAACACCATCTTCCAACCAAGCAACATCTTCCAGGATTCAACATCATCCAACGCACTTCACATGAAGTTATTACACACCCCCCCACCCCCACCCCCCCACCCCCCATCTCTATACAAGAACGACCTTTATGGTATAGCATCAAGACTGAGGGTTCCTCGAAGCTCCGGGGAACCCCCAGCCTTGAGCCTATATATATACACACACATACTCATGTTGTATTATATTAGATCTATCGATCTATCTATCGATCTATCTATCTGTCTGTCCATCTATCTGTCTGTCTATTAATCTAATCTATCTATCTAATTTATTAATCTACTAATCTATCTATCGATCTATCTAATCTATCTATCGATCTAATCTATCTATCTAATCTAATCTATCTATCTAATCTAATCTACCTATCTATCTATCAACCTATCCTATCCTATCCTATCCTATCCTATCCATCTGTCTACCTATCTATCTATTTGTCTATCTGTGGAGATATGTATATATAACTGTATATATATATATATATACATAATGTATATCAATGTATTATGTGTATATATATAATATATATAATACATAATTACATGTTATGTGTGTGCGACTCATTTGTGTACCTTGCTACATTTTCTGGAGCGACAAATACTAATACTAGCTCTGGCAACCCAAGCTATTTTATTGAAAATTGAAAAAATCAAACCCACGGCCCGGGGTCGCCCTGCAGCCAGTCACCTACCATTCCCTGAAGAATATCGCCAGGTTCGGCGTCGTCAAAAAGGACGGGCGTCGAAGTGTATTCCGCGAGACGGGCCCAATAAGCCTGACACTGCAAAGAGAATGGCCAAAAACGCTACCTACCGAAATATAATATAAGATAATATAATAAGGCCATCAATATAAAAAAGCATCGAAACGTGGGGTAACCGGAAAGTCTTCGTACTTCACAAATTCAGGAACCTAGGAACCTTATACCCGTTCGGTTCGCAGTAGCAAGAGACCTTGGGGCCCATGCTCTCTTTGTTGGGCGGAAAGTCTGGATCCACGAAGCCTTCGGGAACACCCTCCTGACCAGCAGAAAATATCTGGGTATCCCCATCGAGGGGTGAATCATCATTTGCTCTGTTAAAAAAAACGTGCCCATGGGCTTTAAATAACATCTCCGTGATTTTGGCCAAAATTCTCCACCATTTATGGTTGGCTCAACAAAAGTTGACCTGAATTGCAACACCCAGGCACAACCTTCTTATACTTTGTCCTCGCACCACCCTTTGAGGGTGGATAGCCATTGGCATCAAGCTCATGAGGAATCACTGGGCGATACCTGGTGCTTTGGGAGTCGAGCCAAGGCGCCACTAAGGGTGAATAGCAGTCGGTAGGTGCACTTCGTAAGTACCATTCTCGTTGCTCGTTGGTGTGACCGAGCCCAAGCGTCCAGTACTTCTTCTCAGCATGGTAGTACAAATATCGATTATTCCACCTGCACAGGCGGTTACAGCAATGGGAAAGGGGGGGGCGGCTCAAGTCACTTAAACAAGTCAAAGTCGGAGGAGTTTGGTAATGTTTGGCAGTTTCGGTAGTGACGGCCAGCCTATTGTACTTCTCATTCCAAGCTTGATAGACAGGACGGCCGTTCTTCATCTCCTCTGTCTTTTTGAAGCACTCATTGTGTCCAGCTGCAGTGTTCCTCTTGCTGCCAACGGCACCTGGCGCTTCAAACCAACAATGAGCAATTTGCTCGGAGTTCATGAGGATAGTGTCGGGTGCCAAAGCAATCAGCTCCTCTACTGTGAGCAATCTGCAAACCATCTGTGGCGACTTCACGAAGGCTTTGTCCTTCGGACTCCAAACTGACCATGCTTGGCCCGCCATGTGAGGCCCTCGCGAGGTCTTCACACGACAAGACGAATATTGGGAGACGCGCCAGAAGATGGACCACTGTTTGTTCTCAGCATGATAGAACATACAGTAGTCGTTCTCGCGACAGTAGAAGGTGGGCCGATGGTTGTAATATTTCCCGTCCTCGGGTTGGTTTTCGTGTCGGAAGCATCTCAGTTCCCAGGCTGAAAACTCAAAGGGCAAGTGATCACAAGAAGAAAATGTTCTTCATCATCCATTTTTTTCCCCTGAACTGAAAGGTGAAAACTCCCATGTTTCAGGTCTCTAGAAGGGATTCTCTGTCCTGTACATAATCACCATTGAACTGCTCTCTTGGACAACCTTCTACACGAAGTGTGACGTTGCCTTTGCTGCTGGTGATGATGTCGTTCTCGGTGAAGGCCCAATTCCTAAGTATGTCAAAGTTTGAGAGGCCCCGGTCCGTTCAATACTTTATGTTATAAACCTGCATGCATAGTGGTGAACCAATGAAGTATATGTATATGTCACATCTAATCTGTATAGTATAATTATATATAATATATCATATTATCATATTGTATATGTATGTATTGTATGTGCATGTATGATGTATATGTACATCCCAATCTTATATATAGTTTTATGTAGCTAGTACATTTATTTGTACCATTTTGTACCAATGACGCTGTGAACCCCACAAGATATGCCTTAAACTTTCTTAATCAGTTTCCCTTTTAAAACTGTTAACTTCGGCAATGTGTTCTCTGAGAGTCAGAAATTCTTTGACCGAAAGCTCTCCATCGCCATTTTTGTCAGCAGCCGCAAGCAGTTCATCCACGGATTCATTGTCCCAATCCTCCGGGTCCAAGGCTTTCAAGACCTCAGCGAAACCGTCTGAGAAGATTGGGGTCACAGCATGGGAAATAAATTACGAATTTCTCTCCCCTTGTAAGGTCGTGTTAGGATGCACCCCCCGGTCCCCGCTCCTCTCCCAACTCATCTCTGGAGATGGATCCAGATCCGTCAGCATCGAACTTCTGAAATGCCTCGAGCACCTTCTCATCATATTGCCCTGCGACCTCCCTGTCGTTGTGGTCTTTGAATTCCAACTTCTTGCGGGACCATTCCACCATCACTGCCACTCTTGAAGGCTTTGGGCTTTGGGCTTTTCACGATGCGGGCGAAATGTCTTGGGCCGCGGGTTTCGCTGCGGGCATGGACATGTCATGTCACATCAGGTCATCACAATGGAAACTTCTTCAAGTCCTAACGTGGTCCTCTGAAGAAGAATCCATAAGTACCCTCCAAGTACCACTAAACAAATGTATTTTAATTTACCCCCTCATTTTAGTACTTTTACCCGTGTTGATGTTGTTTCTCGTTGTTGGAGCAAGTGACTAATAGAATCAGGTCTCCCAGCAGCTAGCACAGCGAAGAGTGCCTTGATCGCAGGCGCCGTCGTTTCGAGGCGACAGACCAACCTGGGCACAAAAATGAAGAAAGAGCCAGGAGGTTGGGAATAAATTTGGGATGAATCGCTGAATTTTAGGGGAATCATTCTCATTCTCATTCTCAGTTGTGCTTGCTGATTTGGAAGTAGTTGGCACTTCTAAGACAGGCTCTTGCGTACCAATTTCAGGAAGGCAGATCGAGTTTGAGCTGAGTTCATGCTTTCCCAGATTTGGGACATATGTTGGCAATGTTTCTAGGCTGCCAGATCACGGCACAAACACACGCCGATTCAAGCGATCCTCAGTCAGTGCAATTTCTTGACAGGCTACCATCAAATACGTCAAGGTGATTGATTCAACATGATCTAACTGCTTAAGCTTCATCTCGTCCCCGAGGTTCCATGCTACTCGCCTTGTTTCAGTCTATGGCTTGAACTAGTCTTGTCCAAAATGTGAGAGGGACATAGAGGGAGTAAATGTCCAATATCGAGACACCACTGAGCTCGAAAGCCAATTTAGCTGCGAACAGGTGCTTTTCGCGCCGAGAAACATCATCTCTTTGCTGGGCAAGGGGTTCCACTAAGAGCTTGTCGTGCCAAGGTTGCACCACCTGGCGCTCACGACTGTGACACTGTGCCCCAAAAAATGCAAAAATGCGGGAAAGATCGGTTTTTAGGTCACCTGTCTTTAGGTCTTTTCTCAACCATTTATGATTTATGATGATTTATGATCAACCTTGATTTTGGATGATTTAGGCAACAGCCCAAAGGTCAACTTGAAGCAAAACGAAGTCCTAGCTTCAACATCAGAATGGCTTGATACCCAGAAAGAAAGCCCCCAAGCCCAGAAGGCTTAGCCATACGGCTCCCAAGTCAAGGGCCTTTCTGGTAGCCACCTGGGTTTGCAGTAATTTCTCCAACTTCATCACGTGCTTTCCGAGGGGAAGTCAAAATGAACCAAGAATGACCCTTAAACATCCAAACTCAGGTCCCAGGCAATTGCTCCTCGCCTTGGAGGTGGAAGTGGTTGTATCATTGGGTGATTTTGCGTTGTTTTATGCTTTAGAAATTCTCGGCAATCATCAATCGTCCGATATGTACCCCCTCTGAAGCACATGTCTTTCCTGGATGTTCCGAACTGAAAAGATCGAAAGCCCCAAGACAGTCAACTGTCTGTCACAATACAAAGATGTGGCTTTGGGAGCAGCTCTTTGTCCCAACTGGGCACACCAACCCATCGGCTGCGCATGGCGAAGCGCCGTCAAAGGCAGAAGGCGCTGCAGCACAGCTGAACCGCAGCGGCTAGCAGGTCACGCAGGTCACCCGGTCACAGCAATGCTGGGCAGTTCCAAGGGCCACTCTGGAAGAAACCAGGAATCCAAGCCATAAGCCACTGAATGCCACTGAGTTGCTCTACTATGATCATGAGATGATCATACAGCTGATCACTGAACAGATATATATTTAAAAAAAGTTTGATCTCGTTGAATAATCTGTCCAGGTGTGCAAAGGCAAAGCCTGAGGCACTGATTGACGACTGATTGTCAGGGGGCTTGCCTCTCAGGTGCTGAAGAGACAGCAACCGCCCTCAGAATTCGCACAGGTCACAGGTGAAACTCGCCGCGAAAATCAGATGTCCAGCAGAAATCTTGGGACTGCCCATGATTTTCCATGTCGAGTGCCATCTTTTCAGCGTTTTCATGACCACTCAACAGGGAAAAAAACACCAGGTTAGGTCTCAGTGGCTTCTTCCCAGTGGTCGAAGAACTCCCTGCGACCACAGCACTTCAACAAGCAACGCCAAGCTTCACCGAAACATTCGAAGAAGCAAGCAGAACATGATGAATGGCTCAGGAGGCAACCCTCAAAATGTCCATGTGTATAATGTGTATATACAGTTTACATACAGTATATATTTGTGTGTGTGTGCGTGTCGTATTTGTAATCGCCCATCTATTTGATTCTGTATCAATTGTATCAGTTGTATCCTCACACCCCTATTTGTCTCAGGAAAAATAATGCTGGTGGCCGGTCATTCCCTCCTTAAAGTGACAAGGACTTGTGTGAGTTACAGCATATAGAAACTGAGAACCGCAGAATCACTTGCTTTATCATATTGTGAATTCAAAAAGGCCACATCTTGGTGAGGTACCAAAGCCACAAATCATAGTGGTTATATCAAGTTGTATATATCCCATAGTATCAAAGCGATGGGATGTTGCTTGGTTCAATGCCAAGTATATCCCCATAGTGTGGTAGACCCAACAATAAATCATCCCCAAAATCATCATAAATGGGTCTGATCCCCAAATGGTAGCTTTCTTATAGGGTTGCCCACATTAATCTTATCCCATGCATTCTTGTACTCCAGTTTCCAAAAGCCTTCACCCAAATGCTAGGGCGCCAGGGCTGGCCAGTGTCCAACGTGGGCCTGCTCGGATCATGCCAATGATTCAATGGGCCAGAGGCCGGTTGAAAAGTATGGGTTTTACTGACAAAAGTGATGATTTTTTTTGAGTTTCGCTGATGAATTTAGACAGAAATGGATTTAAGCATGTACCCGACATGATCATCAAACATGGCCGACTGGGAAGTGACCAGTTGGTACGAAAACATCTGTAAGTGGCAACAGACGATTGATTTTCCTCTGCCACGTTTGAATACCAGAGAGTATATGCTCTGATCATTCATTATGGCAATGGAAAATGGCCACATTCAAGAGGAAAATCATCAGCAAACAGGTGATTTTCCGTTGGGATATTTGACTTTTAGAGGGCACCATATGATTGCCTCTACGCCACCTTCTTGGAGGTTCAATCAAGTTCAACCGTCAGGTCATGTCACAAACCCACTGAAAAGAACAGTATAATATATATATATATGTATAGACTCCCAGAGTTAAGAAACCAATGCAGCTTTTATCTGGTCCCCAATCATTAGGGCTAGCTACAGTTCATTATCCGAAATAAACCAGGTAGTATGACCCTCTGCAAATAAACACCTTGAACCATCAACAGTCATTGATTAAGTATATCCGCATATGTTCGACAACTAAAATAGTTACAAACCCATCAGGCCGGGTATCCCTTTGACCGGGAACCGTATCCAAGAAGTGAGGAGTGGGCACATGCATCGCCGAGTTCGAAGGCCCTCAACTAAGCTGGTTGCGTGAAACCCGAAAGTGCTTGCGTGCTGTGTTTTTGGGGACCTTCCTCAATATCAAGCCCTTTGAAAAGGGGAAAACAACATAAACCGGTGTCCAAGACAGGGGGGAAATCCAAAAAATTGCCTTTCCCTGCAACACCTGGGGGGTTCCATCTTTTGAATCCTCCCCGGGCCTATCCAAGCCGATGACACCCTCATCTTCAAGCCAGGAGATGGCTATCGCCCTGGGATGCTGGAAGAAATCCCATCCTCTGAATGTTGGTGATTTGAAATGGATGACCATTTTCCCATGGTATGTATTCAATTTGTTACGCTTGGCACAGCGTGAGATCAAGATTCCTACAATGGATTTATACCAATCCCCATACGGGCACGGGTCAAAATTGGCTACCCCAAAATGTCACAGTGTAAGACGAAAAAATGCCAAAATCTATGGTCGCCTGGATCTTTCATATTCACCAATCCCAGTATATATACATATATTATATATATATACATATACAGTATATATACATGTATATAGTATATAGATTGGTGAAAAACTAAGATTGCCATCTTTAACGTCCAGGGGAAAAAAAACTGCTACTCAATCCATTGCCAATCCATTGCCATTGCTATCAATGAAAAACCCATGGTCACCTTGGCGACGGCAGGTCCTCTGGCGCCTGCACAAGTGGGATATGACCAACGATATGATGAGTATATATCTAGTATGTGTATACATATATATATAGCTAAACATGTGTAGATAGATGTATATATGTGAACAATGAACATACATCAAAATGTAAAATTGCAATGGATATTCATCAACTATATGGCTGTTTCTCAAAATGGACGATGGGTTCCAGTTTATGGCCATTCAATTTCAATTTAATGCCATGTCAATGGGGAAAATGAAATGGATTTTGAGACGTCCCCATCATATCTGAAATGTTCTTGAAACCATTTGCAACAACAAGACACGACAACCAAGATCATGGATATTTAGTAGATACAGTCCGTAAATCTTGGTATGTCAGAAAACAAATGGAATGTAGCCGTTACATTATATGTGTATATTTATAATGTGTATATATATATATATATATACACCCAGTTATTGGTGATACACCTATTGCAAATAGCCCATTTTTTGGGCCCGTGGGATTCCAGTGACTGGCACCAGAAAATCCCAAGCATCCCACTGCTGCAAAACTCCAGCATTGCCTTGGCTTGGGCTTCTAGCGCTCCATCCACGACCTCGAAATGTAGGTGCTGTACATATGCTACATATACCGTGTGTGATTGTATTATGTTTACAGTATATGTATATACATATATATATATTATTTATCTATATATAGAGTATATACATACAAAATCATACACATCATTCTAAATAAGATAAATAAGATGCAGACTTTCAATTTCAGATTTGCCATGGCTCGAGGATCCAAGGTGCCCGTCTCTTTAAACATGTACCTGTGTTCAAGAAATCTCACAGTTGAGCAGTGACGTGAGGAATCCTAGGACACCTTAGGACACCAATGCTGCCACACATCAAACCTTACCATCTGGTGCAGCCAAAGCTTCTATTTCCAAGCGGTCTTCACCGGATCTGGCAGCAAGCACTTCAGAAGGTATGTCATGATCACTGCTTCTCCAGCCAAATGGGTGTGGCTAAAATTTGCAGATCCCCCAACCCTCGGTATTTCTGATATAATACCTGATATAAAACATCTACATTCATGTTCAGCACGGCTACCGGGCTACCCAAATCCATCTTGGCATAGGCGTCCCCAAACATGGCAAGGCGGCAAGGCAGGCCCTTCTCGACCTTCGACCTGGCAATGACCCATTTAAGGAAGTGGATGTCTTGAGGGGGCTGGTGTGGAGGTCTTGGTGGATTCTTCATTGATACGTATACTAAGGCACTAGCAGATAGAATATTATCCAGTGTTCAGAGATCGAAAAATTTGCGGGTGAAACCTGGTTCCCCGGTGGGAATATTCTATCTGTTTAAGATGAGTAGCAAAAAGTTGATTTCGCGTATCTATATATATATACGAAATCGTTGATATTTTGAGCTTATAAATTATGGAAATATATCTCTGAACTATTCTATCTGTTGGATCCGTGTGTATATATATATATATGGTTTTCTGCATTTTCAATGGTATATGTTATTCGATGAAGAATGAATATCAACAAAATCAACAATTTCATATCAATATATTCATCAAAGAAGGAACCATCACTGGTATCATTGGTATGTTGGAATATTCTATCTGTTGGTTTCATGTGTATATATATATATAGGTTTTCTGCATCCTCCATGGATTACTGATTACTGTATCCAACAAAGAATGAACTTTTAACGTTTCAATTAGTGATTTTTTCTTTTTAAACGGTCTTCAGAAATCAACAGATAGAATATTCAGACTGGAATGCCAGCTTTGCTGGCTGCCAGTGGTCACATTCTATAGATATCATATATTAGGAAAACATTGGCACAAGCCTTAGCAAGAATACGATTTTCATGTGTTTGGATGTGCAATTAGTAGAAACCACATGCAATGTTTTCCTAACCATCCCATAGCTATTCAATCATCTGAGGGATACAATATTGTGGAACACATTGACATCAAATGCAACATTTTCCAGGCAATCCCATAGATAGTCAATGATTTCAGAAATATACATCAGGGAAAACGCTGAAACCAAACGCATCATTTTTTCTCAGCAATCCCATAGAGAATCAATGATTTAAGGTATGGAAAACATTGAAACACAAATGCAATATTATCTCATTAATCCCATAGAGAATCAATGATTTTAGGGATACATCATTTTTGCAGGTGAGAATATTCTATCTCTTGATTTGCTTGCAAAAATCATCAAAATCATATAGTTTCTTTAATGTGTTGCTTATCATGAATATTCTATCTGTTGGATTTGCTGATAGCGTTTTGGACTATTCTATCTGTTGTCCAGTGTTTTTTGAATATTCTATCTGCTGGTGACTTAGTATATATATATAAATGTATATAATAACACTGTATGTGTATATATATATATAGTGATCCAAAAATAGATAGAAAAGTTACAACCCCGAAAACGGTAGTAGAATTTCTACTAATTTACCAGATTTCTATCTTCTGTATATATATAATATATATGTATATTATGTTATATAGATATCATATTATATACAGTACATAGTAACCCCGAAAAATGGAATCCTTTTTTGAAGTGGTGATAGATTACTTTGTTATCTTTTTGGGGGTTACTATATACATTGTCTGTTTAATTACCCCTTTACTCTCCCTAGGGTTAACCATCACCAAAGAGTATCAGACGGATTCAGGTATCATGAGGATATGGATGAACCTTCGATCACAGAGAATAAACTGGCCATCTACTACGATGGCAGAGAAAAAAAGGATGCCTTGGTTGCGGTACATCCGCAAGGGGGTTGGTTGTTGGTAGGATGCCTGCTGCAGTAGCAGCTAAATCTTCATTAGCGTTTCTTTGTCAGCTATATCCCAAACAAGCAGAAACCGGCTGCTCATCGCACCCGAAGAAATCATGATGGAACCCCTAAAAAGTCGCGTAGGAAAATCATCTCAGAGACCCCCAGATTTAGTGGATGGGACAGAATTTGGCAACAGTACCCCTAAAAATGAAGAATGAAGAACTTAAGACCATAACAGGAGCAGAAATTGTAGATTCAAAGGGCTTCATTTCACCCGTATGTCACCCATATGTCACCTGCCGGCTGTCGCGACTTCGGCAGCCTTGGGCTCTGAGCCTCATTGATGTCAAGATGAACTGATTGATTTCCATACCCACAGTATGAGTCAATTACTGTGTGGAAATGACTGTTTGGTGGGAAACAACTAGCCTATTTGGTCAATTGCATGGTCAATTACTGTTTGGTGGTTTCAAGCGAGAAAAATAAAAGCCATGTGGGATCGTCATCCTATGGGTAGGGCGGGGTTGAAAATACGTAAGAATTGAAACCACCAATAGGATCATCATTCTAAGTAGGCTCAAGAAGAAAAATAGTCCAGATCAAGCTCCCAAAATGTCCAAGATTGGATAGACGACTGAAAATGCTGAAACATGTTGAAAACCACTAACCACTTAATGAAGAGAATTTTATCGAAGTCAGCTGTTTCACCCCTCACCATGGCCAGCGCTGCGCCGCAGCGCGTCTTGGGCCTCTTCTGGCAGTGCCACCAAATCACGAACATGCCTTGTGTGGCGTGAGGCAAGGGATGAGGCGTGATGCTCCGCTTTCCGAGAGCTTGAGCAACTACCAGCTTCATCCAATCTATCGCCTTCATCACCATCATCACCAGCATCAACAACATTGTCATCGTCAATCACAACATCATTAGCATAGTACAAGGGAGAGCCTGGAGCAAACCACTCGAGGAGCACCTTCCCTTTTCACGGATAGTGAAGCCATTCGACGTCGCAAGTTGCCCTACTGCTTTGCAAATGTACATGCCCAGCATGCAGCATATACATGCATACATCCGGATCAATCGAGAAGAAAAGTGGGAAGGTTAAAATCCACCACTTCCCCTTCAAAGTGCATCGTCATTGATCCCCAAAACTTTCGGTGATATGGGGCTGCCTTGACCCTCAGAGTTCATCTCAACCCCAGGCCCAACGGGCCCAACGGGCCCAACAGCTTTGCCCAAGAAACTCGTTGGCATCAGGATGGCGATCAACCCACTCATCCTTGAGAAGCTGGTGACCTGGTCGAGAAATGATCCGTCTCTAAACCAATGGAGAAACAGGAGGATTGCCCATTGCTGGGATGCCAACAAAGGGGACTTAATGTGACAATTTGAGGTGTTCACATGTCCTGGATAGATATGTCATTGATATAATCATGTCAAATGAGTCAAATGCATAATTGATCAAATAATATCATATATATATATTATACACATATCTATACAGAATATATAGCTTCAAGACTTGGAGTGTGCTGTCGGGTCTATGTATCATATGAATGTTGGCTCATCAAGGACTGAAGTAATGTTGGAGACCATACATCCTTGCAGCCAGCGGGTCCAAATGGGGGCTGTTTCCGCTTAGGAGAGATCAGTTTGTTGCCTAGATTCCCTGTATGTCCGGTGAGACCCATGCTTGTTGGTTACCGTACATCACAAATTGCTGAAACAAGGTGAAGCCACCAATTTTCATGGTGAAATCGTCATTTTTAATGATGAACCTGATGAAACCACTATTTCTGTTGCTTAAAATCGCCCTTTCTGTTGGTGAAGTCCCCATTTTGCTGCTGAAATCAGCCCCGGTCGGACCTCTGCGTCAGCACTGATGGCCGACCTTGGAATTGTCATTCCAGCTGTGACCCCAATAGATATCCAAAATCGGATGGATGTCCACAGAACTGGGGATTCTTACCCCAGAATTCATCCAAAAGAGTCCTATAGAAGCCTTTCGAACCCTGAGAAATGTAAGATGAATTAAGATGAAACCAGCAAAAGTTGACTCTTGACTCGTAACCAGCAAAGATTGTGTTTTGGGTCCCCAGAAACCATCGTTCTTCTGCAGTGGACTGTGCTGAAACACCAGCAAACTTCTGAACTTGGCTGGGACCTCACTGACCATAGGTGTTTGGGGATCCTCTCTGTTGCCCCAATGGTATTTCTCAAACTTGGGACTTGGATGATTTAGCCAGATGATGTTGGTTCCGGATTTTCAGAAACAACCCGATTTAACATAGCTATGGAAAAGCTGTATCCATCTAATTATAGCCATTGTTTCATAAATCATCTATAGAAACTTGGGAAACTTGGCCATTTGCAGTTCGCAGACTGCGAAATTACCAAAGGGTACCCTTCAACCCCGAGCTCATCATGTGGACCCAAGTAGCATCGAAGATGCGACCAGCGGTCACGGGACTTGGCCCGATTGGCCCCTACGGCAGGGCTGCAATGGCTGGGGACACCAAACACAACGGGGAAATGTTCCACCTGGATGGTCCATTTCCAATGTCAAAGCAGAAACAACCAAATATCCATATATATATATATATTTAATATATATATATATGTGGCTCCCTGGGTTAGAGTCCACAAAGGTAGAGGAATCCGGTCCCAAACCAGATTGTGGGTTTTGGGGTCCACCCCAAAAGACAAGAAAATACCCCAAAATGGGCTCCAGCAGACCCCCTGGGCCTATTGTTGTTACACTTCTCGATTTGGGCTGTCCGCAGCAGCGGCCACGCTTTTTCGCACCTGTGCGGCCTTGAGCCACGATCCATGTTCGGAGAACGGTCGATGGTTGACCTGGCAATATCGGATGCATGCACGGTTGTCTGACAGGTTGAAGGTACATCCAAGGTTAACACCGGTTGAATTGCAAATTCACACTGGTCTATTTTTCTTTTGGATGTACACTGGGTGGATCACCCTTTCCAAGTGCTGCTTCAGGCAAGGATACCCATTTGGCTGCTATTTTACGGTGGGTATTATTTTGCAACATCATGTTTTCATCAAAGATCCTGAACTTGCCCAAACGGAGCACTGTTCGGAGGAAATGCGATTCCATGGGTTTTGTCAAACAGTCTGCCAGCATTATTGCTGTCGAGATCCAACGACACTGGGAGTGTCCCGCGGCTTGTTGCTTAATTAACATCACTTCAACTGTAGTTCGCCACTCTTCACAGTTAGGAACCGCTAACTTCGTTGTTAGGTCATAAAGGCTTTTGCAGTCGGTGATGAGGAGAGCTTTGGGACCTTCCTGCAAGGAACTCTCAGGGTATTGCCACTTGAAACTTGGACTAAGGATATAACCCCACAAACACCTCAGCCATGTAAGTTTGTCGAGAGAGGAACTCATTGCATATGCCTCAGCACTAAGCGTTGATCTTACCACTCTTCCTATCTGTTTGGAGTTCCAAGACATTGGACTGATCTCGGAAGTTCGGTTGGCAGCTAACTCCGGAGTACACGCAACTATAAACAACCCTTGTTGGGCTTTGAGTTGAGAGGCTGAGGCGAAACTGGCATCGCCGAAACTCGCAAAAGTCACTTGGCTCAGCGGGAGAGGCCTCACCATAATGGAGGTATCCGCCGTCTGTTGTGCTTCAGCTAAGACTCGATTGGCCTCCAGCAACGTTGAAACAGTCGCGCTACAAATGTTCTTCTGAATGAACGCCACCTTGGCTGCCATATCTGGTCGACTATGAACTGCTGCATATTGCAAACTTCCGCATAAGGCTCGGAGGTCATGCACTTCTGACGCTAGCGCGTTGGACCCCTTTTCTGACCTGCGTGATTTGGGTATCTGAATAGGTTCAATCTTGTTGATGTATTCTTCTTGGCTAATCTTGATTGAATTATCAGGCAGCTGTTCAATGTCCAAACCAGTAAAACGAAACTTTCGATATTCCCTCTGTCCAAAAGGAAGTACCTTCTGCAGTTCTTTGAGTGCATTTTCATAGTTTTCGTTTCCACCTCCCAAACCATCATCTACATGTGTACCCAACACTCCATCTAGGACTTCTGGATTCTTTTTGTTACGCAAGAGAAATAGGCAATTGTCAAGTGGATGTGCTTCGAAACCAACCTTCTCCAACTGTCGACGGAATTCTTTGTAGAAAAGCAATGGTGCATCAACTCTTCCATAGGCGTTTCCTTCTAACAGCAGGACTTCATCGCCAGACAAATTCAAAAGTTGTTTCAATTCTGCAACTGGTTCCATCGCCAATTGTCTCCCGTCAGACTTGCCCCTTAAGAATGCAGTTGTAATGTCAAAGTTCTGCACTGTCCATCCCGAAGAGGATATCACTTGCAGCAACAGCATCCTTGCATCTCGAGACAATGTCGGGGATTCAGTACTTACCTGGTCCAGTTCTGGATCCTGATATCCTCTTACCACAAGTCGGGCTTTGGCCTTGCGACCATTTGGGAGTGTTGCATCGGTTTTCCATGTGAGGATCCATCGGCTTGTCATGATCCTGTTTGGGGATATCTTATGCCTCAGTATTTTCCTGACTGCACTTGTTTCCAACCAACAGCTCAGTTCTTTGGCTTTAGCTTGTTTGAAAAGTTCTTTCTCTCCATCATTCAAAGTGGCATACCTGACTTCAGACCGGGCTCTCCTCGCGGCTGTTGCCAAAAGCGAGGTGTGAATTTTTGGGTCTTGCAAAAACCTTTGAACCTGTTGCTGGGGAACATCGAATTCATACTCGCAGTATGGTCGCCTGTCCTCTTCAGCTTCACTCCAAAGTGTGTCTTCGTCACTTCGGATGGCAGGTCCGGGAACGTTGGCTTCAGTGAAGAAGGCATTGTACACGACATTGCTATCTTCTACACTATCATTCCCCATTAGGTTCACCCCGGTATCATTATCCCCAATACCACTATTGTTGTCTTCCCCAAAAGGCGTTCCTGGTGCATAGCTACTCGGTGACTTGATACTTTCATCTTCAGCTTCCCATGCTTTCTCAGAAATATCGGGGATGGCTATTTCTTCAGGATTGATTTCTGGAACCGGTTCATGGGAAGGTCTTCGAGTAGGTTCTTCTTCGGGCTGATTGTGAGTGACTACTGCTTCTGTTGTTTCATGTTCGGGAGGAATTTCACTAAGGTCGGAAAATTGGAACATACCACTTTTCTCATGTAAGCGCCTCCTCAGTTGTGAAGCCATCTGTTGTGCCCTTTGTGTATCAATCTGTTGATTGAAAGATGCATGGCGTTCAAACTCGCGCAAACTGACAGGTCGGAGATTGTCTCTGGCGCACCTGAGGATTCTATTCATGTGAGTGATCCAAACTATGGTTTTTGACTCAACCAAAACAACCTGTGCCGGGCCACACCATCTCCCTTTTTCTAACATGTTTGCGGATTTCCTTTTGTCCCAAAACATGCATGGTTGTCCACATGACCATTCTGTGATTTCTCCTCTTGACTTTCGGAGTAAGGCTTTGCGAATGGCTTGACTGTTATCACTATCGATAAAGGCTTTTCTGGCAAGAACCCTCAACTCAAGTGCTGCACGGAAACGGTCCGCATCTGGGCCATCGTTCATGGCTGCATGCAAATGGGCTGGATTGCCCTCATCGCTGATGATTGAAGCTGGAAGGCGAGTAGCTTTACCAAGGACAGCTTGTTCAGGACTATACCCTCCTACTGATGCAAGGGAATTTTTGGCACGGAAAACTTGGGCTAGGGCCCTTTCGAACTCTTTCTCATTGCGGATTGGTTGAGCTTGGTCTATTCTATGGAGCATTTCTTTTACAATACCTCCATGTCTCTCAATCCTACCTCTCTGCCATGGTCCTGCTGTCAGTATCGGAGTTATGCCTTCACGCTGAAGAAACTCTTTCCAAGGGTCAGCTACAAATTCACCTCCGCAGTCCATCACGATTTCGCCGGGTGACCCGGCCCAATTGTTCCAGCAATCTTCAAACACCTTTTGAGCTTGTATTCCATCTCGAACAGTGCGACGTCCCAGATGAAATTGGGTTGCTTCATCGATGATGTGAACGACATAGCCCTGATCCATGTTCCCCTTTCCAATCAAACCCATCTATATAAATGCGTTGATTGAAGTCACGTGCCTCCTTCAGGGTACCTGTGGGATTCAGTCGTGGTGGGCGTCGTTCAGCACACGGTGCACAGAGATAGTCTAGAGCTCCCTGAACTAAGAGCTCTTCGGCTCCGAGGTCAGCCAGGTGTTTGGAAAGGCGTTCAGCTGTCGGATGTCCAAGGTTGTGGTGCAATTTACGGATGTATGACTTCCTTTGTTCCGACAACTTCAAATACCTTGGACCTGACACTGAAACCGCTGCTGACGTCCATGAATTGGCAGGCAACTGAACATCGGACACGCTGTCTGCGAACATCTTCCCGTTGGATGGGACCATCGCAGATGGCTCTTGCAGTTCGGCACTAGGAACTCGGCTGGAGTTCTCCTCGGCATTTGTCTCATGAGTTTGGCTATCATTCGACTCTATTGCTTCACTTGGTCTACCAAACACGCAAACCATGATGTGAGCGGATATTTCAGCTTTGCGGCTCTGTTGGTTCTTGGACATCTCTTGAAGGTCTTCAGTTCCTAGGTCAAAAACTTCATATGCAAGCCTGCTCAAGATTATGGTTCGTCGGAAAGGCAATTGGTCAGGATGAACCACATATTTTTCACGCCCTTTTCCTGCCATTACGGACTGAACTTGCATCTCAGGACATAGTTTCTGAATAGCCTGAACTTCGCTATTTTGGTTCCCCTCCCATCTTACTACCCCTGATTTAGGTAACTCTTTTCGGTACCTATTCATGAGCTCTTTCCATTGAGGGTCATCAATCTTCTGTTGTTCATTGAGTTCAAGGGGTCTTTTGCGGTTGTTTTTCTTGGTGTTTTCATCGGTTGTTTTCTTCATGCGTTTGGGAGAACTCTCGAGCAACTTGTCGGCATCATCCAGTGAGCGGACTGGGAGGCATTCCTGGTCGATCATAAATATCGGGGCAACAACATGTGAATGCTTCGGTCGCATGATCACTTCAGCCAGTTTCTTCGCAAGAACCCTTGGGTAAAAGGCAGCAAAACGTGACACCTGTATGTTCTGGCCCTTATAGGAACAGTTTCCAGCAATTGGGACATGTTCATGGTCATGCTGACAGAAACGACTGTCCATGCTTTGGAACATTTCTTCTGAGGACGTTTGAACACGCGTTCTCTTTTGCATGGGTTCTTGGAGACACGGATGCTTGAGACCAAAGCGACACTGGTCGAAATATGCTGGCTTTGTGCTACTGCATATCTCCTGCATTTCATTCTGATGCCACATACCTGAGGGTCCAGGGTTTTCCAAGTGAAAGTGATCACCGCGATCCAATTGTATTTTGCAAACCAGGGAACAAAAGGTGAGCTGTTCCCGGGACCTCTCTTGGTTGTCTTGGATGCGGCAAAAGGATGATACGCCCCTCATTTGATTGAAACGATTCCAAGGACACCATGGGGCACATTCTGGAGCCATCCACACATGCTTGGGTTTCCAAAGAAAAACCTTCTTCAACAGCTTCAATTGACCCTCAAAAGTTCTTAAATCTCCATCTTCCATGGTAAATCGTTTGGCCGTTCCCCCACGTTTATTCACTTCATCAGTTAGTTTGCTCTGAGGGCTTGCATACACTTCCAAAAGATCAATCTGTTTGGTATTTCCTTTGGGCATGTGATGGCGACAACTCTTCATGAGTTTCATTTCGTAGGCATCCTCCAGAAATAGTATTTGCTCCAATGGCCGGGACTCTATCGGAGATTTCTCACTGCCTGGCTTTCCATGTCTTCTCGAGCTCGGCAGTAGGTGATGAAGTCCTGCATGGCCGGTGTCGCATTCTTTGCCCTTGCTGTGATCCAGTCGACATAGCTGTTGTTTTCCTCGTAAACCTCCGCGAATCTCTTCCCATTGTGCGTCTTTCCCCACGAGATTCTCTTGTTCCCCCAACTCTCCACTGCCTGAGCCGTCAACGCCAGCTGGTTCTCGTTGGTCTGCACCGGAACCGGCAGGGGAACTTGATTCCGGTGTGTCACATTGGTTGGCATCACCCTTGGGGCAGTCCTCTTTGAGGGAATTGTCATTGACGCCATCAGTTCCTCTTCCTCCAGCTCCCATGAGAAATCCGAGAGGTCTCCAGGCTCTGACGGCTTTGGCCCACCGTTTCCCCGAGACTTGCGAGGGGACTTGATTGCTTTGAGAGCCTCGGCGAGTTCTTCGATCTTTTCCTTCTGGTTGCACACATGTTCCAGAAGGGACTGCAGTGAGTTGGCATGGTGGTCTGAGATCTCTTGGTCCGGGGCTTTCACTTCGATCTGGTTCATCAGGATGATGAGCAGCATCCGAAGTGATTCCATCACTGCTTCGGCCGTGGTCTTGATCAGCCGCATTGCGTCCCTCTGAGTCAGCATGGTCGGCAGGCTCGGGAGAAAACAAACCAGGCGGTGGGCAGATGTTGGGCACTTGGACGGCTTTGGAAGTTTCTACATTCATGGCTGTTTCGCAAGGATCGACACAAAGCTCTGACATTCGTATGACATACAATCCATTCTCACTTTCTTGCAAATTCAACTCTCTATTGATTTTGCTAAGAAAACATTGATTTGTTGACAGATTGATCATGGCACCTAAGGCTTTCAGGGCTTGTATGGAAATCAAGAAAGGTGTGGCATGTGGTACAACCTCTATGACAATCCATATTCGACGTTTCCCGATGAGGATGGGAATGCGAACCTGTTCGAAACTGTAGGTTATTTGATTGTTGCCAAACCTGAAACCAACTCGACTTGGGACCTCTTTCACCTGGTGCCTGACTTCGGAAGGCAGACTTTTCAACACTCCAGGCCACAGTTCGGCTCCAATGACACTTCGGCTGGCACCAGTGTCCAGGATGGCAAGCCCTTCTTGGGCAATCCGACTCAGGTCAGGTCGGCTGTGATAGCATTCAACGGCCGTTGGCATCGCTGGTTTCCTGGAGTGCAGTCGTGGGCCAAGGAATTTCTGGACTTCAGGGATTAAGTGTTGCATGCTGAAAGCAACTTCCGTGGGTGGGTCATACATTATGGGCTTATGGGACTTATCGGAAGACGACATTGGACGACTGACGGCAGACATGGCACGAATGCATCCCTCGGCTGCATGTTTGGCTGCATTACCTACCCGTCTTATTATTCCCAACATTATCCCATTCCATGTTACCTCATTTTTACCCCTTTGATTATTCCCTCTTGGCACATGGTCACGTTCTTCTGAACCGGCCTCATCTGCATCTTCAAAAATCACTTGAGCAGGTCCATCTTCGCGGTCGATCACCTGAAAGCTCTGGTGAATCACATAGTTTACACTGTCGGTGGATGCCCCTGCTTTGTTCGGGCATTCCGCTTTCCAGTGGCCCTTCTCGCCGCATGCTTTACAGAACGTTCTTGCGACCCTCTGGAGAAGATTGCCTTTGCCCGACCCCTTTCGAGGTTGAAACTTGCCGGCACCCTTCATTTTGCCCTTTCCAGTCGACGGCCAAAACCCCCTGGAGCGTTTTCTCTCCAATATCTTGGTCCGGGCCTCTTGGTAGTTCACTAGTGCTTGATGCAAGTCCGGCACTTCTTGGAACATCTCTTCCAGGTCACGTTCGAATGCGACGACATTGAGGGCGTCAGAGTCACCCTGTGCAGCCAAATGCTCCACCAACTCCTGATCCACCTCGTCGTCTTCAGTGTAGTAGTTGTTCATTCCGGCTCCTGATGAGCCATCTTGGTCAGTGGCAACGAACCCAACCTCCGGTTCAACGAAGTTGGTCGGGTAGACTTTCTTGCGGTTTTCTCCTGAGGACAGGATATTGGTGGCCAATGTCCTCATCGATTGCTCAATCTTCTTGGTGTCCATATCTCCATTGGTCATTGTAAGGACTCGTTTCTTGTCCTCTGGACTCAAAACGCTTTGCCTCAAAAGGAGGAAAGCATGGAACTCCTTCAGGCTCTTGGCACCAAGCTCATCCATAGCCACCTGCAGTCGATTCACGTAGCTCATGCTACTTTCATCGGACTTTTGTACGGTGCGGTAGACTGCTTTCTCGAACTGTTCATATGTTTTCATCTCAGTGGACTCTTCCCATGACGATAGCGCCGCTAGAAGACTTTTGACACCATTCTCTGGATCGGTCAAGGCACTTGATTCAAGGCTTTTCACCTGTCCCCAGGCTGTCCCTCGGCACAGCATGGCCAATCTCGGAGCAAGCATCGGTCGATCCTTCTTTGGGCATATGCTATCTATGAATTTCACCTTCTCAATATACTCCTTCACATTGTCAACAGCAGGATCGAAGGTTGGTAAGAGGGTCCAAATGTGACTCCCCTTGTCCTCCGAAATTTCCGCTGTCGCTGACATGGCGGCGCCCCAGGCTTTCCACGGGTTCCGTGGGCCCTCCGGGCTCCGCTACCAATGTGGCTCCCTGGGTTAGAGTCCACAAAGGTAGAGGAATCCGGTTCCAAACCAGATTGTGGGTTTTGGGGTCCACCCCAAAAGACAAGAAAATACCCCAAAATGGGCTCCAGCAGACCCCCTGGGCCTATTGTTGTTACACTTCTCGATTTGGGCTGTCCGCAGCAGCGGCCACGCTTTTTCGCACCTGTGCGGCCTTGAGCCACGATCCATGTTCGGAGAACGGTCGATGGTTGACCTGGCAATATCGGATGCATGCACGGTTGTCTGACAGGTTGAAGGTACATCCAAGGTTAACACCGGTTGAATTGCAAATTCACATATATATACATATATATATAAATATAATTCCATCAGCTCGGTGGGGTGATTGACACGTGGCTTGCACTCTCTGTGATGTGCAGATTGCAAGAGTCGCAACCTGGAATTCTGAAACATCCCGAGTGGCTCACATTGCACGAGTGTCTACCAGAAAATCAAGGAAGGCTGGCTCACTGGCTCAATAGGGGTATGGGTCAAAAATGATCAATCGCCCGGAATGAGTTAATGCCAAAACAAAACATGCTGTGGGTCCATTGGTTCCCAATTTTGACTCATATCCATATGGGTGTAGGGCGCGATGAATCCCCAATTGGCGCCTTTTCTGATTCTTTTCACGGCATGGCTTGCTCATTCACATTACCATTGTTGGGTTGTACAAACCCAAATCCCAGCGAAATCTCGATCTTCGCAAAATCCCGTTGAAACCGCAACTGGCTGTTCTTGGCTGTATCATGTATCACATATTTTTATACCATGATATATCATGTGCATCCCATTTATATATTGCTGGCTGCCCCTTTCCCATACCAAGCAGCAAAGTTTTCATCAACGGCACCTTCTCAGTCGCACCATCTTTCGCGCGCGCCGGTGGCGCAAAGCGCGAGGAACTTGGCCGTCGAGCCAAGTCAAGCTGCGGTGATCAAGCGACAGTGAACTGCAAGCTGTTTTTACTCTTTTTTGGAAAATAAAACTAATGAATGGTATGGATCATTATAGGTGAACAGCCCGAACAGCCCGAAACACAACAGAACAACTGGATTAATATTGATTGATTTGTGGATGCCTATCAACCAGCTTTGGGGTGTTGCATTTGGATCCACTGTCATTTCACACACTGAAGTGTAGGCTAATCATTGGTATGAGGGGGACAGAAATTGTGAAGGTGTAAACATCATCGGCAAAGAGAAGAATCAGAAGAATCGGTGATAGAGGGTTAAGTCTTAAGAGCAGGAGCATCAAAATGGGACAGACCAAGACTTGTCTGTCAGACTTTCCGCCAACAATACTGCAGCGACGAAAGGGGTTCGTATGGGTTCGGTCATGCTTGTTCAATCATTGGTGATTTCTCACACCTAGGGGTACCAGTTCCCAAGTTTGAGCTAGTGATTTGACGATTGGATTGGCGAGCTCCCCAAGTAAGCTTACCAGATGGAGGCAGCACCATCGAAATTCCCCCAACCAAGCAAATAGATTGTCTGAGCCATACCAATGTGAAACAATCAGTATGAAAAGATGCCAACACTAGTTGCACTAGGAATGAGAGTCTATGATATGCTCATACTTCTCCGTACTTCCTGACAGACAATAAAGGACTGTTCCTATACCCAAAGTAGCAAGCTTAAGTTCAGGAGCGGTTACTGAGTATTCTGTGGAAAGACCCTAGATGACACTGTGAACCAAAATCAAACAATCTGTTTTGCTCAATCCTTGGGCAGCCAAGCCTCCACCATAATCCAATCACTATGGCCTCTGGGGCAAGCCTGCTGGAAATCTACAATCTACGAATCTATGTGCCCAATCCAATGCTGAAGGAATGTGGAGGCCAGGGGCACGCCCACTTTTCTCCAGCATCAGCATCCACTCCAGCTCAGGGGTTGCGCATAGGCGTAGACTTAGTCGCCCGGGATCATGCACCAGGATGATCTGCGAGGTTACCAGTATGATCTGAAGTCTGAAGTCTGAAGGTGAAAACTTGCGCATTTCTATACCAATTCAAATGGTGAACCCAGTGTCATTCCAATGACGGTTTCTTTGGGGAGACATGTCCCATATTTCATGTTATCATATTATATCTCTCGGTTGAGCTCGGGACCAAATTGACAAAGGTGGCGGAAGTGGAGAAGTATTTCTCGCCTTGGATCCCAACTCAGCACAGGAATGCGGCTTCGTTCAAACTGGACAGTACGATGGTATACAGTACCCCAGGTATACCCCAGGTATATGTTTCCCCAATGGAACCACTTTTGGGGCGTTCTTCTGGAAATTGTTGTTTCATTATCCTATGGTCTACATCCAAAAAATCTATGAGTCACGGAGTCACGGGGGATTACCATCCCCAAATCATGCAAGAATTCATCAGGATCTGACCCCACCAATTAGTTTCAGGCCAATTTCCCTCAGATTTTACCTGGGCCTCCAAACCAACGTCCGGAGCCTTGCGCTGAGCACTTGGGTTCGCCTGTGCTATCGCTGAGGGGTTCAACTGGGAAGCAACTGAAATTGGGCATCGGGGTACAGCTCGGATGGTGTTGGACTCGGGACTGAAGTGTTTGGCCATCCCAGCCAAACAGACATCTCATCTCTCATTTTTCGTTGGAAAAGAAATGGGTTCTATATACCCAAATGACAACTTTAACGGGAAAATGATGATACGTAAGCTGATTGGTGGTTTCAACCCATCCGAAAAACCTTCTATCGCCACTGGGGATCATCATCTCAAACCAGATTGGTTTTGGGTGTGATACCGTGTACCCTCTGGTCATCAAACATGGCAATGGAAAATCACCGATTTATAGATGATTTACCCATATTTTCCCACTTAAGTGTCCATTTAGTTGGGGATTTCCAACCACCTTTGCTTACCAGAAGGCAATTATCATAGTTTTGCCTATCCGTTTTCATTTTTATCATCATGCCCTACATTTCTCAAAGTTTTCCTTAGCTCGCTTCCCAGGTGCAGGCGTACCAGCTCGATACCCTGCACAGGTGTGAAGGCCAAAGAACTGCTGAGACCACTCTCGTTTCCTGGCAGATGGCTGTGCTAAACGACATGGCCACTTTGTTTCCAGTTGATTGCTGCGTGATTTGACGTTTATGCCGAAGTGTTTTAAGTGTTTTCACCAATGTGACCTGGGCCTCGAGGGGACACTAGGACACTATACAATAAGTGGTGCCGCGGGGCCGCACCCTGTGGTCTCTATAACTCTCTCTCTCTCTCTCTCTCTCTCTGGTGCTGGATTTCTAGTAAAAGTAGGTTCCTGTAAATTGTAAATTGTCCAATTCTGGAACTCATGAATTTCTCAGTTTCCCCCGATTAGTTCACAAATATACCGTTGGAAATTTCCCGGTCACCTAACCCCTGAAGATGGCAAAAACATGCGAAAACCATGGTTTCCTTAAACCAACCCAGTGAGGCTCGGGTCGTGGGATGTTGTGGTATGAGTATAATATATAGTAGGAACTAATAACATCAGTAAACCGATACTACCTCTGCTGCCAAAGTTGAGGTTTTTATAGGTTTTTTACTTTTTTTTCATTTTCGAGTAGGTATCTGGCAGCCCTCATGTGTGGAAGCAAGCACATCTGCATACCCAAATCCTCAGGTTTTCTCGCTCAAATTTAAAGCTCTCTTGAGCTGTTTTCATTCAATCCCAATTAAATCCAATTAACACTGTCCCGAATCGGTGTAGGTCATTTTTTCAAGCACAGAAAACCACAAATGTTTGCAATGGTAAAGTGGTACCCTTCCATCCCCGTTTTGTATGGTATGGGTCCCACCATAGGATTTTGCAGCAAAAAAAAACTAACTCATCATCTCAGTCATAAAAAGAAACAAGGTGATGCTTGAAATCCTCGAATTCCCATGGTTTTTAGGACTGCAGGGGCTCAAAAAAAAAAACAACACGTCACTAATCTTTCACCACGCTGCCTGCCGAGGCGGCCGCGCGCTGACGCTTCTGAGCCTGTTCGATGAGAAGTCCCCATGGAAAAATTGTTATTTTCCATGGCAAAGTGTGAAAAACTACAGATATTTCCTTGATCAATTTCTGGAACGGTTTTTGTTGCCTTCTAAAAGATTCCAAAAATGGATGTTGCTGCTTCTTTACACGATTCCTTAGTGAGGTTCCCAATGCAAAATGATTGCAAAATGGATGAGTTTTGTCATTTTTTTCAAGATTCCCGAAAGGGTTTATCAAACATGAAACGGATGATTAAGTTTGTAGTACTAAAACTAAAACTCTTATCCGTTTTATCGTGTTCCAAAAAGGTGTCCAAACCAAACTGGGTAAGGATCCAAATCCCATTAGCTTCAGTTCACATCAAAATAGCTGGATGATACAGGAAATATTGCTGAATGTTGATCCCGCTGACGCCAACCCATGGGTGCAATGAAATGTTTCAACCAGCCATCAAACAACCATAGCCTCAGTAACAAATCACGAAATCTGTGCCACGGTCCCTGCTGCAGAGGGGGGACTCCAGTCACTACAAGTCGCAGAAGTTTACCATGAAACCGCGGGCATCAAGCCCCAAAGTCGCTACATGCCGCTACACCGGGAGGATGTGGGTATGGGATTGCTCAAGTCGTTAGGTACTACCTCAATATGGATGGTAAACAGTTTAAACATTGCAACAAACTCCCACAATCTGCATCTGCGGGTCCAAGGTGTGCTTAAATTCTGACCCACTGACATACAGTTTGGTCTGAAAGTCACCCTAAAATGGATGATTGATCACGATTGATCATAAAGAGGTTTCCAATCCATGGGGGTACCCTCAGTTAGCATCCTTTTTTTATAAAAGGATGTCCCATGATTTTCCTTCCATTGCCATATGTCCTCCCATATCGCATGGCCTGGATATGCCTCTGCAGTTGCTTTTCCTTGGACACCTGGCCATGACACAACCTAACCACTACTGTAGTAGGGTCGTCTTCGTCATCATATTCATCTTCATCTTCATTTTGTTTCATCTTCATATTCATCTTCATCTTCGTCATCATCATGCAGCTTCTGATGCATTCTGATAGCTTCTGATGGTTTCTGAAAGTTTCTGATGGTGTCTGATGTCATGTTTAAACATGTGTCACTCCTTCACCTTGGTCCAAGTTTTCGCTTGATTTCCTAACTCTAAGACGTCCGAGTTGGAGGTTGCGCATGCATGTCACCTTTGAGACATGAAACCCTTGGCGCAACCACTTGTGCTGACTCATTTGCAGCTCAGTCAGCAGACAGTAACAACATGTAACAACGTAGCAGAGAGTAAGTCCTGCCAAGGCCAAAGCCTCTGAAAATTCTTCAGGATTCCACTCTGTTTCAGTCACTCCTTCAATGATGTGCCCCTACCAGTTCTACCCGTCATACCCATCTGGGGTTACAACATGTTACAACTATCATCCCTAGGGTACTTTTGTATTGACTTACTCTCGAAGCTCAGTCGAACGCACGCTCGAACATCAAGAGGTGGGCTTGTACATACCGTGGGATGCCGCCAAGTGCGGCAATCTTCACGATGGCGTGTGGAAAACAGCTGCATGCCGGGATAAAACCCCAGGGCCCCAAGTGTTTGCACACCTGATCTTCACCAGGACAAGAGAGCCACAATGAAGCTTGTCGACTTTGAGAATAAAACTGAAGCCCTGAAACTCTCAATTAGACAGCATGCTGCAGGATCGTGATGAAGATGAAAAGCGTGTGCCTTGTTCTAGTTGCTCCAACAAAATAACAACCTCCAACTCGTATCTTCACTACAACCCCAAACAGTTTCCCCCCAAAAGGGGTCTGTCTATGTATGTCTGACATGCTGTTCCTGACTTCTTGGCAAACTCTTTGGCGCAGCAAACTCTCCGGCTTGGCCGGAGAGCAGGTACACAAGCGAAACCGCCGGACTGATTGAGCAAAATCCAATCCGATTGGACCCTCCATATCATTCCATATCCCCTTTGTTGCAGTTTCATGGTCACATCAATTCACGTGTTCAAATGGATTTTCTTGGAAAGTTCTTGGTCTCTGCTGGGATCCACTGGGTCTGATGCTCAGGCGTAGTCTTTGGGAGCAGGAGTGCTTGGAAAAGTGCTGGTCGATTCCTCAGGATGCGCAGGGTGGGTGCCAGGGGACCCACAGGGGTTTCCACAGTTGATTTGGGTATGTGGTAAAGCAAAAGCCATGCTCAATCTAGCCAATTTTAGGATTTATAGGCTATAGGGATATTAAAAATGATAGCCCAAATAGGGGCTGATGATTGTGTTGTGTTTACCACATTGCTTCAGAAAATTGGATGCTTAGTACCCAAACTGACCAAAATCTGCTCATTTCAGCGCCGTCTGGTGGTGAAAGGATCTTCCTTTCCAGATCTATTTATTGGAGAGCCCGCACTGATTTTCAGCTATCGGTATGTCACTTTGATTTGGGTGAGATTAAGTAAACCAAAATAAATTTCTCGGGTTTTCCTTCAGGCTTCACAACTTGCGCCTGCACTCCATCAACCTTTGGCTCAAAAACAGTCATGAAGGTGACAGAAAATGCATGTGGTTTGCCAGACCTGAGGGACCCTCAAACCTCTGGCGAATCGATGATCAATCACAAATCACTCACAAAAGCTGATTCTCCACTTTCATAGATTTCTTCATGATGGTTTCATGATGGTTTCATGATGGTTTGGCTGATTCTCCCATAGTTCTTCCATGTTCTTCCTATGGTTTAGCGGTTTCCCGTGGTTTGTCATGGCGGTTTCCCATGGTTTCCACCAGGAGGCTGTGGCACTGTCCACGTTTTGGGGCAACCTGCGAAGGGGTCAACTGGGATTCTTCATGTTAGATGAAAAGAATAAAAAAGAAAATGGTGATCATATGTGATAATGCTAATGATGGTGATAATATGTGATAATAGCAGTAATAATACTAATAGTATGTAGTGGTAATAGTTAGTAATAGTTATATATAGCAAATTAAAACTGGAACATGTTGCTTCCTGGTTTGAGACTCAAAGGGCAAATGGCTTGATTGGGCATGAATTGAACTGGTGAACAGTTCGTTCATCATTCACTACTGCAATCCTCACATCTTCATACATATTCCTGTGGTTACTCATCAGGAAGCCAATTGGTACCTGTGGTCAGGCTTGGTCGAAGGAAAGGCTCAAGCCGAAATAAAACATCTATGACAAGTCGGTGGCATCGAATCCAAAAAAAAAGCATCTCAAAAATCCATTCAATTTGATCAACATTCTCATCTGCCGGGCCCGCAGCCATTTTTCCGGCCTGACATGTGGAAACCTCTGGCGGAACCATTCCATCTCCTTCTCATCGCCGACCTTGGAGAGCCACAAAGCCACGTCCTGTATCATCAAACATAGCACCATTGAAAATCCCTCACAATGGAGGCTTTAATGGGAAAATCATCCATGAACGGGGGATTGTCCATTGCCATGTTTGATTGCGGACTATGTAATAGATTGTAATAGTATTGTGTTGACTTTGCTAGAATGCCCGCGAACTACGGCATTTCGGGCAAACATATCCCCATCTTCAACGATTCATATCCCAATTTTGGTCAGTTCAGTTGGGATGCCTTAAAACCATCTGAAACAAATAGACTTCTTGGAGAAATGGCATATCTTCTGTTTGCTTGCACAGGAGATCACAGGAGTACTGTAACCTTCCCAGAAACATGACATTTTGGGGGCACTATTCTCCACGCTTTTGGCCATCAAATCCCAAAATTTTCTTTGGTTTCATCCCAAATTTTGGGACTATGTCTGTTGTTGCTGGTAGTAATCCCCAAAATATGGGTTTTCAGGCAAAAATAGGGTACCCCAAAATGTCCTGGTTCATAGTAATTTCCCCAATTCAATGGCCATTTGAAGGGTATGCGCCTACGCCCTTTGTCAGACACATCCAAATATCCCCATGATATCCCCACTAAGTCCTTATAAAACCCCTGTAAAATCACCAGAAGTTCATCAGTTCATCTGCATTTCTATTGAAAAACAATTTCCCCGTCCTCCAAATGCTCCTCCGGCCCTTCACGCAACTTCGGGATCGACCTCGAGGCAGCGTCAACTTGGGTCCCAACAGATTGGGGACCCAATGACTTCACCAAACCCGGAAGGTGATGGCAAAATATGGCGAATCTCAGACGTGCAAAGCATCAAGATGGGCTTCTGTGTGCAAAAATGAACCATGTTTGGTGGATCAGGGATTCCAAACTTTGACAGAGATGTGGACAAGTGTTCCAAGCCATCTTGCTCGTTCCGCCCTCGAAGTTCTCTTGATCTCTGCGGAACTTTCGCTCCAGAATTATGCGACCCCAAATCCATCGGAGCTCACCAGAAATCCGGCCAATGTTCATCAAAATTGGTGGTTTGAGACAAATCAAGATCTGGACAAAGTAGAGGACAATTAATATGTGTATATATATATGTACATATATATAATTATATATATATGTATATACATGCATATAGTCATTCCAGTATCTTGCTGTCTTTTCATCAACTTCTGATAGCCGCACCTATCAATGACACGTTCGATGAAGCGCTGGGCCACTCCGCTCCAAAGCCGTGCTCCACGGAAATCCTTACAGCCAAGGCGAGAATCTTGGCTACTCATGGGTATATAAATGTGTACACAGTAACCAACAATAAGAAAGGCAGTTTTAATCACCAAACATCGGGAAAAAATTGGGAATATCGATATCAGTACAACCGTCATCCCGTTATAATGTTTATACTGGTTGGCAATCAAAAACCCTTACATGGACAAAGGAACGACTCCCATATAATAATCGAGATAGTAAGTATAACACCCCATAAGAACCAACTGAAAAGGATATTTTACATGGTCGCCAAAACATTGGAAAATCATGGGAAATCGGGCATGAATATGAGGTTGAATCACCAACGCATTGGGATGTTATATCAACCGCTGTATATTATAGTATGATCGATCAACCTGTAAAAAAAATACACAAATGCCTTGCTGAGCCCGAACTTTGGCTAAACCAAACCCTTCACCTAGACCTAGCCAACTTCAAGACTTGCCCAGATAATCAAAAAAAGACATGTTTTTCGAATGAACATTTGAATCAAGTTGGCGGTTGGCGCAT
Source organism: Cladocopium goreaui (assembly GCA_947184155.2). Lineage (NCBI taxonomy): Eukaryota > Dinophyceae > Suessiales > Symbiodiniaceae > Cladocopium > Cladocopium goreaui. The sequence goes on from CAMXCT020003835.1 coordinate 170,414, forward strand.
CATTATTGAAGTATTGAACATACAGTACTGCAGGTACTGCATTATCAACCTGGCAGATGTTTTGTAGCAAACTCAAAAAAGATGGAGAAACAAAAACAACTTTAGGATTCTAGTAGGAATTTTAGTAGGCTTTTAGTAGGATGTAGCAAACCCCAAAGTGATTTTACTGTTCTATCCATTTGGGGCTTCTGGCTCCAAGCATCGGGATGGCCCTCGGTGAGCATGCCTCGCAACTTTTTGCACATGTCCTGCAAAGAAGCTGCCGATAAAAATTCACTGGCCCTTCAAACCAGCCATCCAATTTCTGGTATCCATCAATTGACCCATGGGTTTGACATATGATTAATATGTCAATATATGTCAATTATGCTTTGCAACCAGGGGTCTTGCAAGTCTTGACAAAAAAGTGCGATGTGTTTCTGGAAACTGTGTCATTCCTAACATCAGTGGTAGTGGCAGGCACTGCCTATGCTACGCAGTGATGCCAACGTGTAAATGAGTCTCTCATGAGCTGTTATTTAACTTTTTATTGTTTTTGGATGTTTTGGGGGTCAGAAAGCTGCAAGTCTAGGCAAGTCTGTTTTCAGGATGTTCGAAGCAGTACCTACAATCTCCTTGAAATTTGACTGACACGCAAGAACTGTCACATTCTCCAAGCCCCCAACCCCAACCGTCATACATCGGCTCCTCAACAAAGACATCCTGCTCTTTGGCGCCAGTTTCGATCCTCAGGTTTTATCAAGTTACCAAGATTTACCAAGTAAACACCACCGGAGACGGCTGTGGCATCGGGATACCTGGGGCATCCTGGGCATAGTGGATATAACGGTTCCACTTCCAGGTAGGGATCTAAGTATGCTGATCTTGGCCCTCGCGTTCCTCCACAACAGGAGTGAAGGAAAACTAAAAAAATGAAGTTGAGTGCGTTTTAACTAACTCTACAGTATTAGAAAAAACTGGTGGAACTTTAAAAAAACACTATTTCATGGCATATTTGTCGCAATCTGAAAGTCCCCTGCCATCTCCAGCCCCAGAATCATGATCTGGACCTGCTCGGGTGAATATTTCAATCGCTTCATCACCGGATGCCTTGGGATGCCCATGGGGCCCATGGCCGTGGTTTCGATGGAGGCAGATAAAGTCTGAAAAGTTTTGGAAACATGTTCGAAAGGTTAAGAGTTGGAGCAGATGGACTTCCCGACTTCCCGACTTCCCGACTTCCCTGGCCTATGGATGAGGACCATGGAAAGGTCCATGGTGACGGCTCCAAGTGCAAAGCAAATCCCTGCAACGAGCCATGCAATGTTCATTCGATTGCGGTCCTGGCCATCTGGCGATTTCTGGATCTGGATTCTACACGGCAGATGCTGAAGTTGAAATGCTGTTGCATTCACCTCAACTCGGGGAAAATGTGTTTTCTATATAGACGGCAAAAGTGTTTGTTTTAAGTCAGAAAAAGTCTGGAAACCAAATTTGCTTCACTCTTCATCTTTCACCATGTCTTACTAAATACAAACAGCTTGCAAACATAAAATCTGACACCCAAACGAAGCTCATCTCTTGCATCCACCATGTCTCCACCACCCAACTCTCCCAATCCTGACTATCACCCACAATGGCGCCAAAGATTGGCTGGCCAACCACCTGGCGATCTGGGCATGGTGACTCCCTGAGAAAAGAGTTCCCAAGTTCCCACTCATCGACTCAGGATCGCCGAAGAAAAAAAACTGGAGATGCCCTCCAGCACGTGTTTATTCGTGCAACAGGAAAGATGTGGGATCTTCTCAAAATATCTCAAACATGTAACATGTGGGATCCCATGGGATCCCCATTTCGCCATGGGTTTCAGGACCAAAAACTCATGGTCATCCATGACTTGGCCTGTCCAAGTTGCATCCCGAAGAGTGGAAGGGCACTGGCTTGGGCGGCCTCAAAAGCTGCCAATTTCTCAACGTTAAACTTGTGGATGTCATTTGGAGTCACAGTATCCGCAAAATTTGGATTTAACCAGCAAAATTAAGACTTACCCAGCAAATTGTTGGATTTAACCAGCAAGATTTGTGATCATTGGGACTCCGCCAACAGAAACTAGAATTTCAGCAGCAAACAAGGAACTTAAACACTATGGGGACTATAGGGGTAGCAAGTATATAAACACCTTTCAATCAGGACTTCGTGAAATTCCTTAACCCAAATTCTAAGTGGCAGAATTGTTTGTGCCCTCCTGAAAGATGCCATCCCCTCATCGTTTGTTGCCGAGATATCCCGTTTGAAAATGAATCAAACCCGTCTTGAGGTGATGTTGCAAAAACTCCCTCATGTCACCCACTGCAATTGGACGGTTTTCCCCTTAGTTTTCAGATAAACCCACATGACGAATGAAAAATATCCCTATCCCATCACATAAAATGCTGGTTGGGTAGTATGTATTAACCATTATGGAATTATGGGTCGTAATATGTCATGATAATCGCCAACCAAGTACTTATCCTCCGGGTAATCAAACATTGCTGGAACATCCCCATCCAGTTCGATGGTTACCATAACAAAACCTCCATTTCATGTGGGAATTTCCCAGCTAGCCCGGCTTTCTACACTGAAAAAACACAATAAATCACCATTAAATCACCATTAAATCCCATGAAGTCCCATGAAATCACCAGTTTTATGGGTAAAATCCACCCCAAGCTCTCGACCGACGCCCGGAATGTGGCCTTCTTGGGATGTGCCAAGGTGGAGTAGCGCTGCAGGGTGGGCCCCAGCGCAGGCACGAAGAGGCCCAAGCCGATGCCCATGGAGCCGTGGAGGATCAAAAGATGCCACACCTGGGGAAGTTGGCCCCAATCCCCCAACAAAAACCATGGGAAAATCATGGGAAACTCATCAAAGGAAGTTTAGTGGGAGAAACTTCCGTGTTACGGACTTTTAGAATGTCAAAGAAAGAGTTAGTCAAAGAAAGAGTTAGTCAAAGAAAGAGTTAGTCAAAGAAACAGTTAGTCAGGGAAAGAGTTAGTCAAAGAAAGAGTTAGTCAAAGAAACAGTTAGTCAGGGAAAGAGTTACTCAAAGAAACAGTTAGTCAGGGAAAGAGTTAGTCAAAGAAAGAGTTAGTCAAAGAAAGAGTTAGTCAAAGAACAGTTAGCCAGGGAAAGAGTTAGTCAAAGAAAGAGTTAGTCAGGGAAAGAGTTAGTCAAAGAAACAGTTAGTCAGGGAAAAAGTTAGTCAAAGAAAGAGTTCGTCAAAGAAAGAGTTAGTCAAAGAAAGAGTTAGTCAGGGAAAGAGTTAGTCAAAGAAACAGTTAGTCAGGGAAAAAGGTAGTCAAAGAAAGAGTTAGTCAGGAAATATGAGGTAGTCAAAGAAAGAGTTAGTCAAGGAAAGAGTTAGTCAAAGAAACAGTTAGTCAGGGAAAAAGGTAGTCAAAGAAAGAGTTAGTCAGGATATATGAGGTAGTCAAAGAAAGAGTTAGTCAGGATATATGAGGTAGTCAAAGAAAGAGTTAGCAAAGAAAGCGTTCGTCAGGGAAAGGGTTAGTCACAGAAAGAGTTAGTTAGGGCATTGATTGTTCCCGCAATGCAAATGGGATTGCAAGTGGTGCTGGTGGATGAGTTGCCGATGGAGTTGTGAAGGAAGTCTCGCACGAAATGCGTTTTTGAGAGATAGCAGATGCACGAAACCCTATGTTTTTCCATACAAAGTGCGTCCCCGAACCTCGATGATCTACCTCTGCGGTGCGACGGGTGCGAGACGGTCTCGTGTGTGGTCGGATCATGGGCGGATCATGGGCGGATCATGGTCGGATCGGTTCCGCATTGTAAATGGGGTTTCAACTGTTTTTCGTGCATGTGCGGTCGACAGAATTCCATTGTGATTTGCAACTGCAGGATCGTTCCCGCAATGTAAATGGGATTGCAAGTGGTGCTGGTGGATGAGTTGCCGATGGAATTCATTGTGATTTGCAACTCTAGGATCGTTCCCGCAATGCAAATGGCATTGCAAGTGGTGCTGGTGGATGAGTTGCCGATGGAGTTTTGAAGGAAGTCTCGCACGAAATGCGTTTTTGAGAGATAGCAGATGCACGAAACCCTATGTTTTTCCATACAAAGTCCGTCCCCGAACCTCGATGATCTACCTCTGCGGTGCGACGGGTGCGAGACGGTCTCGTGTGTGGTCGGATCATGGGCGGATCATGGTCGGATCGGTTCCGCATTGTAAATGGGGTTTCAACTGTTTTTCGTGCACGTGTGGTCGACAGAATTCCATTGTGATTTGCAACTGTAGGATCGTTCCCGCAATGTAAATGGGATTGCAAGTGGTGCTGGTGGATGAGTTGCCGATGGAGTTTTGAAGGAAGTCTCGCACGAAATGCGTTTTTGAGAGATAGCAGGTGCAGGAAACCCTATGTTTTTCCATACAAAGTGCGTCCCCGAACCTCGATGATCTACCTCTGCGGTGCGACGGGTGCGAGACGGTCTCGTGTGTGGTCGGATCATTCTCGGATATTCTCGGATCATGGTCGGATCGGTTCCGCATTGTAAATGGGGTTTCAACTGTTTTTCGTGCATGTGTGGTCGGCAGAATTCCATTGTGATTTGCAACTGTAGGATCGTTCCCGCATTGTAAATGGGATTTCACCTGTGTTTCGTGCATGTGTGGTCGACAGAATTCCATTGTGATTTGCAACTCTAGGATCGTTCCCTCACTGTAAATGGGATTGCAAGTGGTGCTGGTGGAGGAGTTGCCGATGCAGTTGTGAAGGAAGTCTCGCACGAAATGCGTTTTTGAGAGATAGCAGATGCACGAAAGCCTATGTTTTTCCATACAAAGTCCGTCCCCGAACCTCGATGATCTACCTCTGCGGTGCGACGGGTGCGAGACGGTCTCGTGTGTGGTCGGATCATGGTCGGATCATGGTCGGATCATGGTCGGATCATGGTCGGATCGGTCTCGGATCGGTTCCGCATTGTAAATGGGGTTTCAACTGTGTTTCGTCTATGTGCGGTCGACAGAATTCCATTGTGATTTGCAACTGTAGGATCGTTCCCGCAATGTAAATGGGATTGCAAGTGGTGCTGGTGGATGAGTTTCTGATGGAATTCCATTGTGATTTGCAACTCTAGGATCGTTCCCTCACTGTAAATGGGATTGCAAGTGGTGCTGGTGGAGGACTTGCCGATGGAGTTTTGCAGAAAGTCTCGCACTAAATGCGTTTTTGAGAGATAGCAGATGCACGAAACCCTATGTTTTTCCATACAAAGTCCGTCCCCGAACCTCGATGATCTACCTCTGCGGTGCGACGGGTGCGAGACGGTCCCGTGTGTGGTCGGATCATGCTCGGATCATGGTCGGATCATGGTCGGATCGGTCTCGGATCGGTTCCGCATTGTAAATGGGGTTTCAACTGTGTTTCGTCTATGTGCGGTCGACAGAATTCCATTGTGAATTGCAACTGTAGGATCGTTCCCGCAATGTAAATGGGGTTGCAAGTGGCGCTGGTGGATGAGTTGCCGATGGAATTCCATTGTGATTTGCAACTCTAGGATCGTTCCCTCACTGTAAATGGGATTGCAAGTGGTGCTGGTGGATGAGTTGCCGATGGAATTCCATTGTGCTTTGCAAGTCTAGGATCGTTCCCTCCCTGTAAATGGTTGCGTCAAGGTTCCTTCGTGCTGTGGCTGCATTGGTAATACTATTGTCTTTTGCAGCTGGACTTCGTAAATCGTATTGGAGTGGCTGCATGAAGGCTGCCACAGTGATTTGTTGGCAGATTTTCTCCATTTTGGCGCTAGTGATTTTCCTTCTAAAAATCCTTTTAAAAAGTGCTTCAAAATCGTCTTTTTTTCGCTCTGGCGTCGAGATCCGGTTTTGGAGCTGCAATTTCCGACCCAGTTGCGCGTATTTCTATTGTGCTTTGCAACTCAGTCTTTGCAGATCGCATTGTAATGGCTGCGTCAAGGTTGCTTGGTCCCACGGCTGCATGCGTAATACTATTGTCTTTTGCAGCTGGACTTCGTAAATCGTATTGGAGTGGCTGCATGAAGGCTGCGACAGTGATTTGTCAGCAGATTTTCTCCATTTTGGCGCTAGTGATTTTCCTTCTAAAATCCTTTTAAAAAGTGCTTCAAAATCGTCTTTTTTTCGCTCTGGCGTCGAGATCCGGTTTTGGAGCTACAATTTCCGACCCAGTTGCGCGTAGTTCTATTGTGTTTTGCAACTCAGTCTCTGCAGATCGCATTGTAATGGCTGCGTCAAGGTTGCTTCTTGCCACGGCTGCATGCGTAATACTATTGTCTTTTGCAGCTGGACTTCGTAAATCGTATCGGAGTGGCTGCATGAAGGCTGCGACATTGATTTGTCAGCAGATTTTCTCCATTTTGGCGCCAGCGATTTTCTTTTTAAAAATTCTTTTAAAAAGTGTTTCAAAATCGTCTTTTTTTCGCTCTGGCGTCGAGATCCGGTTTTGGAGCTACAATTTCCGACGCCGTTGTGCGTAGTTCTATTGTGTTTAGCAACTCAGTCTCTGCAGATCGCATTGTAATGGCTGCGTCAAGGTTGCTTGGTGCCGCGGCTGCATGCGCAATACTATTGTCTTTTGCAACTGGACTTCGTAAATCGTATTGGAGTAGGTGCATCAACGGTTCGACAGTGATTAGTAGTAGTGCTGGGAATTGATTAATGAAAGCTTAATAGATGACATATGAGAAGGGACGAAATGAGAAGAGATGAGCTGGGATAAGGTGAGAAGAGCTCAGATGAGATGAACTGTGGAGTGTGAAGAGTGTAGTGTGAAATGTGGGGCGTGAAGAGTGCAGTGTGAAGTGTGAAGTGTGAAGTTTGGAGTGTGAAGGAAGCAGTGAGAAGTGAGAAGTGTGAAGTGTGGACTGTGAAGATCTGTGAAGTGTGGAGTGTGAAGTTTGGAGTGCAAAGAGTGCAGTGTGAAGTGTGGAGTGTGAAGAGTGCAGTGTGAAGTGTACAGTGTGAAGGAAGCAGTGGGAAGTGAGAAGTGTGAAGTGTGGAGTGTGAAGTTTAAGTTTGGAGTGGGAAGAGTGAGTGTGAAGTGTGAAGTGTGAGGTTTGGAGTGTGAAGGCAGCAGTGAGAAGTGAGAAGTGTGAAGTGTGGACTGTGAAGTGTGGAGTGTGAAGTGCGAAGTGAGAAGTGAGAAGTTTGGAGTGTGAAGGAAGCAGTGACAAGTGTGAAGTGCGAAGTGAGAAGTGTGAAATGTGAAGTTTGGAGTGTGAAGTTTGGAGTGGGAAGGAAGCAGTGAGAAGTGAGAAGTGTGAAGTGTGGACTGTGAAGTGTGGAGTGTGAAGTGCGAAGTGAGAAGTGTGAAGTTTGGAGTGTGAAGGAAGCAGTGAGAAGTGAGAAGTGTGAAGTGAGAAGTGTGAAGTGTGGACTGTGCAGTGTGGAGTGCGAAGAGCGCAGTGCGAAGTGTGAAGTGTGAGGTTTGGAGTGTGAAGGAAGCAGTGAGAAGTGTGAAGTGTGGACTGTGAAGTGTGAAGTGTGAGTGAAGTGTGGAGTGTGAAGTGCGAAGTGTGAAGTTTGGAGTGTGAAGTGAGAAGTGAGAAGTTTGGAGTGTGGAAGGAAGCAGTGAGAAGTGAGAAGTGTGAAGTGAGAAGTGCGAAGTGTAGGAAGTGTGAAGTGTGAAGTGTGAAGTTTGGAGTGTGAAGGAAGCAGTGAGAAGTGAGATGTGTGAAATGTGGAGTGTGAAGTGTGAAGTTTGGAGTGTGAAGGAAGCAGTGAGAAGTGAGAAGTGTGAAATGTGGAGTGTGAAGTGCGAAGTGAGAAGTGAGAAGTGTGGACTGTGAAGTGTGAAGTGTGAAGTGTGGACTGTGAAGTGTGAAGTGTGAAGTGTGGACTGTGAAGTGTGAAGTGTGCAGTGTGAAGTGTGAAGTTTGGAGTGTGAAGGAAGCAGTGAGAAGTGTGAAATGTGGAGTGTGAAGTGTGAAGTTTGGAGTGTGAAGGAAGCAGTGAGAAGTGAGAAGTGTGAAATGTGGAGTGTGAAGTGTGAAGTGTGAAGTGCGAAGTGAGAAGTGTGGACTGTGAAGTGTGAAGTGTGAAGTGTGGACTGTGAAGTGTGAAGTGTGAAGTGTGGACTGTGAAGTGTGAAGTGTGCAGTGTGAAGTGTGAAGTGTGAGGTTTGGAGTGTGAAGAAGCAGTGAGAAGTGTGGAGTGTGAAGTTTGAAGTTTGGAGTGCGAAGAGTGCAGTGTGCAGTGTGAGGTGTGGAGTGTCGAGGGAAGGACACGGTCGGGACAGGGTGTCTTTGAACTATAGGTCATTTATGTTTGGGAAACTTCCGCCGCCGGCTTGCCCGGGTCTATGTTAGAAAACTCAGTTAATAATGGTTAATGATCGTTTGACAATGGTTAGTACTGGTTTAATATGGTTTAATGATGGTTAGTAATGGTTAATCATGGCTACTAATGGGATTATAGAATATCTACCCTCCGGTAATCAAACGTGGCTGGCTGGAAAATCCCCGAACTAAATGGAGGATTTTCAATGGCCACGTTTGATTGCCGGAGGGTACCCTGATTCGAAGGGCAGTAAAATGGCTAGATGAAGAGGCAAAATGGGCAATTTGTCCCTCTTGTGGGAATGATTTACCTATCAGGTGGAGCAATCCTGTCGGCAGACTTTGCGGCTGAAGTCTAGGGAAACATGGTGACTGCTGTTTTCTTTGCCACATGTGGAGGTTTCAGATTTTCCCTTGAACCAATTCCGGGGATCTACTGTATCTTAAAATAGAAATATATTATAAGAATCTCACAGATATCACTGATATCACTATCAAAAATCATACCTGCAAACTGGGGTATCCTTGTTCCAACCGCACAGAACAAAGCACAGCAGTACAAAAACAACCAAGAAACCAAAACTGCAAGGTGTTTGTAATGAGCCAAGAATACCTCTAAGGGTTCCAGCCAATGGCTGCGATGGCTTTTGCGCTGCAGCTAGAAGTTTGTGTCTTGCGATTCAATTTCAGGTGAATATTGCTTTATTTAGTTGCTGCCGGTCCCACTAGTCACTAGTAAAGACATAGTTTGGGCAAATGTTGGGATATGTTGGGCGGGAAATTTTCCCTACGCCAACCGTAATTGAAAGTCTGAAAGGGGCATATGGTGCCCTCCCATGATTTAACATAGCTATGGAACATAGCCAATTTATAAATGATTTACCCATTGAATATGGTGATTTTCCATGGCTGTGTTAAATAACCACAGGGTAAGATCCATGGCGATCCATGGCTGCCATTGCTGTGACTCCCTCCATCTCCCTCCCGGCACCTCAGTGGCGACAAAGCCATAGAGACACAACATCACTGAGGCAATGAACGCACCCAATCCTTGGCTGCTTGTGTTGAAACAGGTCAATCTGTATATTTAAATAGGTGTAGTGTGTATAATAATGCGATAAACCCAATGTCATAACCATTCCCAAGTTATCACCATGTTTATGAGTTAAATTCCAACCAGCCCCGGTCATGGTAAGTTTTATATACTGTATATATTGGGTTTACGACAACATTACACCATGCACATATAAGATACACATAGATACACCCTGTGTTTTGTGGTGCTTGGGGAAGCCCAAATGGTAGGTTTATTATATATTGAATGGGTTTGCCACATTACACCATATGAAATACAAGATACGCCCTGTATTTTTGATTGTGTTTCGGGACATGAATCCATCGAGGCCTTAAATAACAATCCCTTTCATCCATGGACCATACCGAGGATCGCATCGTTTTCACGTCGCCGATGACGTTGGAGACCTGAAGTGCTGGATTTTAGATTACTTCAGGACAGAAACAAAAAAACTTGGATGGAGGTATTTCATATTATTTGTTAGTTCATGCTATTTCGGCATTGCCATTTTTTTGGGGGGAAAGGCCCTATAATCAAAACCCCTTCCAGATCAATAAATGTTGTCAGGAGCGGGAGCTGCATCACAGTCTTGTCCACTGGCTTGACTTCACTGTGGCATGTTCCAATCCAAAAGAGATCGAACATTTACCATAAATCTTACCATGAAATTTCAAGGAATCAAGGGAGTGTTGCTTGACAAATGTCAGGGTCCGACATACCGGCACATGCGCCATTCTTAGTGATTCCCGTCGGTCGTTGCTGAATATCCTAGCAACAGAAATGGTGGTTGCTTCCCCAGCCACATCTGCCAGGGAGCAATCAAGAATCCCACAGTGGAGAAGACCAAGTTGCTGACTCCGTTCGGAATCATCACCTTGGTGCACAAGGCACACATCCACCGACCCTCAGCACGAGTGACAATGAAGTGACTACGTAGTGTGTCAGATAGAGGATGTGAAACGTGGTGCATGGAGCAAAGTTTCAAGCTAGAAGTGACTTCCACATATAGTCATTCTATTTTCTGAGAATCAAAAGATCATTCCTTGCCACAAGATCCAAAACAATCCAAACCTATGGCACGTGTCCCAATCATTGACCCCAAACCCAAGAAGACACCGACCAGTGACCATCGAGGTTGCGCTGGCCAAGCGTTCCCGCGATCTCTCCACATCATTGGGATCCAGCAGTCCGTAGCTCTCCTGAGCTCCAGGCGAGTCGAGTCATTCCATGGGGCCTTGAAGGGATGTCCATGGATGTCCATGACGAAGCGAAAAAGATGCGCCTTTGTCCAAAAAATCGTACTCCCAAACATTGGCCGTTTTGATGGGGAACCTGAATATCCTGAATGAACATCATGATGTTCTTTGGACAAAGCGATGGGTTCCCTTGTTTGGTCTGACCACCTTTCTTCAGAAACTTTTGCTGCCCAAAGGCATACTCCAATAGCAAAGGCAAGAGCAGCATCAGCGCAGAGACAGTAAGGAAAATGCAGAAATAGCCAAATAGCAGAAACCTGCAGCTGCAAAGGTAAGAGCAACAGTTGTCCATCGTTTTTCTATGGAAAAACCACTGAAACCATAAGAAAACTCATGGAAAAACTGTTGGAAAACTGTGGTCACTGAAAATATCGTTTCACCTGCTTCTCAAATGTTGGAAGATGTTAGGGACCAAATATCCAGCACATGCACAGTATCAGGACTGCCACAGCTAACATGGTTACATGGTGCGAACTGCTGCACAGACACCAGAGAATTTTGTCCTTCGTTGGGGGAGGCCCCTCATAAGCCGTGCTTTCTTGCACCTTCTTCTCACCTCGGGGTGTGACAATTGATGTTCCCACCTGATAGGTTAACTGGCAACAAAGCTGTCTCTGGCTCACATGTTTCCGATCAGATCTCACTACTCGTTGGTTCTCTGTGATGTCACGTTTCCAATTCAATCAATCCACCAAAAAAAAAAGTTGCAATCCAAAAGTTCAACCCCCCCATCATTTTTGTTGAAAGGTTAGTTTTTACTCGTCATTTTCGGTTTGTTCATGCATTGGTTGTTCCAAGAATATGGCGCCCCAAATCCAAGGGATCATATTATCATCCAAAACATTGCCGTTTTGTACGAGTATGTCCCATTTCCCGACAAATTCATATCCCCAAATCGCAATTGTGGTTGATTTTATCCGGATTTTGCCTAGAAGTCTTGATTTGTTTGATGGTTGCAGCACATCCCCACAAACCAGTTATGGTGTTTTTCCATCTGTGTTGCCTACATCCCAATTTTGCCCGGAAATGTTGAAAAGTTACCGTTTGTTTGAGGGTTTCCCATGCAACTTTTTTTCCCCGCATTCATATCCGTTGTCCGAAAATGGGACAAATCATGATAAATCCCCAAATATCATCAAATATCCCCAAATAACCATTTTCACAGGGAAAATGATGATGCACGATCAGATTTTGGAGGTGTTATATTTTCAGACAAACCCAGAAGAAACCCAACCAGCAACCCTCGGAATGACCTTCGGACTCCGCTGCCGACTCGCTCGTTGTTTCGCCTTTCTCACCTCCCTCTGTTGAGGGCACAGGTGAGTGCAAGCGCTTCTTGATCTCCTGGGGTGTGATGAATGTGATGGGATGAAAGATCAAAAAAAAGGTTGGGGGCCGATGATGGATGTGTTTTTCTTTTGCAATAATCAAGCGTCATAATCTTAAGATATGTATACAGGATAGTTACTCATAATCAAAGGTCGTTTAGTTAGCAAACTTCCGAGTTACGGACGATGGTCATGGTTAGCATTCACACCATCATGTCAACCACATTAAAATCATCATATGTCATCAGCCCCATCATCAAGTAGGTGGGAAGTGAAAGAGAACACTAGCGGGCACAAAACCCTCTGTTTTTACGAGTATGGTGGCTGCTGGTGTTGCGAACGTAAGGCCTGTGTTTCCGCAGGGGCGGGCCTCGATCTGGGAAAGTTGTCGACAAAAAGTGCATGAGACTGTAGCAAGAGCTCGATTCGCACGGGGCACTTTTGGAAGATGAGGTCGGAGAAATGCGCACGAGACTGTAGCGAGAGTTCGGTTTCGCCAAAAAAAAAACGTAAAAAAACTAAGGGCCGCAGAGTAGCGCTAGATTTGCGTGGTAAAGTCCACACCGTTGACACTGCGCCAGCGATGGTCGCTGCTCCTGCTATGCAGGCTTGCAACGGGCTGCGAGAAAACGCATTGGCAGGGCTGCGCGCAGGAAAGCGTGAGTGATGCTACTATTCTCCTGCTGTGCGGGATTGCAGCTGCAGGTTGCTAAACGCGTTGCAAGAGCTGCGCGAAAGGTGGTCTTTGAACATAGTGCCACCGCGTTTGCGCTATGCGGGAGCGCTTGCAAGACGCACTGTGCTGGCAGGAGAATTTGGCTGCAGAAGCTACACGAGAGCAGAAACGGGTCAGAGAAGAAGTACTGGTAGCCCATATAAGAAGTTGCTCAGAGAAGATGTATATAGCTGACAAGAGGTACCACAGCGAAGAAGTCACTCAGTGAAGAAGTAGCTCGACAAAGAAGTAGCTCACTTGTCATCTATCCATCCGTCCAGTCATTCATCCATCCATCCATTCATTTGTTCATGCATTGATTCATGGATTCACTTCTTCATTGGTTCATAGATTCATTGGTTCATTGATTCACTGATTCATTGGTTCATTTATTCATTGGTTCATTGGTTCGACGGTTCACTGCTTATTGTGTTCCTGACTCATTGACTCAACTGATTCATTGCTTCATGGATTTTTTGATTCATTGACTCAATGGTTCACTGATTCCGTGATGCATTGGTTCATGACTCATCGGTTCACTCATTCACTCACTTGTTGATTCCCTGATTTGTTGATTCATTGAATATTCATTGCTTCTTTACTTCATTGATTCACTGATTCTTTGATTCATTGATTCATCGGTTCATCGTTTCACCGTTTCATCGATGCATTGATTCATTGATTCATCGAATCATTGGCTCGTTGGTTCATTCAGTCAGTCGTGTGTTGATTTCTTTCATGTCATTTCGTTGGCATCTCATCAACCATTTGCTGAGTCGTTGATGCATTTCACAACTTCAACATTTCATTGCTTCTGCATCTCACAAACTTTCCTTTAGGCCAGTGGTTTCTTATAGTTGTTTTATTTGTTCGAAACTTCCTGCCCCGGCACGACCGGGCACTACCTTGCAACAATCAAAGATGTTTAGGAACATGGGAGTCAGCCATCCAAACACCGTCAATTAGAATTGATCTCAACACAAGGTCTGGGGATTAGACCAATTAGAAATCTGCCAAAGGATGCATACCTTCTGGTACAGTAATCTAACATAGCCATGGAAAATGACCCATTTGAAGGTGATTATTTGCCTATTAAGTATATTATATATAGATATAGATAGATAGAGATATAGATATGGCCGTAGCAATCAACATGAACTGGTTGGTGACGGTTTCAACCCCTGTAAAACAGGAAAGTCATGGGGGTAATCATCCCATTTCTATGGTTAAAAAAATGACAAATAGACCCATGCCCCTAATATTGAACACCTCCCCGGGTTGTTTGTCCCCAGTCACATGGAGGTTTCCTATAATAGGGGTACCCCATGGTACCTCCAAATCATCCATGTCAATCGGATTTTCCATAACAAAAACCATCCAGCTATTGGGGTAAACCCCCATCATGGTGTCCCCTCAACCAGGGTTTCAGCTGTGACAGGCCGTGACAGGCCTCGACATTCATGAAGAAAGCTGCCACAAAGACGAAGATCAAGACCTGATCAAGGCCTATCCAGATCTGATCAGGAGCCAAAAAAAAACAACAACGGGCTGTTGAGGAAATGTGGACATCATGGAGAGATTCAAAAGACCTCATGAAGAAAAAGGAAATGAAATGGAAGTATATAGAAATACATCTTACTGGAAAGTGGAAATGTCACCAGGAAGCACTGTTTTGAATTGATTGGTTGGAAGCCCAATAATTAGAAGGGACGTGCCACTTATCTTTCAACTACATCAATTCACTAACATGCAACGATTTGCTAGATGGAAAAAGATCAAAAGGGGGTAATTGCTAATCAACAAATATATATATATATACTGTGTATATATATACATATAATTAGTTGTTACAATCAAGCCAACATAATCAATCCATAATCAATCACAGCCGACCATCATCAACCATGATCAACCCAGAATCAACCCAGCAATTATTCCCTTGGCTGTCCCCCATCCAGTCTCCATCAGGATCACGACCAAATGATAAAACCCCTCCAGGCGAGGCAAACATGTTGCTTAGTTCTCTCCAGTGGATGGTTCACCAGTTTGGAATCCTGAAAAACCACCCCAATCTGGATAAACTGCAATAATTCCACCAAACTGATAGTTGGAATTCTTATTGGGTCATATCCCAAGTCCAAATTCCACCAATATCCCAAGAAATTGCTGTGATTCCACCAACAATCTTCTTTGACGCCGAGATGACGCCGCAGCCCGCCGAGACGTACCTTGCTGTAGCGAACTGGAACCCTCAAGGTGCGAGCTGGAAAATCAACACTTTTTTGTAGGTCTTGGTACTGTAAATCATCTATAAATCATCTATGAATAAATGAATTACTATAAATACGTATAGCTAATAAATTAATATTATGTGCATCAGCAACGATTTCAGGTCTACTCAGGTGTCCCTCGATGTCCAAGCATAATATGCTGTACGCAATAGTGCATGATTGGGAGATATGGCAGACTCGATCTGTAATTCCCAGCCTGCAATGTATATATAATGTAATCAACAAAATGGAGCTGTCAACCACCAATCACAGGGTTCATGACTGACAAACATCGATATTCATGGATGGATGGGCAACTATATATAATCATCTATAATCATCTATATAATTTCTAGAATCTAACCATCAATTTGCGCAATCCCCCCAAGGAAAAAACACATGGTTTCCCCAAATGTGGTGGATTTGCCATTGGGGCAAAACTAAAAGCACCTTCAGTAGATCCGGGAGATCATGCCCATCCCCTTGATCTGGAAGATACCAATAAGGACCCCAAAAAATGGTGTGGCCCAATACAAAACCATGTTTTCTCTGGAAATATGATGGGTATCAAATATCAGGGAAACTATGGGATGCCACCAGAGTCACCATGGCCAGAAGAGTCCAAATTGACTGATGACTCCAGCGATGGGCGACAGCGCAAACGCTCCCGCTTGATACGACGCGAAAAGGAAAGTCATGCGCACCTTCAACACCGCCATGTTCCTCAAGAAATGGAGATGTCCTACAATTGGGATACCGCCAAATCCATCCAAATCCATGGGACCGCAGGCTGGGCAAAAGTTCGAGAGTTTACCCATTCAAAAAATGACATGAAAATGGACGCTCCCATCAGCCAGTGGTTCAACCGTTCATCATCAATCAACCATTTAATTTGTCAATCAGTTGAATTTCGGATTTAGTATTAACCATCAAAATCAACCTTAAACATCAACCATAAAATGTGAATTAATTAACCATGTTAATTAACCATGTTAATTAACCATGTATCAACCATAAAATATCATAAAATCAACCACGATTTTTCCCCATGTATCTCCAGCGAATGAACAGAGCGAATGGCACCCAGGCTCGGGAGCGAAATCTGAGAGATGTAGGAACGCAGGATGGGTTGCGTTCCTGGCGTTTTTTTCCTCGAATTCATAAGGATTCAATGGGAGTCTCAGGGAGTTTACCATTCAAAATGGTGATTTCATGGTATTTACTGTGGATTTTAAAAAATTTTAGGGTTATTTCCCCACCTGCCAGGTGAGGGTTGTTAGATTTTATCAGAGTTGTTCTTCTCCTCCTTCTTCTTCTCTTCCTCCTCCTCCTCCTTCTCCTCCACCACCTCCACCACCTCCACCACCTCTGCCTTCCGCCTTGCCAACTCTTCGCCAAGCTCTTTGCCAACTTCCGCACGCAGTGGGCACTGCTGGACCTCAACTGCAAGGGTCTGAGCGCACTGGGCACCGCTCCTGCCGAGTTCAGTGAGCACCGCTGGACCTCAACCTGGGACCCGCCAAGCTCAGTGAGCACCGCTGGACCTCAACCTGGGACCCGCCGAGCTCAGTGAGCACCGCTGGACCTCAACCTGGGACCTTCCGAGCTCAGTGAGCACCGCTGGACCTCAACGACCAGATAGAATGCCAGAAGATATGCCAGATAGAACGCCAGATAGCATGTCAGATAGAATGCCAGAAGATATGCCAGATAAAAAGCCAGAAGATATGCCAGATAGAATGCCAGAAGATATGCCAGATAGAATGCCAGAAGGTATGCCAGACAGAATGTCAGATAGAATGCCAGAAGGTATGCCAGATAAAGTGCCAGAATGTTTGCCAGATAGAACGCCAGATAGAATGTCAGAAGATATGCCAGAAAATATGCCAGATAGAGTGCCAGAAGATATGCCAGAACATATGCCAGAAGATATGCCAGATAGAATGCCAGAAAATATGTCAGATAGAATGCCAGAAGATTTGGCAGTAACAAAATGTATAAATGCCATGGTGGGGATCACACGAAGTAAAGTAAATTAGGGGATTTTTATGGGCTTGGGATGTGGACAACCACGGTGTTTGCCCCCCATGAGTTGGTCATTTAGAGCTACCCTCTGGTCAAACATGGCGGCCAGGGAACTCTCCTATAAATCACCCTTAAATGGGGGTCCATTGCCATGTTTGATTAGCAGAGGGTGTGTATCTATGTGACTCATCGAGGTTTACCAAATGATTCTAACTGCTTAAATCATACATCCTACCCCTATTTTTGGATCATAGAAGATCTACTAAATCTTGTCGCCTTTGTCCATGTCGATCTTGGGCGCTTGTCAGCGTTTCTGTTTTCTTGCACTCCAAGGTCGCCCAAATACAACTAAAAGTCTGTAAGGACAGTGCCTCATGTATATACAGTACAATGTTTCTGGTACCCTCAGTTTCTCATGGCGAGCCAAAAAACGATGGCAGATTACAGGTGGCCACAGAGCGAGAGCAAGAGAGAGGGAGAGAGGGAGAGACGGAGAGAGGGAGGGAGGGAGGGAGGGAGAGAGGGAGGGAGATGGATGAGACACCACCTATCCAAGCATCCATAGTGCTTGATCCTTAAAAACAAACGACAAGGCTACTTGTTGCTTCCACATCTGCTTTACAAGCAACCTTTGACCCCCAACACTCTGAAAATGCTACAAACATCAGAAGTTTCCCACCTCTGGCCCGTCTCAAAACCCCACATCACAATCTGACGTCTCCTCCAAAGAAACCTGCCAAAGCCCTGCCGACCAGGAAGAAGTAGACCTTAGCTGCTTCCACGAGCTCTTTCGTGTTGGCGAAGAAGTCAAGCCAGGTTATATACGTAAGTGACCAGTTGGTGCAAGATCTCACATGCACAAGAAAAACAAATAGCTACAATATCAATGACTGGAAGCAGGTCTGAGGGTTGAGAAGAACATAGAAGAACAAGCATCCTTAAATGGATAATGTTGACCTGCACTAGATGCACTAGTAAAGCCCTAAAGCTCTAAGTTCTTGGAATGGGTCCATTGTTTTTCAACAGCATAGCTGATCACCTTTGGGGTACCGGCCTTAATTCTTCCAAAAGGGCAGTAGGACCCAGTAGGATTATGGAACCGTCCACTTTACACATCTCCCAGCACTCCCAGTGTTGGAGACATCTGAGACATCCCAGTGTTGTGTAATTTGATAAACTGATAAACGACCTGAGAATGACTCCCAAAATCATCGACCCCTGAAGTTGGAGTTAGAAACCCTAGTTAACCCATGTTAATCCTATTTGTGGGGCCATTACATAGTATCCCATGTTTGAGTCATCAAAGTGGGAAGATGAAGATAAAGATATCCATGGGATTTCCGCGCTGAAAACATCCAGGAAGCCTGACATTGGGTAGCTGGGCCTATCCCAAATTTCCTTTTTTTGATGATCACTCTTCCATTGATTCAGTGATTGCTTGGAGTATCCACCCGTGGACAAATGTAGCTGGCTGTAAGGGCCATGGTTGAATCTCATCTCTTTCGGCGCCAGTTCACCCCGTTCTTGTTGTTGCATTGCGTGGTGCACTCCACAATGCCTCCATGCTTGAGCAGCAACTGAAAATCCGAAAGATGAAGAAACTGAATGGGTTTAATGCCATACTTGGGGGTGCAGTTCCGGTTGGAAGCGGGTATACAACCCCTGTTTTGAGGGTTATATCCTTACTTACAGTAGAATCCAATACCAATGAAAATGACTCCAACTGCACCCCCAAGTAAAGGTGCTTGATGTCTCTTTGATCTAAACCTGACAGCAGCTGTATTGGTCCCAACGGCCATATCACACTGTCGGGCCGCAACGCGCATGAGCAAAGAGTTTGCCAATCTGAAACAAAGTTTGCTCTTGGAGCTCCATCTCCAATGTGTTGGTTGGTGTCGCTGCAATGTGAAAAAGGAACGAACCATCACACTACGCAGGACCAGAATCATTTTCCACATCGTCGCCCTCCTCCCTCAAACAATCAAACCAATTGGAGGTTTTCGAATAAACATTCCTAAATCTATCAGAAAAACTGATCTTTTGCTACTTTTCAGATGTTTGATCGCCAAATGGATATGGGACACGTTGGAAGTGCAAGGGACCGCAGCCAGACCCAGCCCAGCCTCCTGTTCCGACCGCTTGCGCCATAGAGGAGTCGCTGGGAATGGTGACGGTGCCATTGATCAGCGAGCCTGGAAGGATGCGGCATCTGATGTTTCATTTTATATGTCTGTATGTATAAATACGCATATTTTGTCCCTTATTTGTACATGCGATAGAAAGGGGGTATAGAACGGGTATCATGGATCATTGTGGGGATATCTTATGTGTATATATATATATATGTATATATATATGATATATGTATATTATGTGTATATATATATAATAGAAATATAGAAAATTATAGAAATATAGAAATAAAGATATGCAGGGAATTCATGGGACATGCCACCAGTTTCTGTACTCCGTAAGAAACTCTCATTCTTGACACAAATGGAGATATCTTCCAGGGAATTTGAGAAGGAAATTCCACAGATTGGCCTTTTTCGAAGCTTGACGACTGCGGTTTCATCTTGGCCAGGCCACAGTCATGGCCCTCCCACAGCTGCAGTGTGTCTCCCATGTTCAGCGTGTAGCTCTCTCGTTCGCAGCCACTCAGGTAGTGGCTGTTGCCTCGCGTGGAGACTCAGAAGTACGGATCAAAATTTAGATCATGGGACCAACATCTTCTGGGTTTTACTTCGGCGATCACGTGTTTCATGTCTTGGTGCACGGATTTGACCCATGTTCAGCTGGATTTGGATCGCTTGTGTTCATTTGTAGTCACCCCCCAAAAAGATGCCCAAAAGTTTTCCCAGCATGGTAGTTCCATGATGTTTTCCCCACAAGTTCCAGGTTTCCAACTCTGCTACCTATGACTGCGGGGTGCTATACATAATTGTTAGTCGATCCAACTTTGGACAGATCGTGATTCTGACCCAAGCTCGCACCTTGAATGCCATAGGCAACGACACCACCCAACACCGAGACCAATAGCGTGACCTATGGCCAAGCAGATAGAACTGCAGGGATACCAGGGAACAAAAAGGTGGGAGAATCCACAAATATAAATTGAAAAACAATGAAAAACATGAATCTATGATAATGTATGACCAACTCGGCGATAAAAGTCACACAGAATACATGCTATGAACGGGGTCTATGGGGGACATGGGACTGGACGTGTCCCCATCTCTGGATGTTAGATCGCTTGAAAATTGTTATTATCAATAAAACAGTCATTAGTCGATGGTAGATCCCATGTTTTTAGAATATACATATAATACATATATACATATATATATATCTAAACTTATAATAAGTCCACGTTTATGTATGTATGTATATATATATACTTTCAGGACTGTACATATACAATATATATATAATTAATCAACTATAACTACATATCTATAATCAAATAATAATAGATAATATACATATAAACCGTTGATGTCCCCAATATTCTACGGCCTGGATCTCAAAGTGACTAGTGAACACCCCACAGATTGGTTGTGACTGACCTTAGTGCCTTTGGCGTCGGCCAAACGTGGCATCCACAGAAGGGAGATGATGGCCAAACCGAAGCGGACCTGTGGGTGCCATTTGATGGGGACAAAGAAAACACCAGGCGGGCTAAAGGGATGGATGAATGTTTAATTGCTTTAAGTGGATGTTCATTGACTTGTTTAATGGAGTTCAATGGAAATAAAGCGGAATTGAATGGTTTCCCTCTGGTCTTTTCACCGAGCAACAGAAAACGGGAAACCCATTGAAATCCATCGACAACATCCAAGCAATCAGACGAGGCATGGAGGGATCCCAGGCAGAGTTCCCAATGTAGAGTTCACTGTGAAAGCTGCATCGCAAGAAGCTAACAGCAACTTTCTCAGGCCACCCAACAGTGCCTTAAAATCAAAAGAATTGGATGGTCTCAAAACTCGAGTTGTCCATGTTTAAACTGCTCCGAGGAACCGTAGAGAAGCTGGCAATCTCTCCGGTGGTGGCCCCCAGCTGCTGTCCATATGGCACCAGCACTGGGGCTGTGAAGAGCGTTCCCATGACGTCCACCATATTCACCTTAACCATGGATAAGTTTCGCTGCGAAAATCTAAGGAAACATGAGTTGTTTCACCAATCATGTTAAACAACTGTTAACCTTCATCATTGGATTGTATTGGTTTCCGGTTTCAGGTATCCCTTAAACCAGACCACCTTTTGATCCAATGATGATGGCGAAATAAGTCTTAAACCGGAAACCGACGGGTGTTTTCACCACCAAATATGTTTTGGTTTCCGGTTTCAACATGTTTCAACTCTCCCTCGAATCCAACAATGGCGAACAGGCTAAAGTTCATGTGTGTCATGATCAAGTTAAATGGGATGAACGGGGGTATGGTCATCCATCCCATCATGGTAAGCCAACAATAATGGCTACGGAAACCCCTGTTGGGACATACGGGAAAAACCTGGAGATGTTTTGTTTGGGATGACTAAACAAAAAGCTGGATATGATCCATCTGAGATCTTGGGGTATATAGATTGATGTTGACCATGTATATGTATATTGGTGTATATGGATATATGAGTATACAAATAGATGACAGTGGCGATGGAATCAACCAAATGGCAATATACATGGAAATCGGATGGGTTAAAGAAAGCATGTTTATGCCTGCGGACTCGTTACCGTCCCACAAATCCACACATCCGCATCCGATAGTCTGGGGTGGGGTGGGGTGGGGTGGGGTGGGATGATAACGTCATTGGCATTTCCACATGATCTGGATTCTACGCTCTATGATCTTCATTGGCATTTCCACATGATCTTAATGATACGCTCTATGATCTTCATTGGCAATTCCACATGATCTTAATGCTACGCTCTATGATCTTCAATTGCCATTGCACACATCCGCATCCGATAGTCTGGGGAGGGGTGGGGTGGGGTGGGATGATAACGTCATTGGCATTTCCACATGATCTTGATGCTACGCTCTATGATCTTCATTGGCATTTCCACATGATCTTGATGCTACGCTCTATGATCTTCATTGGCAAGTCCACATGATCTTAATGCTACGCTCTTTGATCTTCTTTGGCATTTCCACATGATCTTGATGCTACGCTCTATGATCTTCATTGGCATTTCCACATGATCTCGATGCTACGCTCTATGATCTTCATTGGCAATTCCACATGATCTTAATGATACGCTCTATGATAGCCAGGGCAACTTTTGTCGCACCAGAACCCTGAAGAACAGGGGGAAAGTCAAGATCCACACGGGTCACGTAGATGGATTCTGGAAGGTCCTCAAAGAAGCCATCCCTGGAAGTTTACCCTCGAAAAAGGGCCAAGCACGCAATCCTCAAATATGGAAATGCATGCGTTCTTTCCAGTGGCGGTGGGAGTGCACAGGTAAAAACCTGATGGAAACCACCGCTGACACGTTGAAGAAAATTTGAGAAAAAGTTGCGGTTGCCCTTTTTCAGGCTGAAGTCATGGAAGGGTTGTTATTCACAAAGTAGATGGACCTTTTTTTTGGAGAGGTTTTCAATGAAAGAAAACGCTCCTCGGGATGTTTATCATCAATTGATCCGTACTTACTGTTGAGTTTCTTAATTTGATATACATGGAGGTACAACCCCTGAAAAAAAGAGGAAAAACGCATAATTGGGGATGCTTGCCTCTGCTCAAACCGACTGGCTCAACAAACCACAGACTGTCCGTTGCTGAGTGATTGCGACATCTTCAGGCCAAAATATTGGGCAAGTGGGGTTGTCCTGCAAAGCCTCCATTCATAGAATCATTTTCCCAGCTCGAAACCTCCATTTAGTTCGCTGATTTCCCAGTGACATGTGGTGAGGCCGAAAGCCAATGGTTGGCACCAGAGGGTCACTGAGTTTCCTACCGACACCGGGTTTGTAATCGTATCCTTCACCTATGGACTGATGACCTAAAAAATAAGCCAACTATTCAACGATGAAAATCCTATCCACCAAGATTTACCCTGTCATTGTGCCAGTCACCATGAGGCATGCTGCGAAGCAAATCTGCGTCCAGTCCAGTCCCATGGCGGAAGACACCCCGCAGGGGATGGGCACGTGGGTGGTGTGCGGCCAATGAGCTCCAACGGAAAGTCATGTCTCTGGTTGCTGATGGCTTCTGTTTTCTGAGAAACGCAGCATTTCAGGGGATTTGTTTCAGGACATTTCCTGGCGGTTTAATAGTTTTTTAATGCGTAATTTGGGGATATGAAATCTACAATGCTGTTGGCACGGGCCAATGGACTCAGCAACAGTTTGTAACTAAGGCAGTGAAGCCAACAGCAATGCATAAATCACGCATGGCATCAAGCTTCCTCCTGTGGAGAATCTGAGAAAACACCGAGTTCACCTGACACAGATAGTGGAGTTTTTTCCAAGTTGAATTACAAAGAAAACAACTAAAAAACTATGATTGTTGAAAACAGATCTTGGCAAATTTTGGCAGATGTGAATTCCAATATATATATATATATTCCAATATATTCCAATATATTCCAATGTATTCCAATAGTCCCAAGAAATGTCCAGATACCAGCCCATCAGCACCTTGGCAGCCTTCAGGGGAACCGGCTTTCCTTCGAAGTACGGCAGTCCCAAACCCCACTCCTCAGCAGGCGCTTGATCTAAAGGGCCATGACATCCATGACATCATGTGGAGATGGGTTGAGAATGGACTAGTGACTGGATTTGAAGACCTACTTTTCCAAGTTTGGATGTGAATAATGTGAATAGCTGTCCCACTTCTCAAGTCTGGATCCCAATTTCTAGATGGGTCCCCTGTTCCCCTCCAGGCCTCTGAGTAGATGTTGTCCTCTGGATCCACACCGAACTTGGTTCGATTCAGCATCTTCTTAAACTCAGACTGGCCATACTTCTCCTTGATTCGCCGATGCCTGGCGTGATGGTAGCTGGGAGCCAACTGGGGATAGAAACCATTTCATATAATTACATATAATTACATATAATTACATATCATTACATATAATCACATATAATCACATATAATCACATATAATCACATATAATCACATATAATCACATATAATCACATATAATTACGTATAATTACATATAATTACATATCATTACATATCATTACATATAATTACATATAATCACATATAATCACATATAATCACATATAATCACATATAATCACATATAATCACATATAATGACGTATAATTGCATATAATTACATATAATTACATATAATTACATATCATTACATATAATTACATATAATTACATATCATTACATATCATTACATATAATCACATATAATCACATATAATCACATATAATCACATATAATCACATATAATCACATATAATCACATATAATTACGTATAATTACGTATAATTACATATAATTACATATAATTGCATATAATTACATATAATTACATATAATTACATATCATTACATATAATTACATATAATTACATATCATTACATATCATTACATATAATTACATATAATCACATATAATCACATATAATCACATATAATCACATATAATCACATATAATCACATATAATTACGTATAATTACATATAATTACATATAATTGCATATAATTACATATAATTACATATAAATACATATAAATACATATAAATACATATAATTGCATATACATAATTATTTATATATATATATATATCCCATGCTTACATCATCTTACATCACCCAACCACCCCTAGGTGATTATTTGAAGAAAAAGCTCCAAAAAGGAATACATTTACTTGGCCATGGTCCATTGTCCAAATCTCGCAGAAATTCAGCCAATTCACCAGAATTAGCGAGACTGCGTCCGAAGCTGACACCAGCCTCAACAGAAACTCGCCAGCGGACCCTTTTCACCAGGAATGGTACAACTCTCTAGCAGCGGGGAATGCTACCGCTCAGAGCAGCAATTCCAGTGGAAAATGGCTCCGGACTCCCACCGAAGGGCGTCCAAAGGGGACCCGCGGCATGCCACGTCATGGGGACTTCACGATTTTTGAGGGGGAATATGATGGAAATTCCACACACTTTGTACAGGGGTGACAGTAACAGGATGACTGCTCTTAAACCAACTCCTCCAACACTAGATCCCAGGTGTGAGATTCCTCCGGATCTCCACCCGAGCTGGTTGGACCGGTCCCCATGGACTGTGCAACATTGCCCCGTGATCGCATCGCGGGCGATGGCTCGCACCAGAGGCTTTTTTCATGATGAAACCCCGAAAATCGCAACAGTTGTCATTTGGAAAATGATAAACCATCGGACCATCGGGAGTTTGGGCTACAAATCGGGAGTTTGGAGGACAAATGTTCGAAACATGCCGCACAGTCATATCCAGGTTTTGTTCTGGTGGGCAAAAGGATCTTGGTTCAAAATTGATCTCTCGTTTCGTGTATTTCTTGCAAGGATCAAGCTGATCTCTGATAGAGCGGTCAAAATTTTAAGCATCAAGCTTTGCTATGCTTTGCTACTAAAGCCTGTGGCTTATTCACCACAGGCTCACTGCTAACTCAGACAACCAGCTCCTGACCTGCCATCGAAGTCTGGGGGCAGACGCTGGTGAGGAATGGTGCTGTGCTTATGGTGTCCAGCAGTTAAGGCTTGAAAAGCCTGATCATTCATAGATTCTTCGTCTGCCTGTTGGTCTGTCTGACTGCAACCCTTGCCTCATGTTTGGGCCCAGAATACTAACGTGCGGATCTAAATCTTAAAAACCAGTGATCCACTAATTTTGCTTCGATGAGTGCTTGCACTGCATCATTGAATAATGGGATGTTTGAGGGAAGCCCAGCAGAGTACTTCTCGGAATCGTTTGAAGGGAAAATTCAGAAATTCACAAGCAAAATTCCACTCTATTTGAATGGTAAGAATCATCGTTGATCATACACACGACAACACAAATATGACAACACAATCCTTCCATGTAAAGTTTTCTTGAAATCAGCCAGGTTTCCTCCAAATTGGCGCCTTGGCTCGGGTGACGTGTGCCCTGCATGTGGCGCAGAAAGGGATCTCCACCACAACTGGGTGCCTTGGGACCAATCGTCGATGCCTCATGGTCCTGCGATGAACGCTGAGAACAGACTTGGGTATAGTGGGATATGATTACCATCTGCCAAAGTACATTGCTATAGTGGTATACCATCTATCAGACTCGGAGTATGGCTTGTCGTTCTACATAATATATATATATAATCACTAAAGCTGATATAATATGTATATATATATATACGCAGTACAGAAACGGAGAGTCGAAAACCGACAATGATCTATCTTGTTTGAACTAGCAGAAACAGGGATGTCACAAACATACTGTAAACAGCTAGCAGAAACGCGAAGGCGGCGAACAAATACTGTATGCAAATGCAAAATATCTCGAAGGGGAACCATTGTTCAATGCTGTAGCCCATTTGCCCAATCGACTTGGATCTGATCCTCAGAAATCCTCTCTGGGTATCACATTGTTCAATGCTGTGTCCCCAATTTCAGTAAGTAGTGTCATCCTGATCATCATCCTTAGCATATCTATATATACATAATATATCAACTAAGTCTTCAAGTCAACCAAGATCATCATCGTTAGATGTATAGACAACATATCGACATATGTCAACCAAGCGCTGGTTTTCAACCACTGGGTTCACATCGTCGTCGCCGTCGTGCCTTGAACATGATGTAATGGTAGACGTCCTCTGGAAGCCAGGAAGGTTTCGCCAGGCCCTCCATCTCGTGCACCGCATTCCTGATTCTGCAGTACACTATCCTACACTGAAAAACGAGATGATGAACAAAGAAACCCCCCAAAGGAGGGGGAAAAAAAGATGGAAAAGTGAGACAAATCACGTATCTTGACTTATCTTAGTAGGATGTCTTACTTTCTCTATCTGTTTGGGATATATATACTATAATGTGATAATCAACGCAATGTACCCTCTGGTAGTTTAACAATGCTATGCAAAATGGTCCGTGAAAATGGATGATTGACATGTTCACGTATGTAAAATGGTGATTTTCCGGACTGGTAAATCACCAAAGGGTATGTCATATCATTGTCAGTTATATCACATAAAATCCCATGAAATATTCCATGATATATCCCAATTCAATTGTCACCCGACATCAATATCCAATTAATTATATAGTACCATGACATATTCCATTATATATTCCATGATACCCCACTATATTCCATCTATTATATATATATATATATATATATCCCATTAGATTCCATTACATATCCATTAAATCCATTATATGTATGTATATTACATATACATATATACATATATAATATATACATATATAATATATACATATATAATATATACATATATAATATATACATGTCATTATATGGCATGACATAGTCCTTGATATATTCCATTGTATCCATTCCATGATTTTTCCATAGCTTCAATCTCCAACATCCCCAGCGTTCAAGCCAGGCATCTCCGCCAAGACCAAGGAGCTCTCAGCCCAGCAGCTTGGCCACCCGAAGGCCTCCCGTTGGATCCACGCAAAAAAAAACCTGGTTATTCCCCATTCAGTGGTTTATCCCGTTATCCCTTTTATAAATGGGATATGAAGATATGAAAAAAAAAAAACGAGTTACTAACCACTGGGATGACCCTCCAAGTTGGGGCTTAGTACCCATGGACTAAATGGGGCTTAGTAGAACCGTTTCTGGTATAACCCATAGTATAACCAATGTGTGAATATAATCACAGGAAAAAATGAAAAAAAGGAGGTGAGGGTAGTATAACATAGAAAAAACACCAGAAAACATGCAGCCACTGCCCAGTTGGGCGGAATCCAAAATCTTCGGCGGTTTACACATTGTTCTTTGCGGTTGAATACTATTCACACCGAGGAGGATGATGTGGGTCATGCTGCTGTGCTTCTTGCTATCACCATCAATATTAAAAACAAGGGCAAAAACAAGGAGGGCGAAGAGGAGCATTGCAACTCTCACTATCAAAGATTGAACAGGAAAACCATCCTCCAATGATTGTTTTTTTGCGGGGCTCCATCCATTTCAATTTCCCAAGCAACCTTTATCCGATTCCCAAGCAGTTGACGGCGCTGCACACCTCATCCGCCAAGAAGACGCGAACATCAGGCCCCAGGGGACGAACAAACTTGGAGCGCTGGAGACCTGGCAGGGTGGAACAAATGACCCTGTTGGAATCCTTGGAATGTGAAATTTTGACATATTTTGACCATTTTTGACCCATGCTCATATCATCTCATATGCTGGCACCCAATGGCACCCATGCTCATGGCAGGTCCAAAATTGGTTGCTCAATGTTGCTCACTTTTGAGGTTGAAAAAGCGCAAATGTTGAGATGCTACCAGGTTGATAGCACTGATGCCCGGCAAAATCCGAGAACACACTGAAATCACCTCTTGCTGAAAACACCATTTCGTACAGCGATTTATGAGAAATGACCATGAAATGACGTGTTTGGGGAACATTCTCACCTTGATACTAGATACGGTCAGATAGTGTAGTTCTGAGGATGGCACTGCTGTTGAAGACAGGCTTGATGTCTTCCATGTCGTAACCTCATGGCATCTATCTGGGCCAGCTTTAAGGCAGGACTGGTGAATTGCAGAAGATCAAGTTCAGGCTCCAGAAAAATGGGTGGCTTATGAGACCGAAAGTTACCAACCGATGGTTTCAACATGTTTCAACCCATCCCAAGATCTGAGTCATTGGGGGTATACGTATTGTGTATATATATATACAGTATACACACCCTCTGATAATTTACCATAGCTATAAAAATCACCACTGTCAATGGTAAATGATCTATGTTCATGTCTGTCTTAGATTACAAGTTGGTAGATATTGTCTACACATATACAGAACATTTAATTTAATTACATGTGTGTATCCCGTATGTTTGATGGTTTCAGTTCCACGTGCCAAATCTCAGTGCAGAACCCCGCGGACTCACCACCTGGCAGTTTTTCTGGGCTGTTCATCAACTAATCTGTCAGGATCCAGCTGGGCAAATTGGAATGATTGGAATACCTGGTGGTAATTGGTGGAATTATTCAGAGGGTACAGAAAGGAAAATTGGAATAATTCCTGTACTGCAGATAAAGTTCCAAACCCTACAATAAATCACCCCAATTTCTACTAGAAGTAGATGGTAAATAGACGTCCCCAATTGGAGGTTTAAAGAGTAGTCTCAAGCACAAATGGTTAAACCTGAGCCCGTTGCTATCTCCATGAAGCAATCCACGCAAATCCCAACTCTCAGCTGGAGGTCATTCCACCACTAAACCACAAAAACAGCCGGGGTTCAGAACAGACTTGATCACAAGTTGGGTTCCTCGTCTACCTATTAGGTTCCCGCAGAAATGAGTTGTAAAGTTTGCGTTTGACCTACCAACCGACATAACTAAGCGCCCAATCATATCATTGGGTCACAGCCACATTACCTCAAATTTCAGTCATATCCATGTTTAATCAAGTTTATATAATTGGTTATAGATTCCTTTCTATGCCCACTACTACTGGAAATACATATCCCCATGATCCAGATGGCTAGATATGTATATAACGACGGATATCACCATAAATTCCAATAAGATTTGGTACGGAATCCACATAGATATCAGTAGTACCATGGAAACAATCTACATTCCATACTAATCCATATATACACATATATATATATACATACATTCCACATATGGCCATGGATCGCCATGGACCATTCTCTTCCTCCCAACTCCCCAGAGTCCCGCGGCCTTGAGGTTGTGACATCCAGCCTCGAAGCCCGCAGCCTCCGCCGTCCAACTGGACAACACCGCGGAGTCAGGGAGGCCTCGGATGGAGATGGTCAGAACCAACTCATAGGAATATGTTGACCAAATTAAAGGACCAGATAACTCCACATGTTAAGCCTTCCGATTGTTTTGAGACGAAGGTAATGACTTGGGATGGTGGGAGCAGATGATGATTGGATGGGAAAGAGGTAGGTGACTCATAGGTATATTTTGACTAAACATTTTTATTTTTTTAAAAAAAAAAAACATTACATATACTGTACATATATACATGTATATATATATATGTGAATATATTGTATATCATAATATATATATATATGTTTATATATATATATGTTTATATGCATGTTTGTATGTATGTATGTTTGTATGTAATGTATGTAATGTATGTAATGTATGTAATGTATGTAATGTATGTATGTAATGTATGTATGTATGTATGTATGCATGCATGCATGCATGCATGTATGTAAGTAAGTAGCTAGATAGGTAGGTATGCATGTATACGTGTAGGTATGTATGTATATGGGTAGGTATGTATATGTGTAGGTATGTATGCATGCATGCATGCATGCATGCATGCATGCATGTATGTATGTGTGTATGTGTGTATGTGTCTATGTGTCTATGTGTGTATGTGTAGATAGAGATAGATAGATAGATAGATAGATAGATACATACATACATACATACATAGAGATATAGATATAGATAGATATAGATATAGATAGAGATAGATAGAGATAGATAGAGATGATATAGGTAGATATAGATAGATAGAGATAAATAAATAGATAGATAGAGATAAATACATAGATAGATAGAGATAGATAGATAGAGATAAATACATAGATAGATAGATATATATATAGAAATAGATAGATAGACAGACAGACAAATATATAGATATATCGACAATTGGATAGATGGATAGATAGATAGATATAGATATAGATATAGATATAGATATAGATATAGATATAGATATCGATAGATATAGGTAGATAGATAGATAGATAGATAGAGATATAGATATAGGTAGATAGATAGATAGATAGATATAGATATACATATAGATAGATACATATAGATAGATATCGATAGATATAGATAGATATAGATAGATATAGATAGATATAGATAGATATAGGTAGATGTAGATACATATAAATAGATGTAGATATATATATATATACATAGATATATATACATAGATATAGATAGATAGATACATAGATATATACATAGATATATACATAGATATATACATAGATATATACATAGATATAGATAGATAGATAGATATAGATAGATACAGATAGATATAGGTATATATATATTATAGATATAGATAGATATAGATAGATATACATAGATATAGATTGATATAGATAGATATAGATAGATAGATAGATAGATAGATAATAGATAGATGAGAAAAATAGATAGATAGATCGATAGATCGATAGATCGATAGATCGATAGATAGATTGATAGATAGATAGATAGAGTTCTAGATAGAGATATAGATAGAGATATAGATAGAGATATAGATAGAGATATAGATAGAGATATAGATAGAGATATAGATAGAGATATAGATAGAGATATAGATAGATAGATAGATAGATTAGATTAGATTAGATTAGATTAGATTAGATTAGATTAGATTAGATTAGATTAGATTAGATTAGATAGATAGATAGATAGATAGACAGACAGATAGATAGATAGATAGATATATCGATAGACAGAAAGATAGATAGATAGATAGATAGACAGATAGATAGATGGATAGATGGATAGATGGATAGATGGATAGATGGATAGATGGATAGATGGATTGATGGATAGATGGATAGATGGATAGATGGATAGATAGGATAGATAAGATAGGTTAGATAGGTTAGATAGATTAGATCGATTAGATCGATTAGATATGTTAGATAGGTTAGATCGATTAGATCAGATAGATTAAATCGATTAGATAGATTACTGTAGATAGATTAGATAGAGAGAGAGAGAGAGATATGTATATATATAGGTTGATACACCCATTATTGAGAGCAAGCATCAAAATCAGCCTTGGCAACTTGATCTAATCTGACCCAACTTTTTGGGGGGTCAACAGTGGATGTTTAATGATTTATATATGGCACTCAAGCACCTAAAGCCCACACCAGGAAATCTCAGGGACTCCATCCACTGTCCCCAAACGTTCCACAAGTGGCTGGCGTTCACAAGCTCCAATTTACCAGCCTGAAAGTGGAATCCATTCACTCCAGGTTTCGGCAGGAAGATGCTCAACATGGTCTCCGAAAAACAAATGGTCAAAAAAAGGGATTTGATGATCAACTCTTGATCAACTAAATCAACTAAGGAGTATCTGGGAAAATGTGTGTTTTCATGTTATTACCAACTTCGCCCTCAAAAAAGGATGACATGTTCAATCATGTTCACCATCTTCATAGAGAAAAAACGGTGATTCCCCAGTGGCTTTTTCCTTTGGATCCCCATCAGCCGCACCTTGCGTAGGGGCTTCTCATGGAAAGCCACCAAGCTGCGATGGATGCGCTTCAGTAACTCCTTGTCCTGGTCGCAGCAATGGTTAGTAATGGATGGCCAAATCTACCAGCAACACCACGTGGATGAAGGGACATGGTTCCAATATGTTCCAATACATGTCACACCCCGCCCCAAATTCAAAGATATTTTAACATGCGCACAAATTGATCCTGTCAGCCTATTGCAAAGGGAACTGGCACTAGAAAATCGGAGAGCCGTGGCTCCAAGCCTTCTGCTGATCCAAGACAACGATGGGGTCCCCATTACCTCAAAGCGCAGCAAAGTATCGGCCGCTTTCGACCGCCCTCAACATTAGAAATCCAGCAACCAGCAACTGGTGGGGGCTCCAACTCTCAGGAGCTTCTCTCCTTAGAAGCTCCAATTCTGGGGTGCCAAACGCACCAGCCAAACTCCGAAGTGGAACATCCCAACAATATGCGACCGAGCCGCGGTCTGCCAGCATGAAGGGTCGGAAAGACTCAATGATGGCATCGTCCCCACCATAGATCGCTTCCAAGAAACCTGACCCCCAGCACGCAGGTTGATGGGGATATCACCAATGGCGCTGGAGAGAGTCAACCAAACAAAGTTGGCTGCAATCAATTCACTGCGCCAACGCATGTGTGTATGTATACAAGATATCTCTCTCGATCCAATCTAAAAGGATTCGATCTAATCTCATCTCATCTAGTCTGATGTTATATACAATCATATGGGAAAAAAACACATACAACTATGACTATATAGATGTATTGTATACACATAGTATACAGTGTACATATATGTACACATATTACAGTAGATATCTCATATCTACATCGGTACCCATCTTCGCCCCCGCCTCGGCAGGGCCGCTCCGCGTCGGCGCCATCGCAGCGGAAGTCGCCATCCCAGTAGCGGCCCTCCAGGGGCAGTGGGAACTGATAGGGCGCTTCCCAGGCCTCGCACCATGGCACCAGTTGGGGGAAAAGGCCAGAAAAAACATGGCTGTTTTTGGAGTTAGTTCAGAAATGACACCAAAGTGTATGGTAGTAATTTTGGGACCAACGATTTGGGCAATTGATTTTGATTGATGTGGATGTGATACAGGTATGAAAGCCTGATAGGTGGCAGAAAAGAACTTCATACCATTGAGCTTTATGATGCCTTTGCATAGTGGCTAAGAGAAACTCAAATCGGAAAAAACAAAACAGTTTATAGCTAGTAATTGAGTTTGGGCATGGAGAATGCTGGGGGTTCCAAGTTTCATCCAGTTTCTATGCCTAAAATCATCTTTTTCCCTGAAAAGATGCTGCTTTGGGCAAGATGAGGTGACTTCTCTGCTGCAAAAAAACTGAGAAGCTGCCCATCATGTTGCTAAACTCGCCGCCCGTGAGCTGCAGGTAGTTCCTCCACCATGCATCCTGGTGGCCCCGAGGTGCCGGGCTTGAAAAAAAAAGTCTCTAAAAGGTTAGGTAATGTTAGAAAAATGTTAGAAAAATGTTAGAAAATGTTAGAAGAATGTTAGAAAATGTTAGAAAAGAAGTAATATGAAATCATAAACCACGCATATTTGGATGCGTTATGATGCGTTATATACATCTTTATATAGTACATCAGTACATCTTTATACCACCCATTTGCATATGCTACATTTGCAGATGGTTTGTTGTTCCTTTACAAGCATTGTGTCTGAAAATTGGGGTATACCGGTATACCCCGACACAATGGTCATAGGGAAAAAAAATGATGATTGACCCGTTGACTTGAGGTGCCAAGTCATTCTGCTTCGGTTCTCTATCATGGTGAAGTGTCTATGAGATGGTTGAAAATGAATATGTGGTTGTGGATATGCACGCAATATCCGTTGTTGAACAGATACACATCCATTGCAGGTATCCGGACCAACATTTGGCTGTGGAGTTTTCCTGTCGAGTGCCAGATGGATGCCAAAGATTCAAGGGAGCAGCAAACCGTAGATAGCCAACGTAGATTGGAACTCCTCAAATCTATTCAAGGAGGTCACACGAATGGTTTCCTTTTTTTTTTGGCCCAAGCATCATCCCAGTCATCCCTTTTGTTTCTTGGTGATCCGTAATTTCTGAGAGGTCCCCAGCTCCAGCCCTCCTCGTAGTGCACATACAGCTTCAGGATGGCATAGGAGCTGGGTGCGAAGAGATCAGCAGGAGGAGACATCACCTCATCCACCTGTCAGCTGTGCAGTGAACCCCAAGCAGCGGCTCTATATCATGCGTGTTTTTTCCAGGATTCCAGAAATCAATGGCTTGGTTTGAAAGGAAACTCTGATGTTTAGATATGTTTTGTTTAGTATCAAAAACTGAAGGGTTGCTGTCGATTTTCTCTGCGCCCCCAAATCTGGGATGCAAGTCATGGTGATTTTGCTATAGTAGGTTACCAAGAACCAAAATATTCCAAAAATCAACCATTCTCATCACTCACTGAGCGCTCCCTGAACCTGGGAGCTGGCTCGCAGCAGCCGCAGCAGGGGCAACTGCGGAATGTTCAGCAACACAGCCGAGGCCCCCACCTAGCCCAGCTGAAGGTCTGTGGATTTATGGTGGGATTTACCATGCATCATGGGAATTTATACCAGGGTGATTTTGAATACTAAAAATAAACATATAATAACCATCTCATGGGTATGGTCAGTCATTGGATACCACCGAAACTGGATGCGTTCCAAGAATCACGAAATTATTGTGGGTCCATCGGTACCTGATGTTTAACACGTACTCATCTGAAAATCTACTAGATGAGACAGAGTGAATATAGAAACCTAAACAACTGTTGCACTAGAGTCACTATAGACTTGCAAATGAAATAAGCAAAATGAGCGAACAGTGAGCCAAGAACGCATTTCACTTGCAGAAGGAGTTTGCCAGAACACGATTCCGGCACCACCCACCCCATTGGATCTCAAGATGCAGCCTCGAACGTCTTGTTGGGCCCTTTCCTGGCGTCAGGGGTTAATTTTGCATGGTCTGTAGGATCTAAATCAACAGTTTACAGAGTCAGAAATTCTCGGGCATCTTCGGCATCTTCAACAAGGTTCAGAAACGCATCTCTGCGACAGTCCGACCAGCCCTGGGATGAGACTATTGAAGAAAGGTCACCAGCTGGGCACAACCCTTCCACGGCATATCTCTCAGAATCCATGGGGCAACAGAGAGTACTTTTTCATTATAGCAACACCAGAAAAAATAGAAAAGTAAAATTCTACTAAAGTTACGTTTATAAAGTTTTTTAATCGTGCCTATCTTTTTTGGGGTGTCCTATACCTACTGATATATGGAGGTGGTTACCGGTTACATCCTTCCATCCCAGCAAAGTCGATGTCGGCCCAGTCACACGGACAGGACCACGCCCCCACTGGTGTCACGTTCGGAACGACGAAGGCCTACCACCTGCCCAAGGGGTGGGACAATCCAGAAAAATCTGTGAAAAACTCTATATATAATATTTCAATATATTTCATATATTTCCAAACGTGGGCACCTCAAAATTGCCCGCCTGACAAAACATAAGTCAGCTGTCCAGTTGACTCAACCGTTGGGTATGGTATGGATGGGTCTGCATCACGAATCCCCTTCCCATCATCCCTAACCCACAGACTTTGCTGGCTCGACAAGATCTTCCATTCTTCCAACAAGACCTCCAAAACTCATCAAACTTAAATCCGCATTTTTCAATATCTTTCATATGTCCAAGCCATTTTTCCCCCACCACCATACCTTATCCCCACCCCATCCCCGTATATCCCCGTCCCATCCCCCCACCACCACCATCCCACCACCTCGTGGCCAAGGAAGATCTTGAGACGTTTCAGGTCCTCCGCCTGCTGCGCCATGAGCTCGACGAAGGTGGCGTAGCCCGCGTTGTGCCCGGAGGCGTCGACGATTTTCTCCATCTTGGAATGATCACCTGCGGCGGAGTTAGAAAAATGTGGGGAAAACCTGTGGAATCATGTGGGAAATATTGGGAAATAATATGGGAAAAATGTAGGGAAAGATGTGGGAAAAAAAAGTGAGAAACATAGTGCGAAACATATCTGAAAGTTTTTAGAAATGTATTAAATAAATAAATAAAATAAATAAATAAATAAATATATATATATATATAATATAATATACATGATATATATATATGTGTATATATATATATACGTGTATATATATACACACATACAGTAACTGATTATACATTATACATGTGTGGAACATGGAAAAACAAACATGCAAAGAAATAAATCATGTGTTTCCTGGAAAACGAATTCAAGGGTCATTTGACAGAGAGTTGAAATTGAACTCATCTGCTCTGCTATGTTTTTTGTCTTCCGGCATTCATGAATTCTTTATCTACCAAAACACATGCTGTTTGAATTCAAGTTATACCCAGTTCCAGGTAAATCTATAGTGGATCTGCTATATCTGAGTTTATTCACGCCCACCATTTTACCAAGGTGTTGTCTACCATATATATGATATTTACTGTATGTATAATATACACATATAGGTAGTACACTTGGGCATATCGTGTGTAATGCATATGTTTTGCACAGAACACATGCAGATCTTAGTTGGTTCATTCTGCCAATTCTGTCCATGGGCCGCCAGGCATCTGGCTCCTGGAAGCCCTTGCCGAGGCCAGACCA